>CM037158.1:38185768-38289727 GCA_020921065.1 Vaccinium darrowii
GGGTGATTTTGACGAGGTAGACGTTAACACCAACTAGTGCCCCAAGTATCGGACACTTAAACCAGTTCCACGACTTGTCTCCCTCTTTGGGCTCGTGGAGGCAGTTCGATGACGACAAAGAGAACAAAGGAATGTTAGGGCAGCCACCAAATTGACACCGGAGTCCTTGTCGTCTAGGAGCACGTTGTAAGCCTTTTCAGCAAACACGACTAAGAAAGCACCCCCATTGAGAGCTAGAATGTGAACAAACATTCAATCTCCTTCCATCTGCATGGAAAACAAAAATCCATTAGGTGTGCAATCTACTAGCGTAAAACCGAAGATAGAGAAAACAAGGCAAGGACGGCCCCGACTTTTAAAGGAGCCCGAGGCAAAACTTAAAGACGGCCTTTCAAAATAAATAACCTTTTCCAATTTCCGTCAACGATTAATGCGTTGCAGGGTTTCAGCCTCCCATCCGTTAGCTTCTGCTTTTGATTGATTGACCTTCATTTCTTGGTGCGATGTCAGAGCCTAGTACGTAAATCATCATGGGACAAAAAACCATATGATCGATCATTTCGTGGACCATTGATGATAGATTAATCAAACCATCATACTAGAAGCAAAATATGCCTATAGAAGTTTAAACGCCAGTACCAACTACTAGCTTTGGCTACAAAAGAGAGAGCCAAAGGTTATGGGAGTTTAGATTTTGCAACACTAGAATCAACTGCATGGTAATATTTATAGTCGTCACTGACTAAAGGATGCGAGAGAGAGAGCTTGAAAATTGTGATCTAGCTTGTTTGATAGGGTCGTACTTTGAAGCCAAGGTGACTCATCAATTTTTGGAATAGCTATGAAGCCAAGGTGATAGATCAATTTTTGGCCCTATTCCATGGGAAGAAGTTTTCTTTGAGAATTTGTTTCACTGTCCCAAAAATTAGGGACCAGATGAGAGCCTTAGTTTTATTTGGAGACCCTTTCACAAGATTTTGGAGCCTTAAAATTGTTCATTTCGAAAATTAAAAAATTATTTTTCGGAAGAATAAGGTTGGGGAACATACATATTTACCGTCTAGCGAAATCCCTAGACCATGTCCGAGAAACCTCAAAAGGGGTGAGTGGTGGAAAACAATGGAGGATAAACTAGTGTGGGGTGAGCTGTTCCCTGGAGAATAAACTAAACTTGGTAAAGCAACAGAGTCCTAAAGACTAGGACGAACAAAGACTTATTCAAATTAAAAAATAAAAATAAAGTCCTTCCTAACAAGCTCCCCTAAAAAGAGTTTACCATAAACTGTTTGAACTGCACTTGAATACTAGAGAACACATTGCAAAACGAGCATGTGTGTGTGTGTGATTTCGAACATAGTTGAGAGAGGGAGAGAGAGAGAGGGAGAGATCATAATGACGTACCAATATTTGTGGCCATCACCCTGATCCCAAATTGCCTTGTCTTTTAATTTGTTGCATCATTAATGATTTAAGCACATCGATTTCTCTTTGCAGCCTTGCTGCATTCTCATCCTGTCGTCTTGCTGCCTCCTCATGCCTCCTTTGCTGCTCCCCGCGCTCCTTGCGCCACCATTGCTCTGCCTCCTCGCGCTCCTCGCGCCACCTCAGATCATGTCTTGCATATCTCCCCCAACCATGTTTGCCTTCGTGAATGCGTAATGTAAAGAAGAATTCTCGGTGCATTAGGAAATTAAAATCAATTGGGATTCTTTGAGTTCAAATTAAGAAAAACATAAAAATGTAAAATTCATGCCGTGAGTTGTGATAGTAGACCAACCAAGAGCCAGTCTTTTTTCCTATCTTCGAGGTCATTGTCAACATTCTTCTCGAAGGTGATTTTGACGAGGTAGACGTTAACACCAACCAGTGCCCCACGTATGAGACACTTAACCCATTTCCACGACTTGTCTCCCTCTTTGGGCTCATGGAGGCAGTTGGATGCCGACAAAGAGAACAAAGGAATGTTAGGGCAGCCACCAAATTGACAGCGGAGTCCTTGTCGTCTTGGAGCACGTTGTCAGCCTTCTTAGAAAACAAGACTAAGAAAGCAACGCCATTGAGAGCTAGAATGTGAACTAACATCCAAGCCACCAGTAGCTGCAAGGAAAACAAAGATCCATCAGGTGTGCAATCTACTTGCGTAGAAAAGGAAACAAAATGGAGCAGTTGTAGAAATGTAAAACCGAAGACAGAAAACAAGGCAAGGATGGCCCAACTTTTAAGGGGCCCGAGGCAAAACATAAAGATAGCAATACAAAATAAACCACCTTTTCCAATTTCCATACATAACGTTGAAGTGTTTTCGGCTCCTCGCCCATCAACTGCCACTTTTGGTTGATCGACCTTCATTTCTTGGTGCGATGCTAGAGCACAGTATGTAAAGCATGATGGGACAACAAATCATACAATCGATCATTTCATCGACCACTGATGCTAGATTCATCACCCCTTCATACTAGAAGCAAAATATGCCTATAGAAGATTAAACGCCAGTACGCAACTAATACTAGCTTTGGCTACAAAATAGAAGAGATCGAGAGCCACAGGTTATGGGAATTTGGATTATGGTTTGCAACACCTGAATCAACTGCATGGTAAGATTTATAGTCGTCACTGACTAATGGATGAGAGAGAGAGAGAGAGAGAGAGAGAGATAGATAGAGAGATTGCTTGAAAATTGTGATGTAGCTTCTTTGAATGGGTCATACCGTGAAGCCAAGGTGACACATCAATTTTTGGCCCAATTCCATAGAGAAGAATTTTTCTTCGGGAATTTTTTTTGCTATCCCAAAAATTAGGGACCAGATTAGAGCCTTAGTTTCATTAGGAGAACCTTTCACAAGATTTTGTGGATAACATTACTGTCTCTAATATAAAATTGTTCATTTCGAAAATTAAAAAATTATTTTGATGAAGAATAACATTAGGGGACATACATATTTACCATCTAACAAAATCCCAAGACCAGTCTGAGATTAGCAACCTCAAAATGAGTGAGTGGTGGAATTAGTTATTGTTCACTCCAATGGAGGATTTATACGTGAAAGCTAGTGTGGGGTGAGCTGTTCCCAGGGGAATAAACTAAACTTGGTAAAGCAACAATCTCCTAAAGACTAGGACAAACAAAGACTTATATATTCAAATTAGAAAATAAAACTAAAGTCCTTCCTAACAAGCACCCCTAAAAAGAGTTTGCCAAAAACTATTTGAACTGCGCTTCGATACTGGCCAACACATAGCAAAACGAGCATGGATCTCTTTAACTGTTTATGGAAAGTAGGCACAATGAGCATACCTATTTTCAAGCTATATCACTACAAGGCTAGAGTCCTTTGGAGACCAAAGCATTTGCGATGGGGTAAATTCAGTGGCGAAAAGCTCTTAATTTCGACTGGAATGGCATCAGTGGCAAAGAAAATATTATTTGCCATAGCCTTCAATCCCGACACGAATGTGTTGCGGAAAAAAATGGAATTAGGGAGTGCGTGAAGGCTATTTGTGTCTGCTCATGTCGAGTGGCAAACAAAATGGGCGAATCCTAGTCGCAACCCTTTTTGTACTAAACGCAACCCACTAAAATTAACCAATTTGAGGAAAAGAATACCCTTGCTTATATTGACTAAGATGCCCCCTTAGTTTTTCTTCATACATTCCCACAGTCCAAAACCCTACAATACTACATATAACTACAACCCCTATCCCTACAACCCACCCACCTATCCCCATCCATATCCCTTCCCATCGTCTACCTCCCCATTATCTCCCTCCTTTGACCCTAAACTACAATCACTACCATCTCCATTCCTCACCTCTCCCTCGATGGAAAATCAAATGGAGCAATCAATGGGAGGTTCTTCCCCTTACATTGAGATTTTAAACTTTGACTCCTAATCTCATTTATAGAAATGGAAGACGACAATGGGGCTCGAAGTTTTGATTTCCAGCACCATAGAGATCGACAAGGAAGCTAATGCGACAGAAATGGTGCTTTGGTCGGCAAAAAGAAACACCAAATGGCAACTTTTTGCTCATGATCTCCATCATTTTAACATGGTTGCATTGAATCATGGTAAAAAAAAATATATTCAACATAGTAACTCCAAACATCAAAATCCAAACTAACCAAAATGGTAAAACATAACATAGTAATATTTGTTGATTTAGAAACTTCGATCATGGTAAAAAATATGGCCACAATATTTTCCAATTATCATGGTAAAATTTAGTCCCAGAACAGTAAATATGGTAAATTCGTTATAACTAGTTAACTTGAACTCTTGAATCATGGTAAAATACATGCCTACAATCTATTTAAATGATTATGGTAAAAATACTAAAACTCGAGGCTTTTATGGCTCTTATTGAAAAATTCACAGAAAGAGGAAGAAGAAGATGAACATAATGTGCAGTGTTCTGAGGACAAGCAACACCAAAACGGTTTGCTAAATTGGTATGACATGAAATACAGCAGAAAACTTGTTGCTTGTACTCTATTTTCGGGCATCGTTGGGTCTTCCTCTTGCTTGTTGTCACCAAAAAAGCAGCCGAACTCCATTTTCTAGTCTTCTCCGTCGTCAAACTGAAAAATCGAACCACGTTTGAGAACTAATACTGAAAAGAATTGATCGAACTACGGTTGTGGTTAGTCAACTACCAAGCATGTTGAAAATCATGACAACAATGGGGGATGGAGGACGTTAAAACAGTAACACGAAAAAAAATAAAATATATAGCCACAAAAACTAAACTACAGTAATAGAAAAAAAAAATCAGATTATGGTATAATCTAGAACACTTACGAAATCGCCCCATTGTATACTCTCGTTTGTAGCCGATGATTGACTTTTTCTGGAAATTAAGCAAGTTGACTAAGTTTGATACTTGGCCCGGCGATGGTCGATGGAAGACAGTGGTGGAGGACGGTGATCCATGGCAATGGAGGAGGGAGAACAGTGATTGACGGCAATGGAGGAAGGAGGACTGTGATCTACGACAATAAAGGATGGAGTATGGTGGACGAAGACCAGTGAGGCAATTGCATAACTATTAAATAAGGCAATTGCATAAATGGATGTGTTTCAATTTTCAACTGAACCGAAATTTGGGGGATTTTGTTTCCTGAATATCTCCACAATTACAACATTGGACCCCAAAATTTAGATAATGGTCTTATTTTTCTGCACCTATAAAGGATATTTAATTTAGTCCCAAAACACATAGTATATATACAATGAAGTGCAGATTTGGGTTTATTTGAGTTCGGCAATGAAAACATAACTCCAAAATTAGAGTAGGATGATAATATAACTTAAAGTGCTTCGGAGGATCATTATTTAAGTGCCCCAAATTATTACATATTAATTGGGTTGTTTAAAAAAGTTTACGTTGTTCAATTCACCTATCTATGGGAAGCTATGGAGCCTCTTATAGCTTTAATTGGGTTATTTACGTTAGATTGGCTCTGCTGAGTCCCTCCTTATTTTAATTTTTGTGGAGGCCCAATAATAATTTTGTGTTAGCTCAAACAATTTGTTTTTGGCCCAAATAGAATTAATTTGGTGGGCTTATGTTTGTGGAGTGTTTTCTGTACACTTTTTGCACATGCTTTGACATGTGATCACTCAGCTTCCTGTGGAAGATTGAAATAGAGACTTCTAGTCGTTTTGGTGTACATCATCAAAACATTTGGAGAAGACAAAAAGACATTGAGTGCTCAGTGTGTGCGTGTGTTGATCACTGGGTTTGGAGAAGAAAATCGGGCGGCCTTCATTCTTCTTCAGTGAAGCATTTCTCCGGTTGATTGTGCTCATTCGTGATAGCTTTTGTGCTCTGTATCTAGGCTCTCACTTGCAGCAGTTTGAAAGGGTTTTGTTTACCTAATCTTGGTGAGGCCTTTCATCTTGTTTATTGTAACTTTGTTGGATACACTATAGGGTGTTTGTGAGATCTTTGCATCTCTTGTATACCCATTTGTACGAACTTTGTTGATAGTGGAATCGGATTTTGGTCAAATGGACATACGTCATATTTTTTAGGGGAACAACGTAAAAATCGCTTGTGTCTCACTTGCTTGTTGTTTGCACATTTTGATTGTTATTTGTTACGCATTTTATTTCCTCCCTGATCGTTGTTCAATTAATTTTGGGATAGGTGTGCAAATAATTTTAGCTTGGGTTTTCAAAAATGACAAAACTTAAATAATATTACAAAAAAAAATTACATGTATTCAAAACAAAAAAATTTGTTTAGGGTATTCAAGTGGACACGCTAAAAACAATGTAGAGCTGCCTGTGTCGCAACTCACGGCATGAATTTTACGTTTTCCTGAATTGGGACCTTCGAGAATTTGATTGATTTTGTGCAACAGGATGGAAATTGAGATGGCCAAAGTTGCATATTTGCATTGCATGATGTATGAACGATGGGCAGATTTAACAACTTTCATAGAAGTAGCCATACCTGTTAAATAATCTTTTAATACTGGACCCTTCCAAAAATGTCAAGGAGGGTGTTGGGAAACCACCACCAATAATGTCTCTAACAATATTTTCCATAATGATGGTTCTGAATAACATAAAAGAAAAATAGATATCCAATGGTAATCCTGGGATCCCAAAAAAGATGGTCCTCCGATGCCGGAAATTTTTAAGGTCAATTTTGATGGGGCAATCTTCAAAGAGATTGGGTCTTTCGGGTGCGATGTGGTGTTCATGACAAGGTAAGACATTTCTTTGCTGCTATATCCAATAAGAAAGTAGAGCAAAAGTGTCAACAGCATTTGTAGAGACTTCCGCAAGTACAAGTGTCAAATGGGCCGTGCCATGCGGGCCCAACCCGTTTAGTTTTATGCCAAACATACTTCGTGCCGTGTCTAGCCTGGCCCATTTATTTATCGTATCGTGTCGTGCCGTGCTGGCCCATTTTAGAATATGCTCGGCCTGGCCTAGCCCACGAGCACAAGAAACTCTGTGCCGCGTCATGCCCATGCCCATTCACGTATCATGCCGCGGTGCCCTTGCTCAATTGGATTTTTTTTAATCAGGAATTTCAAAAGAAGAAAAAAGTAATTTAGAAATTTTTTGTTTTCAAATAGTTACACTCTCCGTCCGATTTGTTTGTCCCACCTTTAATTTCTCCCTGTCCCAAATTGAATGTCCAAATCCTAAAATTAATGGGCCACACTATATATATTTCCTTTTCTGCCCTTTGTCTCTACATTTAATTTTTAAAAAGTGGGAGTTTTGGGATAGAAAGAAACGTACGTGGGATGAATAGGATTAGTATGGAAACAAAAGGATTTCCATTTCAGACTTTGAGGTAGTGGGAAATTCGGAATCTTATTACTAATATTTGCCCGCCAACTAGTCCCTAAACAAGTGGGTAATTGGCCAAAATTTAGTTGGTGGCAAAATTTTGGAGAGAATTCCTAATTTAGCGCCAAAAATTTTGCAAGTTTTCCTCCAACATTTGCGAGAAATTTAAAAATTCTAGATAATTAAAATTTGACCCTTAAATGACTCCCTATTTGAATTTTCAAAATAATGAAGGGTATTTTCTTTTTTTTTTCTCTCTCTCTCTCTCTCTCTCTCTCTTTTTCTTAACTCTATAGCATTATACTAATTAAAAATCATTTGGTTCCCTTGCTAAGTTGAGAACGACTGGACAAATAATTCGGAATGGAGGGGTGTGATTTTTTATCTCTGAGAGAGAGAGAGAGAGAGACTATCAATTTTTGGTTTTGAGGGAAAAGAGTCAGAGAAAAGATTTTGATTAACCCATATGGTGTTCACTAAATGTGCACCGCGTTGTGTGAGACATATCTTGAGATTCGACACAAATAATCAAAGCTGCTCAATTTGTTTAAATTATTTTTTAAAGGGTTACTGTAAAAAATCAAGATCAAGTCCTTGCAGATAATTTCTTAGTGAACTAACGTTATAGTGAGTGTATGAAGTAAAAAAATTGCCGAGTGCATGATTTTGGATGAAAGGAGAAGTACGCTTTATAATAAAATAAAAAAAGTAATTATTGTTTGAAACATAGTTTTTTGGTTTTAGGACTTTTTTCTTTAGATTGTGGTAAAGAAAAAGGTTCTGAGTATCGAACCGACTTAAGTACCAATTTTCCTACAGGAATGAGATATACCGGTACTTCATTCTGGTGCAAAATAATATAATCCATATTGCCTAAAAGATAGACGGTTCTGATAGCAATAAAAGAAGTCATGTGGGGCACGGGTTGTGCACTCTAAGACTTTAAGGATAACGCAATAGTGTCCTTCCGATCAAGTGGTTATCGATATCCGATGATTTCTAGTTTTAGTGAAACTGATAGATAAAATGTCAAATCTTAACGGTTTAGATCGACCATTATAAAAATAGACTTAGTAATGACTTTTACAATCTATACGTTCAACTTACTTGATAATTAACAAAGTCAAATGTTGTAGTTGAGTGTCCAGTATTCACACGACTGCGACACAATCATGACGATCCAAATCGTTGATTTCGTTGTGCTTAGTGATTAAGTCATTCACGTAAACTATTAGCTTGACCGGGTTTGGAAATCCCCTTTATCAAGACGCAAATTACATAGGAAAATGATATTTTATGTCCGATCAAGTGTTTGCCACATGACCGGACACAATCATGTTGATCGAGATTGTTGATTTCATTGTGCTTATTGATTAAACCATTCACATAAAGTTTTGGCTCAATCGGGTTTAGAAATCCCCTTCATCGAGACACAAACTCATTAGGAAAATGATATTTTATGCCTCATCGTGTTTAAGTTTCACGACCGCGACACAATCATGATGATCGAGATTGTTGATTTTGTTGCGCTTATTGTAAATCATTCATGTAAATTTTTGGTATGATCGGGTTTAGTAATCCCCATCATCGAGACATAAATCCATTAGCAAAATGATATTTTCCATCCGATAAATTGTCTAACGGCTGTCCAATTAACTTAGTTCCTTGTTTAAAGATTGTGTAATTAACTTAATTCCTGGTACAAATAATCCAATCTGTGTTTGTTAAAAACCAAGAGAAAAGGATATTTTAATGTTGTCTGTGTCATGCCCGTGCCCGTGGCCTTGTTGTGCCCATGCCCATGTCGTGCCCATTCCATGTGCCACAAAATACCAGCCCAGCCTAGCCCACCTATAAGATTTTTGCTATGCTAATCCGTGTCGTGCCACTCTTAAACGTGTCGTGCTTGTGCCGGCCTATCCCGTTTGACACCTCCATCGACAGCTACGGAAGCAATCAGATTAGTTACAAACATTGTAATGAAATCGTACTAGAATGGGACTCAACGGATATTATAGGAGCCATCACGAAGGCAATGATAAATTATTAGGCTTTTCGCAAGTTAATATCTTGCAAGTCGAAAGGAGTACGGATAGAAAAATCTTCTTTTGGAAGAGTTGAGTATAGTCGTGTTCGTTGCACAGGCAACGTAGTTGTACACTATTTGGAAAAAAAAATGCTTGTTATGTTTCTGTTGTTGTATGGTTTGATGTGGCACCAAGTTTTGCAATTCCTTTCCTAATTTTCCTTCGAAATAATAAACGAACACATTTCATTTTCAAACGAGTTTATTTCCACACTCCTCAGTGGTAGCGACAAATAAATAGGCCAAAAAGTAGATGAGAAAGTATGAGTCTCCCTTCCTAATGCCCTGGGAATTATACATCTAGCTACCAAGACAACCATGGTTGAGGAAGATACGCAAGACACAACCCAAAACTTAGGAAAACTAAACCAAGAAGAACTTCTCTTTTGAAACACCTCCCAAAATAATCGGAAGCTTTTTCAAGATGTTCAATTTCATTGAGAATTAAGCCGCCTGCTTTCCCTTTCCAGACAAGGGTGGCATTTTCCAACCAAATCCCAAATATTTCACAATGATAATTCAATATCATCTATTATTATTAGGTCATATCGACGACATCGAGAATTTACTTCCTCAAAAGTTTAATTTGACCGGTACTCATAGTCTTGTGCTCAACTCGCCAATCAAAGTTTGTTTGGATAATGAACCAATTTTTAAGTTCAGATCATATATGTCATCCATTTTCAAGAAAGAGACACGGATTATTAATAGTTATATTAATTTGTAGGAATAATCTTTTATCTGCCTTACACAAAATGAATTACTGAATTATCATTATTAGCGAAAATTATTTGGGAGGAACTCACCTCCATACTTCCACATCTCAAAAGTCCCCTAAACTGAAGCTTGCAAGTCTCTCCAGGGTTCCAAAATACTGATCACAACCGCACAAACCATACAACATCGAATGTAAGAAACTCCTAATGATTGAAGATGGAGTAAAAAACGAACTACTCATATTTTGTTAGATAGTTAATATAACTTTAAACCTAATCTGCCTATTTGCCAATAAAACATGTGATTTGTTTGTACTTGTATCAATGTCTCTTAAGAAAAAATCGCCAAAATAAATTTTAAATTATCAAAATGAACAATTTTGATTTGCAGACCCTAATGTGATCTACGAAATTGAGTTTGAAAGGGTCTCCAAATGAATATAGGATTTGGAGTTGATATGCTCTCTATAGAGGGAAATCAATTCCCACAGGAAATTTTCTTTCCCATAGAATAGGGCCTAAAGTTGACGTGTCACCTTGGTGTGATGAAGGAATGAGTCATACAAACTGAATAATGATTCTCTCTCTCTCTCTCTCTCTCTCTCTCTCTCTCATATCCTTGATTCATCCACATCTATAAGTATTACAAGTTGATTCTTATCTTACAAATCATAATCCAAACTCCCCATGATGAGGCTCTCTCGATCTCTTCTGTTTTCTAGCCAATTATCGTATTATGTACAAGTGTTTAATCTTATAGTTATATTGGCAGTGTTCGGTTGGGAGCTTTGCTCCGGTTTGGCCCATTTTCAGTTTTGCTTACATCATCACTTTTCTCCCTTTTCTCTCTATCTCTCTCCACTTATTACACCTGCTTACATCATCAAAACTAAACAAAACTAAACTAAACCTACTAACCGAACAAGGCCATTGTGCTTTCAGCATGAAGATTAATCCAGCATCAATGGTGGACGAAATGAAAATCTTTTGTTTTTTTGTTTCGATCATGCTTTATGTACTAGCCCCTAGCATCGCACCAAGAAATGAAAATCATTCGAACGCCTTAATCTCAAGACTCAAGCGCGCCATCTCAAGTACCGTTGCTGGGGCACTTGTGACACGGAGAACTTGAATGACGGGCCTTCGCTCCACACCAGGAAATTGTTGACACCCAAATTTGGCCCGACCACTCGGGATTTCAACATTCAACGACGCCAATTTCACCATATTTATCTCCGCATCGCAGCAAGAATTTTAGCCGTCTTTGGGTCACGATTGGACGTCAGCGGAGAACTCAAGTAAAAACATTGCGGAGTATTGGGTGTCGCACAAACGTGCAACACTGAATCATTTTTCCGGATATCACCCTGACCGAACTTCACCAATTGGAGAAATAAACAATTGTATTGTTTATTATAATCAATCTCAATTGATTATTTAAATCAAATGGAAGTAAATGTGCTGGGGAATGGGAAAGTTAAATTGTTTATTATAATCAATCTCATCAGACTCTGCCCCACGATTCACATGTGATCAAGTGCATAAATTACGTGTACCATATCGTTTTATTCTTGGCATTAAAATAAGAAGATTGATTGTTCCTGAACCTTAATCAAACTCCGTTTTGAACATCAGTCGAGAGCATCGCAAACCAGGTGGAGCCGATTATTTAAATCTCAGTGGAGCATTGATATACATTATTCTAAATCATGGGGGAGCAATATGGGAATCACGGTGGGAAATTTATTGGAATTGAAGGCTGGCCGACACCCACACCCATGCATTCAGATGACAGTGGGAAATAAATATGCCAGCCCATGGATTACACTGTGATAAGGTACCGAGAATGCCAGAGGGAAAATGAATGAGTTCAACTCTCTTGTGCCAGGTGTTGAATTCTTGTGCAGCTGATCATTCCTTGCTTGGTCTCAACCATTGGACTTTCTCAACCTTCCATGTGCGCGCTGCACCGGATCAATATCCTTCTCAGCCGACAGTCTCTCACATGCCTATAAAAGGCAGTAGCTTAGTGCATTGAGGGGGAAAAAAACCAAAGGAGGAAAAAAGACAAAAAAAAACTCTCAGCTAATATCTCTGTCTCTCTAATCCGAAAGCAAAAATAGGAAAGCCAAAGTGTCTCTCTTTCTCCCAATTACTCCAGAAAACCCAAACACCAGCAGTCTCTCTCTGTCACTCTATTCAATTCCAAAACCAGTCCAGAAAATCAGAGCTTCAAGCTCAACCCAATAATAAGCTTTTGTTTCCCCACATAAAAAAAAAAACCACAAAGCCTTTGCCTTAGTCCAAAGCCCATAAAAAATCCAGTCATCTCTTTTCAATTACAGTTCGACCGAGGTCTTGTAATTTGTCTTTTTATACGTGACAACGTTAATATAGCTTGAAAATAGTGAAACTGAATTCGGCACTTTTTCAAGTTATATTTTCGTCTAGCCTATACATTTCAAGTCAATTGCCACCCAAGGTAAGCACCATGTAATCCAGCATAGGGGGCGTTCCCCCCTTTCAATTTCAATTCCAATATTCAAAACCAGTTATTCAATTTTTTTTTATGTATATATTGTTTACGGAACCTCAAGGTAGCATGTGACGAATTGATGGCGATTTTCAAAGTAGTCTATAAATCGAGTCCCGGCGATAAAGGATTCCGCTCCATTAAAAATTAGAAGTAAGATTTGCAATTGGTCGGTTTTCTCCTAGCAAATCTTATTTCTAGAAAAAAAAAAAAAAATCAACGCATTGACAATCCATATGTCGAAATCTGAAAACACGAGATGCGGAAGGTGGGAACCCACCCGAAACATGCTCGGACCTTTAAATTCTGACATATGAATTTCAAAATAATTAAATTTCCTGTATTCTTTTATTCTATTATATGCCAAGGATATTTAATTGAAAAAGGCTAAAATTGGGAAAAGCGCTGAACAGACGACGTGGGGTGCCTAGCACCTTTCCCACTCGCAGAAAATCCCGAGCCCATCTCTGATTTTGCAAACCAAAATAGAGAGTCAATTTCAAGTCCGTTTGAAAGAAGAATTTTCTCAAATGGAAGAAAATAAAAAAGAGACTTAAAGCTGTTGTTTAAATTGTATTTGAAGAACAGCTTTAATGGGTGACCTGACACACCGGAATTCAATGTTAGGTGGCGACTCTGAAATTTCAATAAAGCTCGAGTCGTAGCTGCAAACCTCATAATTCACAATCGTCGCATTTATAAGTCATGATTTTGAAAGCGTTGCCAAAATGCCCACCAAAGTGGAGCAGGCGAGCGGCCAGTAAAAATTAGGGTGCAGTAGAAATGGTGGGATCCCTTTCTGAATCTCCGAGGGCAAGACCTTCTGGCATTCTGTCCGCTTTTGGTGATGGAGTTGCACTGACACCACCAAGGCAATGGGGTCCTTGCACCGTCATTTTTCTTCTCTCTCTTCACTTGCTTCGCCTCTTTTGAGCACGTGTATGCTCGTCCATTGATAAGAATGAGGAGCACACCCACGAAGCCTCCATAAACCCATCTTACTTCCTTGAAAGATTAGGACTGGCAAAGGGGAGCAACAAAAAGAAGAGAACAATGTTTGGAATTCCGAGAAGAGTTTTCCAAACACAGCCACCAGAGCTGCAAAGAATTACATCGTCCGTTGGTCTCTTAGAAAGGTTGTAAATAACCAATGCATCTAGTGCGACCTTACAGAGAATCTCAAAAAATGAATACACCATTTTTTTTGTCACAGAACAAAATTCAGAGGCCTTTTTGCATGGAAAAAAATTGCGCCAACGGTGAGGAGGAGGCTCCAGACACGCACCTTGCAATTCCGCAGCTACAGACATAGAATCTTTTCCTTAATCCTGTCAGAAAAAAACCACAGAAAAATTGGCATCTCGTTGTGATTTTCCAAATACTCTGTTTGTGTGTTATGCAACTTATACCTAGACCCTACAGCACTATATATTGTGAATAAAGCCAATGGGGTGGACCAATCACCAATGACTAACAAACTCCTCCTTTTGAACTTGCTATGTTTTTGGCTGCACTTTTACTGATGCTTCTTTGTGATGGACAACTGGTATTTGCTTTGGACAATGACTGTTTATGGACTAAGATATGGGATTGCTGCATTTGATATGCCTTCGAATTTTGGATAACTTCCTGATGGGTAGTACTTTCGTAATCCTGCAGGGTTAGATCGATTTGGTTATGTTTAGTCTTCATAGAGAAATTGAGGTATTGTGGAATTCATTTATGAGAGTTGGTTTTGCGGCGTACATTTTTCGATAGTGTTTAATGTTTATGGTGGTAGAAATGGTTATGGGAAGGTCATGTGGGCTGAAAATTGTAGCCAAATTTAACTGCATGTAGCCCAATTTAAAAGGCAATTACTTATATTTTCTTGGAAGCCATACACGAAATCTTGGCATTTTGGAGATTTATACTTGCAAGGCCAAAAGGGGTGAAAAAAAGGGTTAGGTCGGTCCGAGAAGACTTGACCAGTATCTGAGCCTCCCATATTCAATCTGGCCATATTCAACCCATGATCATTTCAACATCTCAAACCTGCCCGTTTGCCATCTCTGATTGCTACTCTCAGACTTGGTATCGGTAATGTGTTAGACTGTAAATATGGTTTTGGACGGCGTTGCAGTCTCTGGTGTTATGCCCCAAACAAAGAATCAAACCAAAACCGAAAACAAATTTGAAGAGGAAAACTCCGACTTTATTCAAATCATGAAAAACCTCTCCTAGGTTGAGCTTTATAGAGTCTCACACACTCACACTCAACTATCTCACTCACACTGAGATCAAATACAAAGTTTTACAAAAACTCAATGGCTAGCTGCTGATACAAGAGCAGATATCTGGTACCAATTACAAGCGAAGGGAGGCTCTACATATAGCCTCAATCAAACAGACAAAGAAATTATGCCAAAGTTACTTTTGGTAGCTTATAAATACGAACTAGCTGGAATAGGACATGGAGTCACCGATCAAAACCCATTTGCAGTTGGTTGTCCCAAATAATTCTGGGGTATTGAATTTGCCAGAGGAGAATTGGGGCCACCTCCCAATGATCAATCATCTGGATCATTCACTACTTTTGTGTGCAACGGTCAAGGAACTTTGGTTTCAAATTGTAATTCAATGCCCAGTAGTGGGCAACTCAAAGGGTTTGAGTGGGCAACCAAAGGGTTCATAACCCATGAATTAATAGCAGGGGTTTCACAACCCTTGGCTTTTCCTGATTAATGTGAATTAATCAAGTTCATTGCTATATATTTGACCCTGTTGGAGCCATGGAAATTATCAGAAAATCTCTTTCAGTCTTGTGGGTTCTAGACCGTGGAAATGAGTGTAAAACTCTGGTAGTTTTACACACTACCGAGCTGGAGTCGTGGGTGTTTTTCAGGCGTGCATTAGACGAGGTAGAACGCCATCATCGATTCGACACTTACTCTGTAAGGTATGTTTCCGCTGTGCCGATTCCTAACACAAATGATGAACTGGAAGGGCATCCACTGGTTGGGGGGTTAACTTGTTGTGTCTTGTATACTGCACAAGGTTTTAAATTAATATTGGCTTTTATGAAACGTAACAGTATAATAGTATGAGTGTAACGGTATCAGCAGTATCGAACGTTATGTATTGGGAATCGGGTATAGCGGGCATGAATTTTTCAGAAACATTTCTTGAAAAAAACTAATTTTAAATTGGTTGAATAACCCCTAACAGTTCAGCATCGATCGCAACAGTTGTGAACCGGTCCGTGAATTCGGATATGGATCGATACGTTATGGGAACCGGCCAATACACATGAGATTTTTTTCTCTCACCTGTATACCGGGATGTAATGGTATCAGAGAGGCCAAAAACCATTACATATAGATGCTACCACATTGCAATGTGCTTAGCTAATCTTTCGTAGGTCTCACACAGCTTGGTGATGTTTTCTGCATTATGGCTTGGTGTTATTGTTACTTGTGCTTCTATAATGATTAGGGAAATTTTCAAAATACCACCCAAACTTTGATCTTTACATCAAATATACTCCTAAACTTTTAAAAGCTTAATTTTATTTCTAACCTTTTACTTCCTTTAATCAAATCTGCTCCTGCCGTCTCTATCCGTTAACTTACTAATGGAATGTGCTGAGTTGAATTGTAACGGATCGTTTTTTTTAAATATATTTATATTTATTAATATAAATATAAATAGTTATAGGGTTAATTATCCTAACAATGAGATAATTATCTTGTTGAGGGAATATATATTTATATATATATTTTAACCCCTCCTAATTATCCTAACCTAACTACCCTATCCTCATCTAATTACACTCTCCCATTTTCCTTTAAACTCTACCTCCATCATTATCTCTAACCTACTATATTTAAACTAAATAGACTCCAATTCTTTTCCTCACCCTCTCTCTCGACTTTCTCCTTTTTTCTTTTCCTGGCAAGTTTTCTTTTCTTTTCTTTTCTTTTTTTTTTTTTACTCTTTCTTTTCTTCCCTTGGCTCTTCTATTTTTCTACTCATAAATTCACCCCATCAAAGTGTATCTCCTGCACCATTGGTAAATTCCTCTCTTTTCTCGCGGAGTATATTTTCTTTTACTCACGCGGATATTTAATTGCCTTTGTACAGATTTCTCCTCGAAGTTGTGACTTTTCGATCCTACCGTTTCGCTAGCGTGCTAAGTTTGTCGGAGGAGAGGTAGGACATCTTTAACCTAACTTTTACTTTAGTATATTATTTTTGTATAGTTGCGTGTACGTGGAAATAAGTAATTTAAATTGTTGGAAGTCGGATCATTATCGTATGGGTAGTAGAAGTAATCAAGTGATGATGTCGGAAAATAGAGATTTTGCGCACAGTTTCATTTCTTCTATTTTTCGATTATTTCTGTTCAGTTTCAGAGAAAACTCAAAACAGTAAGATTGTAGATCTCGAAAAATTACTTGGAGTCCATGTAGAACTCGTCTTAATCCGAGTTACGTAGAATTTAGTATGATTTTTCGAAGTTTCTGCTGTAGTGGAAAAACGAGACAGAACACGATTTACTTTTAAAACCCCATTTTCAACATCTTAATGAAGGAATTGGAACTCGAGTAAAACACATTATCTGTTCGTATTGTGAATTATAATATCCCTGTAAAAATTCGTGATTTTTAGAGTTAATTTACTATTTTTAACAAATCGAGGAAGTTGCCCGTTACATGCCGTATTAAGTTTTCCTTTAACCTTGTGATTATTTTATTGTTATGTGAGACTTATGTGAACAATGACCCACGTGATGCATGAATTCACTTATTAAGCACGTTTGATCGAAACGTTTTGTGTGTAAGGACGAATGAATATAATCACAATATTTGGGGTTGGGACGCGTCCGGTATGGGTCATGAGCCATGCGCAGTTTATACTTTTAGGTAGCTTTGCTGTGTGATCGGGCACCGGAAGTATACTGTGGGTGGGAATCGATGCCAGATGGTGATTGATCAATGGGTGATCAATCGTGGGCTGTGCGCAGTATACCCCGAGGTGGCTTTGCTGTGTGATCGAGCACCTGAGGTATACTGCGGATGAAAGCCTGTGACTGAAAAGTATATGTTCAAAGTTGAAACGAGATCAATAGAATTTTGTGAATTCTTTGTGTTGAGGAATGATGTGAAAAATTGAGTATTTCATATGAAATGGAGCCGATGCCGGATGGAGGTTGATCAATGTGTGATCAATCGTGAGCCTTGCACAGTATACCCCGAGGTGGCTTTGCTGTGTGATCGAGCACCTGAGGTATATTGTGAATGGAGGCCGGTGATGGAAAGTATATATTTGTCGGAAATGAGAATGAGAATAGTGGAATTTTGAGAATCAATGTGCTGAGTAATGATGATAAAAATCTGAGTATTTCATTCAAATAAAATTTCAGTTATGTGTGTATTTGTTGCATGAATATCTTTAGTAAAGGGGTGGTTTAGGGTGCCCTACTGAGTGTAATTTTACCACTCACTGTGCTACTTTTTGTGGCTCTGGCGTCCCCAACGCCAGGTACAGAAGGAGATGAGGAGTCACCTGCTGATTATGAGGCAATGGAGCAGCTAGATGGGAATCAAGTGGCGGACCCATGGCTTTATCAGTAGAATTATCTAGATGGCTCTGTCATTTTACTTCCGTTGGATTTTTTGAATAAATGTTTAAGTTTTTTTGACATTGTTCGAATTCAATTTATTTTAGTTGTAATAAGTTAGTTTACTTTTAATTTTCACAAAAAAAAAAAATTTATTAAGTATTCTTTGGATTTTTTTTTAATGAAGTTGGTATTTTACTTAAATAATCTTGTAATTTATTTATTAACGTACCCAATTTTCGGGGCGTTACAACTTGGTATCAGAGCCTAGGTTTGCGATTACCTCAAGACCATGGGTAAAGGGTTGACTAATTTTTCTACTATGTGTTAAGTATAAGTCGTATATCCTAAGTAATACTACTTGTTAATTTTGTGTTAAAATAAAAAATTTTATTTTTGTTATATGGTACATTTTACTATTTAGTATGTCTGCTGTATAAATTTTCTTTTTTTAATATACCTTATAAGTCTAGACTTGAGTGTTTATCGAACTAGAACCTGAAAATATTAGTAACAAGGGCCGAAGGGACTAAAAATAGTATATTTTATTGGATTTAGTGCTGTTCGAAGGCAACTATGACATCATTTCATCATGGGTGGACAGATTCAGTTCAAGCTTACGTGTTATCTGAAACTAGAAGCTTTAAATTTTCGAACAACTTACAACCTTCGCATATCAATTACTACGAGAGCGACGACAAATTATTCTTCAGAAGAACGACACCGCCATTTTAAGGGGGGTAGAAGGGTCGATAGTCACCATATTACTATAGTTAGTTTTCATACGATTAGCAACCGTTAGTACCTATGGATCGCATTTGACCTCTTTTGACCATTTCATAAATTGATGTAAAATCCAAATAGCCTTTATCTAATAGCCTCCAATTTAGAAAGTCCAAATAGAACACTTTAGTTTCTGCTATTATTGCTTCATGTGCTTACTTCTCGCTCGCATACTCTTCTATTCTTTGTTGTTGTCGAGACTAACAACGCCATCTTTATATAAGTTTTGTTCGCTTGATTAGTATACTTAATAGTAGTAGTCTATCTCGTTCAACCTCTCTTTGTTTCTTCCTAAACTAGTTCCAGATCTTGGTGGCTTCTGATTTGTTCAACTTCAAGTCGAAATGTTTCTGCTTCTACTATATTTGTCACCAATGCTAGTTTTACCACTCATATAAACCTTCATTCTTACCTGTAACTCTCTCTCTCTCTCTCTCTCTCTCTCTCTCTCTCTCTCTCTCTGTTTTCCCCTTAGTTTGTGTTGATATTAAATTCTCAAATATCACATCAAAGTACCTTTTCTTTCCTTCGGAAGTCTAGATTCTCAAATTAAACTTGAGCTCGAATTTTGAAATTCTTGTTTATTGAACAATTTAAACCTTTAAGAGACTCCTCTTTTTTAGGGTTGTCTAACTTCGACAATCGTTTCATTTTAACTTTTGTTGTGTTAATAAGATCATCTTTGAAATTTCAATAGAAGGTTCCATTGCTGGAATGATCTTGTGAACCCTTTGTATACCTACCTAATTGAAGCTTTCATGAGCAACTAGACTTGGATGTTTGATTTGAAACATATTCGGCCGATATGGTTTCAAGACAAATATCTAGTTTGGCTTTTCATCACTTGAACTCGTAATGTTTTCTTGAACCTTGTTGGAGTTTATCCACGTCTCTCGTGAAAACCTTTGCAACCACTACAATATTTTTTTTTTTTTTTTGCAATATGAATTCTCTAATAGTTTTCTTCACATGTTGAACCTTAAATCATCACTGTTGGAATATTGTAGCCCTTCAGTTTCATAACATTGATTTTGTCCTTGACTAGACTTTATTGTAACTGCTCCAACTTCTTGCACTCCTACTTAAACATGGTCTTTTTGGTACCTTCATACATTTCAATTCTTCCTTTTGTGAACTATTTGACACTACAATTTTCATTCGTTATATCCACCACTCGTGTAAAATCTTTGGGTTGGAGACCGAAGGTTTAGCGAAATTTCTTAGTGTAGCTTCACTTCTAGGAGGGACACGTACCAGTAGTCTTAATTTGTAGAGCTTGTGTATCAAAGATGTTTGGTTTGCGTTTGACGTGTGACCTTCGGTAATGGTCGACTTCGATATCATCTTAGGACTAAATTGGTTAGCTTTTCATCGAGTTGTGATCGATTATTTCAAGAAGAAGTGGTTACTCATTTTCCTGATGGGACATGTTTCAAGCTTAAGGGGGACTAGATAAAACTTTTCATTGGCTTTTTCGAAATCGAGGTGGCATCGCAACCTGACGGGATGGCTGGCGAGACTTACATTTGGGGAAGATGACCATATGAATATAGATCTTCCACGAGTGGTGTGTGAGTATGCAGACGTTTTCCCAGAAGAGTTGTCCGGGCTAGCTCCTCATCGAGAGTTAGATTTCACCATTGAGTTACAGCCAGGAACTGCTCTTATCTTAATGGTGCCGCACCGGATAGCTCCGACCGAGCTTCGAGAGTTGAAAGTTTAACTACAGGAGTTGCTTCATAAAGGATTTTTTTGACCCAACGCCTCACCGTGGAGAGCACCAGCCCAGTTTGCTAAGAAGAAGGATGGATCTCTCTGTTGACAAATTTATTATCATCGACTCAAAGGCGATTATCAAGAACCGCTATTCGTTGCCAAGGATCGATGACTATTTTTTTTTTTTTTAGCTACGTAGATCGCGATTCTTCTCGAAGATTGATCTGAGATCTAGCTATCATCAGCTTTGAGTCAATGATGAAGATACTCCGAAGACTGCCTTCAGGACTCTCTATGGCCAATATGAGTTTGTGCTGATGCCGTTTGGACTGACGAACGCTGCGACCGTTTTCATGAGTCTAATGAATAATATTCTTAGCCGGAAGCCAAAGGAGATGGTAACTGCCTTAGCTATTCATGAGTGGAAGATGATGGAAGCTCTCAACGAGTTCAACCTTCAGCCAACAACTACAAGTCAAGGAACGTCTTTGTTTGCTTTGATAGCTACACCGACATTACATCAAGAGATTTTGAAGGTGCAGAAATATGATCAGGAGGTGGATTTCCACAAGTATCGGTTGGTTTCGGGAACAGCTCTAGTTGAGTGGACTATTCATGCTGATGGAAGTTTGAGGTTTCTCAATAAGGTATTTCTACCAGATTTGGGACGTTGTGGGAATCAGTGTTAAAGGAATTTCATAAGTCGTGTTTTGCTGTTCATCTAAGAGGGAACAAGATGTATCAGGACTTGAAGCGACAATATTGGGGGGGATGGAATGAAGACGAACGTTGCACAGTTCGTGTCCACTTGTCTTACTTGACAATAGGTTAAGGCCGAGCACTAGAGACCTGAAGGATCACTTCAACCGTTACTTATTCCAAGTTGGAATTGGAAGCATATCACCATGGATTTCATGACTGGATTGCTGAGACAGTCAAGAAGAACAACGTGATTAGGTTATTGCGGACTGTCTGACTAAGAGCGCTCATTTCTTATCAGTTCAAGTTTCAGACACCATGGAGTCGTACAGTCGCCTCTACGTCGATGAGATTATTCACTTACATGGAGTTCCGATATCGATCATGTCAGATCGAGATCCACATTTTACTTCTCAGTTTTGGCAGAGTTTACAAACTGCGTTAGGCACGGGTCTTTATTTTAGCACCGTTTTTCACCCGCAGACCTACGGACAATTAAAACGGACCATTCAGACATTAAAGGGCATGCTTAGAGCCTGCGTGATGGATTTCAAGGGAAGTGGGGAGCGTCATTTACCTTTGGTGGAGTTTGCCTACAACAATAGTTTTCAAGGTAGTATTGGAATGGCTCCTTACGAAGCCTTATATGGAAGACCGTTTCAATCTCTAGTCTGTTAGACAGATGTCGAAGAAAATAGTTTGTTAGGACCAGACCCAGTTCATGAAACGATCGAGAAGGTACAACAAATTAGAAAGCAATTGTTAACAGCCCAGAGTCGACAGAAGAGTTACGCTGATAGAAGAACCCGACTGTTGATTTTTGGTGTGGGAGATCACGTGTTTTTAAAGATTCAGCCTTGGTGAGGAGTTATCCAATTTGGGCAAAAGGGGAAACTTTCACCTAGGTTTATTGGGCCGTTTGAGATTCTTGAACGTGTTGGGGAAGTTGCGTATCGTATAGCCTTGACGCCGCAAATAGCTCGAGTCCACAACGTATTCCACGTGTCCATGCTCTGAAAGTACTTAGCACATCCCGAGCACATCCTCAACTGGAAGGAACTGACGTTGGATGAAGGCGCAACATTCGAGGAACAAGCCATCGAGATTGTGGACGAGCAAGAGAAGGTTCTACAAAGGAAGAAGATTAAGCTTTTCAAAGTTTTGTGGCGCCATCAAGGGATTGAAGAAACGACATGGGAACGCGAAGACTGGCTGCAGGCCAACCATCCTAATTTGTTCAAAAACCGAGGTACCGCTTTAAATTTCGGGGACGAAATTTTGTTTAAGGGGGGTAGATTGTAACGGATCGTTTTTTTTAAATATATTTATATTTATTAATATAAATATAAATAGTTATAGGGTTAATTATCCTAACAATGAGATAATTATCTTGTTGAGGGAATATATATTTATATATATATTTTAACCCCTCCTAATTATCCTAACCTAACTACCCTATCCTCATCTAATTACACTCTCCCATTTTCCTTTAAACTCTACCTCCATCATTATCTCTAACCTACTATATTTAAACTAAATAGACTCCAATTCTTTTCCTCACCCTCTCTCTCGACTTTCTCCTTTTTTCTTTTCCTGGCAAGTTTTCTTTTCTTTTCTTTTCTTTTTTTTTTTACTCTTTCTTTTCTTCCCTTGGCTCTTCTATTTTTCTACTCATAAATTCACCCCATCAAAGTGTATCTCCTGCACCATTGGTAAATTCCTCTCTTTTCTCGCGGAGTATATTTTCTTTTACTCACGCGGATATTTAATTGCCTTTGTACAGATTTCTCCTCGAAGTTGTGACTTTTCGATCCTACCGTTTCGCTAGCGTGCTAAGTTTGTCGGAGGAGAGGTAGGACATCTTTAACCTAACTTTTACTTTAGTATATTATTTTTGTATAGTTGTGTGTACGTGGAAATAAGTAATTTAAATTGTTGGAAGTCGGATCATTATCGTATGGGTAGTAGAAGTAATCAAGTGATGATGTCGGAAAATAGAGATTTTGCGCACAGTTTCATTTCTTCTATTTTTCGATTATTTCTGTTCAGTTTCAGAGAAAACTCAAAATAGTAAGATTGTAGATCTCGAAAAATTACTTGGAGTCCATGTAGAACTCGTCTTAATCCGAGTTACGTAGAATTTAGTATGATTTTTCGAAGTTTCTGCTGTAGTGGAAAAACGAGACAGAACACGATTTACTTTTAAAACCCCATTTTCAACATCTTAATGAAGGAATTGGAACTCGAGTAAAACACATTATCTGTTCGTATTGTGAATTATAATATCCCTGTAAAAATTCGTGATTTTTAGAGTTAATTTACTATTTTTAACAAATCGAGGAAGTTGCCCGTTACATGCCGTATTAAGTTTTCCTTTAACCTTGTGATTATTTTATTGTTATGTGAGACTTATGTGAACAATGACCCACGTGATGCATGAATTCACTTATTAAGCACGTTTGATCGAAACGTTTTGTGTGTAAGGACGAATGAATATAATCACAATATTTGGGGTTGGGACGCGTCCGGTATGGGTCATGAGCCATGCGCAGTTTATACTTTTAGGTAGCTTTGCTGTGTGATCGGGCACCGGAAGTATACTGTGGGTGGGAATCGATGCCAGATGGTGATTGATCAATGGGTGATCAATCGTGGGCTGTGCGCAGTATACCCCGAGGTGGCTTTGCTGTGTGATCGAGCACCTGAGGTATACTGCGGATGAAAGCCTATGACTGAAAAGTATATGTTCAAAGTTGAAACGAGATCAATAGAATTTAGTGAATTCTTTGTGTTGAGGAATGATGTGAAAAATTGAGTATTTCATATGAAATGGAGCCGATGCCGGATGGAGGTTGATCAATGTGTGATCAATCGTGAGCCTTGCACAGTATACCCCGAGGTGGCTTTGCTGTGTGATCGAGCACCTGAGGTATATTGTGAATGGAGGCCGGTGATGGAAAGTATATATTTGTCGGAAATGAGTAATGATGATAAAAATCTGAGTATTTCATTCAAATAAAATTTCAGTTATGTGTGTATTTGTTGCATGAATATCTTTAGTAAAGGGGTGGTTTAGGGTGCCCTACTGAGTGTAATTTACCACTCACTGTGCTACTTTTTGTGGCTCTGGCGTCCCCAACGCCAGGTACAGAAGGAGATGAGGAGTCACCTGCTGATTATGAGGCAATGGAGCAGCTAGATGGGAATCAAGTGGCGGACCCATGGCTTTATCAGTAGAATTATCTAGATGGCTCTGTCATTTTACTTCCGTTGGATTTTTTGAATAAATGTTTAAGTTTTTTTGACATTGTTCGAATTCAATTTATTTTAGTTGTAATAAGTTAGTTTACTTTTAATTTTCACAAAAAAAAAAATTATTAAGTATTCTTTGGATTTTTTTTTAATGAAGATGGTATTTTACTTAAATAATCTTGTAATTTATTTATTAACGTACCCAATTTTCGGGGCGTTACATGAATGTTATGCTCCATTAAATATGCTTATGTGGAATCCAAATCAACTCAAAATATGGCACTTGTAGCTCAACACACACTCTCCCTTCACGTCCCAAAGAAATTCCCCCAAAAAAAATTCCTTCTTCAAACTTTATTTCCTAAAAATTGTTTATTTAATAAAATTATATGATTATTTTTCAAAAAAAAAAATTCACAAACTGTTTTCAAGCTTTATTTTCAACAAATGTTTTTTTCAAAAAAAAAAAAAAAAAAACAATTTTTGTCAAATCGCTGATCCAAGCAATCCAAAGTTTATTTCCTCATGCGATACCCGTCTGTGGTCCTCTAGTTTTTGGTGGGCTTAAGTTGCTATGGCTCTTCGGTTTCTTCCAGGGCCGCCATTGCTCTAGATCAGTCCCTATGTTCATGTCTAGGGAGCAACCCTTCCTCTACCTTTTTGCATTGCAAAAATGAATAATTAATGAATAAAGTTACACAGTATATGTGTCATCCCTTTAAAGAAAAGGATGCAAATGAATTCATAGTTACATAAACTTGCAGAATTATCTATGCCTTTTACAAAACGATTGAATGATCGAATTTTCATTGTGGGAAATAATTTTTTTGGGAGGAACTCACCTTCATACTTCGAAATCTCAAAATTCCTCCAAATTTGAGCTTGCAAGTTTCACCTGGGTTCAAAAATAGTGATTACAACCGCACAAATCATAGAGAGAAAACACTCCTAACAAATACTCCCTTCGTCCCAAATTTTTGGTCATGTTCGGATTTCGATGCAATTTTTAAACTCGTCATATCTTTTAATTTATAATTTTTCTAGAGATTTAAAAAACTTTGTATAATAGAACTAATTGAGATTTATCAAATAAGTCTGTATTGGACATAAAATACATTATAGATTGAAAGATATGAATAGTATAATAATTGCATCAAAATCCAAAGAGGACCAACAATTTGGAACGATGGGAGTAGCAGTTTTGATTGGATATGAATTGAAAAACAAACTACTCATATTTTTTTTATGGTTTAATTATTTGTAATTCCTAAGCTCGAGCCTGGTTATGTCCCCCATGATGAAAATGCTAACGACACCAAGAAGAGATCTTTTTATTGATGAATGCTTCGGTAATTTGAAGTACTTCTCAAATCCTAAACAAAAAAGAGTTTATTACGGGCAGGTACAAAAAATAAATATTTATTACCATTAAGGTCAGCCACTCTTTTTAATTACTATTAAGGTCAATCACTCTTTTTTTTGGATTTAGGTTTAGGGTGCACTTTCCTATTATAGGGTTTTAATGGTTTAGGCACTTTCATAGGGTACCCTAGGATTTTAGGCACTTTCATAGGGTACCCTAAATTTGCACTATAGATTTAGAATTTAGACTATACATTTAGAATTTAGAAATAGGACCGTACATTTAGAATTTAGACACTACATTTAGAATTTCGAATTTCCACTTTCATAGGGTACCCTAGGGTTTAGGTTTAGGCACTTTCCTATTATAGAGTTTTAGTGGTTTAGGCACTTTCATAGATACCCTAGGGTTTCGGTTTAGGCACTTTCTTAAGGTACCCTATGATTTAGGCACTTCCATACGATTTGGGGAGTTGAGAAGACAGAAAAATTGTGCCCATGTGGGGGGAGAGGGAGAGGGAGAGGAAGAGAGAGAGAGAGAGTGTGTGTGTGTGTGATGAGTCCAAAATATGGACCTGCCAATGGTTTGCTCAAACAAAAATCCATGGGGTTCTTATAGGCCGGCCATATTTTGTCAGTAGCTTCCCTTCCAAGCCCACCTCATGTCAAACACATTCACCTCGAGTCCCTTTTCACGCGAGCCCACTAGAAATACCCGTTTTCGACAAATGGGATAGCCTTTGTCACATCACCAGCTAATCCACATGCGCATTAATAGGTGTACTAGCTACTGGGCATCTAGCTTTTTTAATAGGTATACTAGCTACTAGGCGTGTAGCTTTTTTAATAGGTGTACTAGCTACTAGTCGTGTAGCTTCTCTCTCTCTCTCTCTCCCCTCTCTTATTTTCTATTTTAAAATAAATAACTTTTGTTACATATATTCATCTTATATAAAAATTATATATGTGAAATCTACTCGATAAGATCTTTCGCATAAGATACATAGTGAATATGAAATTCAGTACATGTAAAAAAAGTTATTTTATACCCTTCTAAATAGTTCACACCATAAACAGAAAAAAGAACTCACACCCTTCAAATACATCATAACTCCAAAAATGTAAACTTCACGTCACAACTCACTCTCCAAAATACAATATTCACACCACAAAAGAAAGCATTCACACCCCTCAAATGCAAAATTCACATATCACAAATTACTCACAAAAATACAAAATTCACACCCAAAATAAGAGAATTCATATCCCTCAAATGCAGAATTCACACATTTCAAAATGAAAGAATTCACAATCCTTTTGAACAATTCACACCATCTAAAATGAAAAAATTCACACCCATTCTGAACAATTCACAGCCTACAAGATGAAAGAATTCATATCCCTCAATTGCACAATTCACACATCCTCTACACAACTCACTCTCCAAAATACATAATTCGCGTCCAAAATAAAACAATTCACACCCCTCAAATGCGAAATTCACACCCTCCAACATGAAAGAATTCACACTCCTCAAATTATTTCTTTTATATTCAATATGGGTCTTGTTTGGTAGATGTCGACGAGTAGGTTTTAAACATATATTTTGTTTCAAAATTGAATATATAAATAACAAGTTATAACTATTTAAAGTTTCAAAAATAAAAAGAAGAGAGAGAGAGAGTATGTGTGCCGTATAATGAAAGAGTGAGAAAAGATAATAAAGTGTCAGGAAGTACAAAGGGTAAACGCAAAAGCATGCGACACACACATGGGCGTGCGTCAAACAAAAAATCCTCTCACGCGCGTGCTAGGTCTATTTAGGAGTAAAAGACAAGGAACCGGGGGAGGTGCTGTGCACTCCAGTGCCGTGCACCGTGTTGTGCGCTCCTTGGCTGTCCGATAGTGTTTTGGACGGCTCAAATGTGTTTTGATTTTTACCGACCAAAATAAATCAAAATTAAATTATAATTGCCGAACACATCCGAGCCATCCAAAACATGATCGGACGGCCGAGAAGTGCACAACACAGTGCACGGCACGGGAGTGCACAACACCTCCCCCGAGTCCAAAAGACAAAATGAGGTTTAGAAGAAAACCCCCACAAAGAGTGGGGGCGGCTTGGCATTTCCTGAAAATCCATTAAGCCCATCCCAACTCTGGCAAGTTCAAAAATCCCGTTTGAAACACAAATACACCCAATAAATATTTCTAAGAGCAATATACAAATCAAAGCCCGCGAAAGGGCTCGGAGGAAGCCAAAAAAAGACCCAAGTTCAAGCCCAGAAACAAAATTATCAATGCGAGCATTAAAGTTAGCGATCTGACTCTAAGAACATCACCCATGTTTGATTTTTAGAACATGGCAGCCGCCATTGTTAAACATTTCAGCCGCCACATTTTAACCCAAAAAACAAACATCAGCTTAAAGTATGGGCTTGGCATGGTGCCTTCAATGACTTCCCATCAAATTTGGCTGAGAATTGGACGCTGGAAACTTCTCCCATGCCTACATAAAGGGTGTGAGTTCCTTGTAATTACAACCTAAACCTTGTTCTTGTGTTGTTCCTTTCAAACCCAAAATTCATTCCCCAAATTAGCCTACAAAAATCCCAAATATATTAGTCCTAGTCCATTTTGTCATATTTTAAAGTAACCTGAAGCCTTGCGCTCAATCCAAGTTTTTGAAGCATTAATCACAAAAAAGTGATTTTCGCTGCAAAATCGAGTTATATATTATCTCAGTTTCTGTTTTGAGGAGAGTTTTTGGGCGGTGTTCCAAAAAGTTGTCTTGTCCTATTTTACAATTTTGTTAATATTGCATCTCTTTGGATAACCTCATGGATAATGAATTTATTTCTTTGTTCCCTATCACGTATTTGACAAAATCATCTTAAAAACTATTTTCAAAATTCTATAAAGAATGAATAGAGACTTTACCATTTTGGTTAGGCGGGATGGGTGCCTACAACCTTCTCATCTTCTAACACAACTCCTGAACCAAGATTACCTCTGAAAATGATATAACGGTTATCTAGAATGATTAATTATATGTTAAATCCGGTTACTTGGTTAGCCTTAAAATCAATTGGCAACTCTAAAGAACGTGTGTTCTATTAAGTTCAAAGTTCCTCGCAGAGGTCATGGGTGCCCACAATAGTAAATATGATTTTAAACTTAAACTACGTTTTTATTAATATACCTACGTATATCAACGTCTCAAAATAATTATTTCATTTTTTTTACCAAAATAATATTTTAATTTGTGAAATGAACAGCTTAGATCAATGTTTTGATCAGACCCATTGTGATTTACAAAATCAAGTTCAAAATGGTCTCCAAACAATTATAGGGTCTTGAGGTGATCTGCCTCATAATGTTTCGGGCATAGAGGGATTCGAATTCATGCAAAAAAATTCTTTCCCATGGAATAGGGCCATTCTTTCCCATGGAATAGGGCCTCACAAACAAATAAAAAAAATAACGAGTCTCTCTCTCTCTCTCTCACGATTCATCCACAATTATAAATCTTACCAGTTGATTCTTATGTTCAAACCACAACCCAAAGTCTAGTGAAATGAAGCTCTCTCTCTTCTCTTTTATATGTATATTGTGATTTCTAGCATGTAGGAGTGATTAATCTAGCATCAATTAATCATTTGGGTTTTTGTTTGCATAATACTTTACGGGAAAAATCTACAATACACATCCCCTTTTAGGGTGTACGATATGCATCCATTGTATGGTCCATATTGCGTCATCTCATAAAAAATGATCTGGAGTGCCGGTCATTCGTAACATTTTCGTTTGTTTCGTAACTTTTATACTAAGAATTTGTAACTTTTATATAATATGATTCGTAACATTTTCTTTCATTTCATAACTTTTCGTGTGTTTCGTAACTTTTTGTGAGTTTAATAACTTTGAGATAAAAAATTATAACTTTTCTCAAATATGATTCGTAACATTTTCGTGTGTTTCGTAACTTTTATACTAAGCATTTGTAACTTTTGGACAATATGATTCGTAACATTTTCTTTTGTTTCATGACTTTTATTTTGCTTCGTAACTTTTTGTGTGTTTCATAACTTTTCTTGGAACTCATAACTTTGAGATAAAAAATTATAACTTTTTTCAAATATGATTCGTAACATTTTTGTTCGTTTTGTAATTTTTCACAATTATGATTCACAACTTTTATTAAAAAAAAATTGAGTTTTGACTATAATTTTATACTTGTTAGATTCGTCTTGTCGAGAGGAATCTAGAAACCACAAAACTTTGATGCAAAACTAACGGATGCAAAAAAAATTTGAATAAGGACAAACGAATAATCCAATAATCCGGATTATTGGATTATTACCCAAAGGAGGCCTTAATCCTTCACTGTGACCATTCATTAATCCATGAAATTCATAATCGAAGACCTAATATATTAGTTAAAAAAAAAATACACACTCTTAATGATAAAAATTAGATAGAGAAAAAAGTGTCTTTTGGTATTGATTTCATGTTCTGCCTTTTCCACGAACAACAATTAACTAGATCTGTATCTACAAAATGAAAGCATGTGCCAAAAAAAAAACAGGAATTTACTCCCTCAAAAGTTTAATTTGACCAGTACTAATAGTCACGTGCTCAACTCGCCAATCAAAGTTTGTTTGAATAATGAAACAATTTTTAAGTTCAGATCATATATGTCATCCATTTTCGAGAAAGAGACGCGGATTATTCATAGTTATATTAATTTGCAGGAATAATCTTTTATCGGCCTTACACAAAACGAATTATAAAATTATCATTGCGAGCGAAAATTTTCCTGGAGGAACTCACCTCCATACTTCCACATCTCTCAGTCCCACAAACTGAAGCTTGCAAGTTCTGGGTTCCAAAAATACTGATCATAGCCGCACAAACCAAAGACGTCGAATGTAAGACACTCCTAATGATGGGAGATGGAGTAAAAAACGAACTACTCATATTTTGTTAGATAGTTAATATAATTTTAAACCTTATCTACCAATTTGTCAATAAAACATTTGATTTGTTTGTACTTGTATCAATGTCTCATAAGATATTTTTTTTTTTTTGGCCAAAATAATTTTTAAATTACAAAATGAAGAATTTTCGATTTTTTGGAGACCCTAATGTGATCTACAAAATTGAGATTGAATGGGTCTCCAAATGAAGATCGGGTTTAGAGGTGATATGCTCTCTATAGTGGGAAACAGATTCCCGCAAGAAATTTTCTTTCCCATAGAATAGGGCCTAAAGTTGACAAGTCACCTTGGTGTGATAAAGGAATGAGTCATACAAACTGAATAACGATTCTCTCTCTCTCTCTCTCTCTCTCTCTCTCTCTCTCTCTCTCTCTCTCTCTCTCTCTCCTGATTCATCCACATCTATAAGTATTACAAGCTGATTCTCATCTTACAAATCATAATCCAAACTCCCATGATGAGGCTCGCTCTCTTCTGTTTTCCAGCCAATTTTTATCGTATTATGTACAAGTGTTTAATCTTATACGTATATTGTACTTTCTAGCATGAAGATTAATCCAGCATCAATGGCGGACGAAAATATCATATGGTTTTTTGTTTCCATCATACTTTATGTACTAGCCTCTAGCATCGCACCAAGAAATGAAGCTAGATCTTTCAGAAGGCCTGGGATGATAATGAAGTCAAGGCAAATCGGACGGCCTTCTGAATCTTCAAGGGAAAGACCTTCTGCAATTGTGTCAGCTTATATTTATGGAGTGACACTGGCACCACCGAGGCGTCGGGGTCCTGGCGATCGAAACAGTTGCATCGTGGCTTGCTTTGCCTTTTTTGAGAACGTGTATGCTCCTCTATTGATAAGAATGAGGAGCACACCCACGCAGCAGCCGTAATACCATCTCACCTCCTACGGAAAGATTAGGACTGGCAAAGTGGAGCAACAAAAAGAAGAGAACAACGTTTGCAATGGCGAGAAGGGTTTTTGAAACACAGCCATGCACCAGAGCTGCAAAGAATAGCCATAATTGAAGGCATAACAAATAATAGAATAGAAGTTTTTTTAAACCGCATAATCAGTTGGCCTCTTAGAAAGGTTGTAAATAACCAACGCATCTAGCGCAACCTTATACAGAATCTCCAAAAATGAATGCACCATTCTTTTTGTCTAGGAACAAAATTCAGAGGCCATTTTTGCGTGGAAAAAAATCGCACCAACATTGAGGACGAGGAGAAGGGTATATTGTAGGAAATTTCTAAGTGGTTTAGAAAACAGAGAGAACAAAAAATTTTGCTCCCTTTGTCCCAAAATAGATGTCTGGCGCTCAAACTTGAGTCTTTAAAAATACCAATTTGTTTCGTTAAAAAATTCAATTTTTTTCCCCCAACTTAAATGAAAAAATTGATATCTATTGATTTGTGAAAGAATTTGATTCCATTTTTTCAAAAAAAAATACATCTTTGTGCGCCAAGGTTTGCCCACCGGAGATTTATTTAGGGAGCCTTTTTTTTACTATGTTTTTTTTTTTCTTTCTCGATAGAAATTACTACCTATAGATATAAATGTATATATATCTGAATGTTCGTAGATGCATATATACACTCCTATATAGGATATTGTCCTTGCTTTCCATTTTGACGTGTTTAAGGATATGGTATTTTTGGGCCACTTAGCCAAAAATCCAAAACATTTGACATTTTTTGAAAAAAGGACAAATAATTTTTACAATCGAATATAAAAACAAAAAACCGTTTGAGGGAATGACAAGGAACTTTTGCAATCGAACATAAAGACAAAAAAAGGTTGGTGAAATTTCACTAATTTTTAAAAGTTATAATTCCGTACATAGAATTCGAAAAAATCGTCACCCACCTCCGGCCGACCACCACCCCACCTCTGGCCAATCACTTCCGGCGACTAAAAAAATTAGTAAAATGTCACTAATTTTTAAATATTTTAATTTTGAACGTAAAAGTAAAAAAAAATCACCACCCCACCTCCGACTGACCACCACCCCACCTCTCGCCAATCACTTCCGGCGACAAAAAAAATTAGTGAAATGTCACTAATTTTTAAAAATTCTAATTTCGAACATAAAATTCAAAAAAATCAACAGCCCACTTTTGGTCTACCACCACCCCAACCGACCACTTCCGACGGACAAAACAATTAGTGAAATGTCACTAATTTTTTAAAATTCTAATTTCGAACATAAAATTCAAAAAATCACCACCACACCTCTGATCAATCACTTCCGGTGACCAAAAAAATTAGTGAAAATGTCACTAATTTTTAAAAATTCGAATTAAAGTTCAAAAAAATCAACTCCTACCCCTAGCCCAACAACCACCTCAGCTTCGGTAACACAAAAAACTAGCGACATTTCACTATTTTTTAAAAGTTCTAATTTGGTGCAAAAAAGTATAAAAAAAGTCAACTCCTGCCTCCTCCTGGTTGACCACCATCACACCTCTCGCCGACCACTTCCAGCGACCCAAAAAACTGGTGACGTTTCACTAATTTTTTATAGTTCTTATTTTGTACATAAAATTCAAACAAATCACCACCCCACCTCCGGCCGGCCACCACCCCGCGCCGATCACTTCTGGCAACCAAAAAATTAGTGAGATGTCACTAATTTTTAAAAATTCTAATTTTGAATATAAAATTCAAAAAAATCACCACAGCACCTTCGGCCAACCACCAGCCCACCTCTGGCCGACTACTTCCGGCAACCAAAAAAATTAGTGAAATGTCACTAATTTTAAAAAATTCTCATTTTGAATATAAAATTCAAAAAATCACCACCCAACCTCCGGCCGATCACTTCCGGCCACCAAAATTAAAAATTTGAATTAAAATTCACAAAAATCAACTCCTACCTCCTAGCTCAGCCACCACTTTTCACTAATTTTTTAAAGTTCTAATTTTGTACAAAAATTTTATAAAAAAAAAAGTCAACTCTTGCCTCTTGGCCGACTCCAGCCGACCACTTTTGTCAACCCAAAAAATTAGTGACATTTTACTAATTTTTAGAAGTTCTAATTTTGAACAATAAAATTCAAAAAAATCAACTCTCGCCTCTAGCTGACTACCAACCCACCTCTGGCCGACCATTTCCGTGACCCAAAAAACTAGTATGATTTTAGGCGGCATTGCAGTCTCTGGATCATTCACTACTTTGTTGTGCACCTGTCTGGGGAGTTTGGTTTCAAATGATGAACTGGTGGGGCATCCACTGGTTGGGTTGTTAACTTGTTGTGTCTTGTATACTGCACAAGGTTTTAAATTAATAACGGTTTTTATGAAACATAACGTAACGGTTTGAGTATAACGGTTTCGGCAGTATCGAATGTTACATATCAGGAATCAGGCAAAGCTGTCATGAATTTTTTAAAATTATTTCTTGAAAAAAAAGCAATTTTAAATTGGTTAAATACCCGTAACAATTCAGTATCGGTCGTAACAGTTGTGAACTAGTCCATGAATCGAATACAGATTGATACGTTATGGGAACTGGCCGATACACACGAGATTTTTTTCTTACACCCATATACCGAGGTGTAATGGTATCATAGAGGCCAAAAACCATAACACATTGCAGTGTGCTTAGCTAATCTTTCGTAGGTTTCACACAACCTTGATGTTTTCTGCATTATGGCTTGGTGTTATTGTTAATTGTGCTTCTATAATGATTAGGGAAATTTTCAAAATACCACCCAAACTTTGATCTTTACATCAAATATGCTCCTAAACTTTTAAAAGCTTAATTTTATTTTTAAACTTTACTTCCATTAATCAAATCTGCTCCTACCTTCTCTATCTGTTAAGTTACTAACATAATTTGCTGAGTTGAACCTTACGCTCCGTTAAATATGCTTATGTGGAATTCAAATCCACTCAAGATATGACACTTGTAGCTCAACACACACTCTCTCTTCGCGTCCCAAAGAAATTCCCCTAAAAAAACTCTTTCTTGAAACTTTATTTCCTAAAAATTGTTTATTTAATAAAATTATATGATTATTTTTCAAAAAAAAGTAATCTCAGAAACTGTTTTCAAGCTTTATTTTCAACGAATGTTTTTTTTTAAATCATAAAACAATTTCGGTAAATCACTGATCAAAGCAATCCAAAGTTTATTTCCTCATGTGATACCCGTCTGTGGTCCTCTAGCTCTTGGCGGTCTTAAGTTGCTATGGCTCTTCGGTTTCTTCCAGGGCAGCCGTGGCTCTAGATCAGTCCCTATGTTCATGTCTAGGGGGCACCCCTTCCTCTGCCCTTTTACATAGCAAAAAGAATAATTAATGAATTAAGTTACACAGTATATTTGTCATCCCTTAAAGAAAAGGATGCAAATGTATGCATAGTTACATAAACTTGCAGAATTATCTATGCCTTTTGCAAAACGATCGAGTGATTGAATTTTCATTGCGGGTAATTAATTTTTGGGAGGAACTCTCCTCCATACTTCCACATCTCAAAATTCCTCCAAATTTGAGCTTGCAAGTTTCACTATGGTTGAAAAATAGTGATTATCGCCGCATAAAACTCCTAACAAATACTCCCTTTGTCCCAAATTTTTGGTCCTGTTCAGATTGTGATGCAATTTTTAAACTCGTCATATCTTTTAATTTTTAATCTTTCTTGAGATTTTAAATACTTTGTATAATAAAACTAATTAAGATCTATCAAATCTATATTGGACGTAAAATACACTATAGATTGAAAGATATGAATTGTTTAACAATTGCATCGAATTAAATCCGAACAAGACCAACAATTTGAGATGAAGGGAGTAGCAGTTTTGACTGGATATGAATTAAAAAACAAACTACTCATATTTTGTTTGATGGTTGAAGACACCTCAATTTTAATTATTCGTAATTCCTAAGTTGGAGCCTGGTTACGTCCCTCGTGATGAAAATGGTAACGATGCCAAGATGATATTTTTTTATTGATGAATGTTTCGGTAATTTGGAGTACTTCTCAAATCCTAAAAAAAAAAATCCATTAAGCCCATCCCAACTCTGCCAAGTCCAAAAATCCCTTTTGAAACTCAAATAAACCCAATAAATATTTCCAAGGCCAATGTACAAACCAAAGCCCACAAAAAGGCTCGGAGGAAGCTCAACAAAAACACAAATTCTAAGCCCAGAACCAAAACTATCGATGCGAGCATTGAAGTTAGCAGCCGCCATGTCTAACTCTAAGAACATCACCCACGTTTGACTTTTAGAACATGGCAGCCGCCATTGTTAAACATTTCAGCTGCCACTAGCTGTTGCAGGTAAAGTATGGGCTTGGCATGGTGCCTTCAATGACTTCCCATCAAATTTGGCTGAGAATTGGACGCTGGGACCTTCTCCCATGCCTACATAAAGGACCCTAAAGCCTTATTCTAATTACAACCCAAACATTGTTCTTGTGTTGTTCCTTTCAAACCCAAAATTCATTTCCCAACATAGCCTACAGAAATCCCAAATATATTAGTCCTAGTCCATTTTGTCATATTTTAAAAGTAACTTGCGCTCAATCCAATTTTTCGAAGCATTAATCACGAAAAGTGCTTTCTTGGCGAAACCGAGTTATATATTATCTAAGTTTGTGTTTTGAGAGGAGTATTTGGGCGGTGTTCAAAAAAGTTCTGTCTTCTCCTATTTTACAATTTTGTTAATATTGCATCTCTTTAGATAGCCTCATGGATAATAAATTTATTTCCTTGTTCCCTATCACGTATTTGACAAAATTATCTTAAAAACTATTTTCAAAATCCTATAAATAATGCGAAGAGACTTACCATTTTGGTTAGGTAGGATGGGCGCCTACAACCTTCCCATCCCGTAACATAGCTCCCAAACCAAGATTATCTCCGAAATGGATATACCAGTTATCTAGAATTTTAATTATATGTTAAATTTGGTTACTTGGTTAGCCTTAAAATCAATTGGCAACTCTAACGAACGCGTGTTCTATTAAGTTCAAAGTTCCTCGCAAAGGTCATGGGTGCCCACAATAGTAAATATGATTTTAAACTCAAACTAACTATTTATTAATATACCATTTTAATTTGTTTCTACGTATACTTTAATTTGTTTTACCAAAATAATTTTTAAATTTTTGAAATGAACAGCTTAGATCAATGTTTTGGTCAGACCCATTGTGATTTACAAAAGCAAGTTCAAAACGATCTCTAAACAAATAAAGGGTCATCAAGTGATCAACTTCATAATTTTTCGGGCATAGAGGGCAAGGAATTCATGCAGAAAAATTCTTTCCCATAGAATACGGCCTAACAAACAAACAATTAAACAAAATAACGACTCTCTCTCTCTCTCTCTCTCTCTTCATCCACAATTATAAATCTTACTAGCTGATTCTTATATTCAAACCACAATCCAAACTCTAGTGAAATGAGGCTCTCTCTCTTCTGTTTTGCAGCCAAATGTAGAATCAGGTACAAGTGTATAATTTAATCTTTTATGTGTATTGTGATTTCTAGCTTGTAGGAGTATTGATTAATCTAGCATCAATCATTTGATTTTTTGTTTCCATAATACTTTAGGTACTAGGCTTTGGTGTCGCGCTAAGAAATGAAGCTTGGAAATCATGGGCAGGGCTCGGGCATATCGCACCAATATATTATGGGAGTGGCATCAAAAATGGGTTGCCGATGTTGTTTTAATTTAATATTTTACATTTATTGTTTTAAATATTTTACAATTTATATTTTATTGATTAATCCCCAAGTAAAATAATTAACAATGGAGAGATACATGGGAGTTTGTTTTTAGCTATTGACTTGGTCTCCTATTCTTACTCCAACAAATTAAACCACTATCCTTGTTTTCCTATAACTCTTGCAATATAATAGGAGTGATTTGTTGTATAACAATTTATGAATTGACGTGGGGTTCTTCCAAAGAAACAACACCAGTGCTTCTTAAATGGAAACACCATTGATATATCTCTATCTTTTTCCTGACATAAAACAATTGCACAAGTTGTTCTCCATTTTTTTTTGTTACTGTTGCTTTTCATAGCAGACTTACGACAACCATATTTCTTATATATTTGATTTAACATTTAATTCGAATTTCGATTGTCGGGAAACAATTTGGTTCGTGAGTTTAATTCGCGGCAAAGAAAAAAACTCGAAGGTCGTTGTATCTTGGGGAAGGAGCACCATTCAATCCCGCATAGAAGGGGGTGTTAGAACTACTATTCTTACAGAAATTCATATTCTATATATTTTCTCCAACAGCCGATGCAGCTTGATGTAGATGACCCATCTATGGAACAAAGCAAAAAGCCCCACGCATATATATACATTTATCTTTTGATTAGTAAGTAGTAGATTGTTGTACTTCTTTTCCTTTTGTGTTTGAGCTTTGTGGCGTTTTTAAAATCGGAGGAGCTCCAGATTGTAAATTTCATCCTTTGTATTGTCTCGTCCATATAATTTCCTGGAAGAGCACAGTGAATTTCATCCTTTGTTGTCATGGCATCTTTTGAGTTTTGTGTGCTATGGTATAGATATGGTGGTATTTTACTGATTCTTGGAAGCAATGCCAGATTAATGGAAATATTATACTTATGTGATCCCACTTCTGATTAATTAGCCTACAGATGTACAAAATGTACATTCTACTGCAAAGTGGACATTTTATTTAGACGCAATTGAGACAGAATTTCAGCTCGAAAGAGTAGGGAATGGGGCCGCTAACAAAAACAGAGAGTTCGTAAAGAAGAGGGAGCACTCTGCCGGTGAGCTCAACTAAACCTATTTCATAAATCAATCTTGCATCTGTATGTATAGCAAGTGTGCTTCCTAACATGGATGCTTTATTTGGATATAGCAGAGGAAGAAAAGGAAGATATTACACGATTCTTTTTGAAATATTGCATGATGCCTTTGACAAAAAGTATTAGGCTCCATTTGTTTCGGGCGGAAAATGTTTTCCAGAGTTTGGTTGTGATATGGAAACATTTTCTAGAAAACGTTTTCCATTGTTTGGTAGACATGGAAAATCACTATTATGAGAAAATGACCAAAATCTAGCAAAATTAAGAAATGAGATGCAAAGAACAATAAAAACTAGATTAACCTCAATTGTAATAAACCTCTTAATCCATAATACCAAAATGTCAAACTTCAAAGTACCCAAAGCATGAAAACACACTACCAAAATACCAGAAACAGAAGGCACAAACAGAGTTCAAAGTGCAAAGTTCACCATAGCTCCTCAATTACAATACCAAAATACCCAACATACTCAAACTCAAGCATTCATATTAAAGAAACCCTCCAACCATACCCTTCGGAGCCTCGTACCCTTGACCATAAATACTTTCGCAACATTTTCATTTTCAACCAAGTGGTCAAATGCTAAGGCAAGTGTAAATTCATCGAACCCTTTCGTCTTCATAACTTCATCATAGAGGTCTTTCACATCAAGCAGATCATCACTGAGTTTCTTGATCACCAAAGCAACTTCTCCAATTTGTGCCGATAACTTGTCATAACCCTCATCCTCGTCACGACTCCTCTTTCGGTGAGCTCTTGCTTGAGTTGGAGCCTCACTTGAAGATGTTGTGCATTTCCCTTTTGATACCTCAGCAAAACCGAAATCAATAAAGTCTGATTCAGCAATTGTTTCTTTCTCTATATCATCAAATGACTTTGCAAATTGACATGTTGCCATATTGACATGTTGCCATGTCTTTCCCAACAACTAATGCCATCTCATCATACATCTCAATCTTCTTGTTCAAAAATGCCTCATGTCAGGGTGTGCCTATTAACAAGAATGCCGGAAAAGAGTATTACCGGCATTTGTTAAGTATTACCGGCATTTATTACAAATGACGTCTACACAGGTGTCGATAATGCCACAAATGCCGGGAAAAGTCTTAAAAAATGCCGGCAATACTCGACGCTATTTGCGGCATTTGTGAAAATGCCGGGAATGCCTATTTTTTTTTTAATAAAGAAAATGCCACGTGGTGCCCACATGACAGCCACGTGGTGCTTGCGTGTCGCCCATATGGCAGCCACGTGTCGCCCAGGTGGTGCTTGCGTGTCATCCGCATGGCGCCTGCGTGTCTTGAAAATTTGGGGAGAAAATGTTTCCCCCAAGATTCGAACCCATGACCTTTGCACCGTGCGCGTGCGTGTTTTCCAACTGAGCTAGCCCACATGTTGTTCAAAAATGCACAATGAAAAATATATATACTATACGGTTGGATTTTTTTTTAAAAAATAGACTTTTACCGGCATTTACACAAAAATGCCGGTAAAAGTACTTTTTCCGGCATTAACAAAATGCCGATAATATTTTGGCGGGAAATTTGGCTTTTGCCGGCATTATTTATTATAATGCCAGGAATAAAAATACCGGAAATGCCTATATTTGGCGTAGTACATAAATTAGAAAGAAGCAAATGATGCATAACTTAAAAACATGTCGATTAGCGTAAGTTTCATACCGCAATATACTCATCAAAGACAGTCTCGCCACAAGTTATCATCCCATCCAAATCCATTTTTCATATAATGAAGATCAAAAATGATCTTCCATTTGCTTTTGATAGTTTTGAGACAATTCTCCTCATGTTTGGATTGGCATCAACCCCATATTTCAGAGTAATTTCTTTGGCTACTCTGGCAAATGATCCGGGCCTAAATGTGTTGGATGGTTTATTTCCTTTTGTGGCTTCGTCAGCAAGTATCTCAAGCAACAAGGATTGCATGGGTTTTGATCACCTAAAATTTTTCCCTTTACCCTCCTTCTCACTATCTTTTTTGGGTTACATTGCTGCATTAACAGTAGATCTTAAACTTAAACATAGCCCTAAAAAAGTGATAAAAACTAGGGAAGGCAGGCAGTAACAACAACAGGAAGCAAAGCAATGGGCCTCAAGTTTAGTAAAAGCCTGAGAGGCTGAGACAGATTGTCCCCTTTTTGAAATAGGTATGTACAGATATGAAGAAATGTTTTCATGCTGACTAGTTCGAGGTTTTGCCAAGCCATGGGCCTCAAGTTCAAGGCAAAAATCAGTTGGGTAACAACGACAGCAGGTTCAATACTAATATCGTCTTACATTAGTATATAGCAGGTGATAGGCGAATGAGTGAAATATATAATCACCGTGAAAGTGTCAATAGGTAATTGTTTCCATATTTGAGTAAAAGGGAGAAGGTCATGTCACTAAGGCATTCTTGAAGCTCATCTTTTAATTCAGAAACATAGAGAACACTCTTACATGCTTAACGTAAATTTCAAATTGATCACATTATAAGTCATCAAACGGTAACTTGAATTCCAGGAAAATCTAATGCTAACAAAAGCACAAGTGAACTATCAAGGTCCTAAAGATGGTAGTTACATATGTGCTCTGATACAACCGTGACAACTGCATACAAAAGCCACTAATCCTACTGAGCATTAACACATAAGAAAGTCAATGTAAGTAAATATAAAACAAACCTTTGGAAAGCAATACAAGCCAACATGTTTAAATGAACCGTTGGAAAGCAGTACAAGCCAACATGTTATCACCAAGTAATACGGAAACATTATTTGCTAGCATAAAAGAAGGCGACAAAAAACTATCCAGATACCAACCGACCGAAACGTGGACCAATTACACCCCTGAAGGATTGTACCCCTGAGTTTCTAAGTTAAGTTTGGGGGAAACATGTGAGAACAATTACAAGAAGTCATTGCAATTTGCTTTCTAAATTGTTTAGATTGCTACGATGAATCGATGATAAAGATTTCAGTTCTTAAAAAAATTAAGGAAGCAGCTATCTTCATTTTTTGTAAACTTTGTATAATTACAACTTCCCAAATGATCCAATCCATTCATAGTAAGAGCACACAGAGACCACCACCCCTTGTGACATGTTGAACTCAATCAACTATCGAATCATCTTAGTTAGACTGAGTTTCTAAGTTAAGTTTGGATGTTTATCTCATCTTTGAATTGCTAGGTTACCTCTGAAGTTGGTTTGGAATCAGAGATCCAACTTCCCATGTTAGGCTCCCCAGTTACTAAATTGACTTCTTCAGTTAAAAAAATTGAACCCAATGTCTCAGAGATTTCATCAAACAGGTAATACCCCAATTTTTACATTCCATGTAATTACTACTAGACAAGCACTAGACATTGAATACAACACACTGAAGAAGACATGCAAACACAAAAGCATACTAAGACTTGCATGTGATGCACACATATCGGCTCCAACCTCAGACTATCACTTAAACTGATCCTATTAAATCGTTTGGATAGTACCGTTCCAATACCTAATCAATCATATTCCTAGATGAAATCAACGATAATTCAGATGAAAGAGTATTGCAGGCGTATAGATTCAGCTAAAACTTAGAAATTGAAAGTTGAAACGAACAGACTTACTTGCGATTCAGACTTTCAGTACAGCTCGGCTATGGAGATCTAGGGTTTTAGAAAGGAGATACAGGCACACACACACACACACACACAGACACAGAGAGAGAGAGAGAGAGAGAGAGATGAGAGAGAGACGACCTGTGTTGGGGGTGTCGGGGAGTCAGGCAGAGGCCCTGGACTGATGGAAAATATTTACCTTCTCTTAAATCCAGAAAATATTTTCAGGGCTTGGTGGTTCATTTTCCTTTTTGACTTTTTTATTTTGAAAAAGTTTTCCATTGACTCTTTTTTTTTTTTTTTGGCCCCAAACACCAGAAAATGTTTTCCGCCTGAAACAAACGGAGCCTTAGACTTAGACATAAGAACGAGAACATTTCAGCGAATAATAATATAATTAAAGTGGGCAGGAAAACATTTGTTTAACATAGATAAGGTAGATGAGCTTCTTGTCACATATCCTTAAAGAGACCTTATAATAATAATGGTGTTTGTTTGTTCATTGCCTCCAATGAACATACATAACTGGTCAAAAGACACACTCTGTAGAAGCAGAACCATCAATTCTGGTAGGTGTAGTGCCTGCCTAACATTTGACAGCTGAGATTTGCTCTTTCCATTGCCAATTTTTCAATGCAAACCAAAAATGATCATAGCATTCCCATAGTTCTCAAACCATTCAAGTCTACATTGTCGAATTTTTGCCTCGCTCGTTTTAAATTTGATAGGGATAAGATTCCAATCCTCACTAACAAAAACAAGGTTTATAGTTTAGGCCGGATTGGATTCTTTATAGGCGGTCTTCATATGAAGGTTCAACAGATTTATTTGAATTTGCGGATAAATACGTAAATTTTTTTGATCGACCAAAATAACATGGAAGCAATGCTTAAATAATACTCCGTTCATTTGTAAGTGTGTTGCTTTGCAAATCCAATTTATTAAAGAAATATCATCAATTACTCCATTTACATGAACTTTTACATCCAATTAGCACATTTCACATCAATTTTTACCTCTACTTTTCAAAATTATCATCCACGTTTACTCGTGAACTTTTTCAAATGGGCAGAATAGTAGAACACTCAACCATTAAAAAAGGACGGAGGGAGTATGTATTTTGAACACTAAAAAGAAAATTTTTTTTTTTTGAGCGGCAAATAACTTTACTAATCTCTGGAGAGTTACAAAGATTAAAAGGGAAAGCATGAGGAAATAACACAACTAGGGAATGAAGTCCACTAGACAAACCCCACAACTAACCCAGAGAAGAAAAAGGTTGGCAAGCAACCAACCGAAACAAAAGGTAAATAGAAAGCAAGGAATATAGGACAAGCAGAAGCATTACAGAGTACTCTTATACCCCCATCTTTGGTTTCACCCGTATAGCGATTTTGGACTTCACAAGCTCAGATATTCTCCCAAAACTAACCACATAACAACCATGGGAATTGCTTCCCAAAACAAACTCTTTCTCTTCTTCATCTTTCCTTCTTTCCACCACATCAAGAGACCCACTGCAGAACATGGAATGGCCCATTCCATACTCAATGTGATTGCCAAAATTGAGTTGATGAAGAAATTATTGATTGATCCGAGCTTGGATTCTTGGAGCAGTAATAATCCACACCTCTGAACTCAAAACAAATTTTTTAGTTTACCCCTTATTTCCTTATTTTCCAATCCCCTGATATTTCAAGACAAGATCTTCGCATTATTGACTTGCAGCCTAAAAGAGAACTCCACCATATACATTTTGAATCCACTTCTACATCATTCATGATCATGATTTTACTAATTACCTCCTCTTCATTTCCCATGAAATCTTCCCCAATTACTTTTGGGACTGTCCAATTAGCTTCCTCTTCGTCAAGAATGAGTCTGTTTCTATTTTTTATTCTTTCAGAAGAGATGGAAAGAGCTGCAGCAACTATTGTTGATCTTACCACCACACAATTCTTGCTCATTTTTCCACCTTTTTTGGATTTTGGGATGCCCAGGAGTTCCTCAATAGACTTCTTTTTCTTTTTGAAGAATTCTACCTCCGACTTTTTCTCTATTTGTTTTGGGTGCTTTCTGATGCGAGGGACATCACTCCAATTAGAGGTTTGGAAACCTTCTATCTCAATTATCTCCTTTGGCTTATTTGTCTTGGGAGAGACAAGAATGGAGGCTGGACCAACATTAATTGAGTTTTAGCTGCATGAAAAGGAAGAAGTGCTCTCCTCAATGCTGATGGAAGGAGTTGTGACCTTTGCCCTTTCAATCACATTTTGTGGTTGCTCATGAATTACTCCCAACCAACATATTACATTTAGCTGCTGCAACCTCCTCTAATTGATTGCCAGGTGTTTCTTCCACATTTCAACTTCATTTCTCTCAACCACCATCTTGTCCAATCCCAGGTTTAGTGCCACATCAGCTGCCAACTCAGCATTTTGAGCCAACACAGTAGTTTTGAGCCACCTCAGTAGTAATGAAGAGCCATCTCATCATTCTTTTCAAATTCATTCTCCTTTTTATCCATTTCCATTCTATTTCTGTGCTTCTCTGTTTGTCTCGGCTACAAGTATGTTTGGAAACAAATTGGGCTTTATGACTCCAAATGACAGCTAGTCTGGCACATTTTAAGGTTATCAAAAAACAAATATTGGAATATATATGGTTATCAAAAAGTAAAATGTCAAAATTAATTGGCTAAGTTTCTCCATTTATTTTCCTCATCAAGTAATTATAATTTGTAGTATATTTTGTGGATGTAAATTGTCTGCCACATTTTAAGGTGCACCTTCTAAATTACCACAAAACTCGTGGCTGCAACGCTCCCCGAGACAACAGATCCCTCATTTGTGGGAAGGGTAAAGAGCATCCAACGCTAAGCAGCCTTTCACCAAACGAATACTTTCTGCATTTGAGTAATTTGGCCAACCAAATCCACCACGAAGTAAATGGAAATTTGTTTCCATCATTTACATATAGACACAAACAACTACAATAAAAATTCTGCTAGCTCGTCCCCGACAACATGCCAGAGTTTGAGAAACTGCCTGTAGAAAATGTAATAGATATCCTGGCAAGATTGTCAGTCACGTCGCTCGGGCGGTGCCGGTGTGTATCCAAGTCATGGCGATCCTTGATCTCAGACCCAATATTCATCAACGAACAACTCAGCATCAATCGAGATAGACGACGTATTGATGGCGATCATCACCATTATTCCTACATCAAATATTCAGACTGCAGTACCCATAAGTACGTGTCCGGTAATTCTTCAACTTATCATTCTTTGCGGTGCCAGAATAGTTGTAGAGAACATAAGAAAATCGAAAAACCCTGGCTCACCGGGGTCTGCACCATTACGAGCTCGTGTAACGGCATATTATCCCTTCTTCATTGTCACCCAATAGGTTCTGTTTATTTCTATGCTATTTTTCTATGGAATCCTTTAATTAAGAAAATCAAGATACTCCCGAAGCCCCACTTCCAAACTTCTGCCAGCATTGACGAATCTGTCGCAATAGGTTTCGTCCCTCAAGCTAACGAATATAAAGTAGTTCGCCTAAATCTGGCAAGAACATGGGACGACTCTTCTCCGCAAACAATTGAGATTTACTCCCTGAGAAAAGATTCATGGAGGACGTGGACCGGGGAGGATATTCAATGGAGGTTATTTGGCGACACTTCAAATGTATCTGTCAATGGATCCATCTATTGGAAAGCAAGAAAGAATGTGTGCGATGGTGATTCACAATTGATCGTAATTTCCTTCCATTTGGCGGATGAGGTTTTCAAAGAAATATCTCTGCCCGAATATCACCGTGCTCATCCAGACCGGGAGGTTTGGTTTATTTCAGTTTCAGTCATACATGAAAAACTTGCTTTTTCCATTGCTCGGGGAAGCGAAACTCCTTATAAAGAAGAAGTTTTGGAAATATGGCTATTGGAGGAATCCTACAACGGGGAATCCTGGACAAAGTTTCGTAACTTAATTTTCCATACAGACATGTACATGGAAGATTCACGGTTTATTGAAAATGGTGAATTTGCTTTGAACGAATCATGGAACAATAGATTGATCGTACTAGACCCGAAAACCCAACGAATTGTTGCTAATCATGGCTCGAGACAAAAGGTGCTTACTTGCACAGAGAGTCTTGTTTTACTTAATGAAGGAATTGATGTCTCAAGTACGGAAATGTGGAAATTTGCTTTGGATTTAGAAAATGAGAAAATCGAGGCGTGTAGAAAAATGGAGGAAGAGGAGAAGAGGAGAAGGGTCATAAACGAAGTAATCGGAGCAGTGGAGGCTTTTTTTCCCATATGCATAATGGGTTTAATGGCTATAATTGGTATAATGGCTATTCTCAATATTTTCGTCGACCCGTTTTTTGCGGTCATGTGCCTAGTGGCTTTAATATGTATTTACATTATTGCCTTCGTGTGATGCACCAGATAACATTAATTTGATGACTTATTAAATTTACTTGTGGTCTTATGACTGATGGGTTTAATGGCTATTTTCACTATTTGCTTCTTAATTTGAATCTAGTGCAACGCCAATGCTCTGGATGCTGAATGAAAGAAGCATGGTAATGTGCACATAAATCAAAATGATTCTTGGGTCTGCCCTCTCTGATGCCTTTTGGCTTTGATTTGAGGGCATGATTCCGCAGCAAATGCGACGGTATAGGGGGATCACTGTTTCAGTGGTATTCTGTGAGCAGCCACTTTGTGCATTTATTGCCAAAGGTTAGGTCTGTCTCCAATCCATCTGTTTCAGTGGTATTCTGGGAGCAGCCACTTTGTGCATTTATTGCCAAAGGTTAGGTCTGTCTCCTATCCTTCCCCCGCCCATACCCCCAATTATTGGGAACTAAATGGGTTATGTTATTATTGTTGCTTCTTAATTTGAATCAACCCTATCCCATAGGGAGACCTTATTCATCGTGTGATGCATTAGATTTCATTAACTTGATGACTTCAACTTACTTGCATTTGTGATTAGACATGGACAAAAATACGATAACGGGCATGACATTAATTTTATGAGTTGTTGCATCCTAACTTAGACGGGCTAGTCAACAGTGACGGGTCATTGTATAACTGTGATCAAGTTATGTGGATGCTTCTCTTCAGATGCGCAATTTATGTTCACTAGGGACGCCAAAATCAAAATTCAATAAAATGCAGAGCAAAGTAGGTGCTGCTTTTTTTGGTACATTTGCAAGCTAAAGTTAGCTGCAAAATATAATCGAGTCATCTTCGGTGCTAAATCTAAAACATAAACGACTATTGTCAAAATGACATCCACACATGAGATTTCTTTTCAATGTACTCCCTCCGTCCCTTTTTAATAACTATGTTACTTCGTAAATCCAACTTATTAAAAAAACATCACCATTATATTTTTCACATTAACTTTTACCTCTACTCTTATCCATTAACTCTTTATCCACTACCTTTTGAAAATGTCAAAATGATAACTATACAAACTTTTCCCTATTAACTTTTCATAAAACACTTATTAAGGGCAGCCCAAAATGAAAATGTCAACACTAAAAAAGAGACGGAGGGAGTAGTAAATCATAGCCGGTTGATGATCTTCATAATAAGATGTTTTTCACGAGCTGTCCAATGGCACGATCCATCTTACGTACAAGCATAATCCATCTCAAACACCCAAGCACAAGCATTGAAAGCCATTGATTAATTTGGTATTTGAAAACTAGTAGACAAATACCTAACAGATTGAAAGCATTAAAATAATTCCACTCGATCACAATGAAAAAAGAGTTCTAGTTAATCAATCGATTTGAAACAATAACCTAAAATCAATATATACATAGAGTTACTTGCAACAGGGCTTCATCTTTCCCCTAGAAAGTGTTTAGCCGACCATGGAGTCTCTCTCCCACTTTTGACCCACCAATAATGATTTAAGATTTCCTTTTCATAGTGCTCACACCTCTCTTGGAATCCAAGCAAAAGAATAAGTTTAGGAAGTCCAATCTCAACCAAACTCCCCAATAATTCCATTTTTGCCTTCTGTAGCCCGCTTCCAGCCCAATTTTGACCTCCAAGACGCTAGAATTTTGGAGAACTCATAAACTAGAAAGTTCTAGGAAATTGAATTTCGTTTCCAGTGCCACAAATCTTGCCTCAATCAGATACTCAAGCTAAAAGATATGGCCAAAGTGCTAAAAGCTATTCAGATTCCTTTCCAATTCGGGAATGAATGATTTTCTTTTAAATTGCACTTTATTTGGCTCATTGTGATCTCCAAAGCCTACAAATATATTAAACTAATTAATCCGCACCATGTATCAACAAAAATGGACCCACAAGTATAAGTTAGATGGCTTAACTGGGTAAAATATAGCACCTATCACCATCCCTATATTTTGAAAATAGTTTCTAAGATGATTTTATCAAATATTGGATAGAGAATTTTCAATGAAATAAATTAATTACACATAAGGCTAGATTTAGAGGAATGAAATATTAACGAAAATTGTAAAATAAGAGAAGATTAAACTTCCTTGAACAACGTCCAAATACTCCCCTCAAAACACAAATGTGGCGAATATATAACTCGATTTCAACGCGGAGAACATTTTTCTTCGATTGACATACGCTTCAAAAACTTGAATTCAGGGCAAGGTTTCACGTAACTTTGAATATATGGCAAAATGGATTAGGACTAATATATTTGGGTGACTTGTAGGCTAATTTGGGAAGTGGATTTTGGGTTTGAAAGGAACAAGAACTAGAATTAGGTTGTAAGAGTAAGGCTAAGAAAAAAAGGAATTTTTGGCTAGGATTTTTCTTGTAGATCTTTAAGTGTGCAATGCTAGAGTTAAGATCCTTTATGTAGGCATGAGAGAAGGTTCCAGCCTACAAATCTAAACCAAAATTGGAAGCCGTTGAAGGCACCATGCCAAGCCCGTACCTTCCCTCTAGTAACAGATGTTTGTTTTTTGGGTTAAAAAGTGGCGGCTGTCATGTTTAACAATGGCGGCCACCATATTTTAAAAGTCAAACATGGCGACCGCTAACTTTAAAACTCAAACTCGGGTTTGTGTTTGACCTTCCCTCTAGGCCTTTCTGTGGACTTGGAAATATGTATTGGGTTTATTGGTGTTTCAAAAGGGTTTTTCGAACTTGGCAGATTTGGGATGGGCTTAATGGATTTTTTTAGGATCAGAGAAGTCAAAATTACCCAAGCATAAATCAATATAAAGATCTCATGTTTGTGTCGTTAGCATTTTCATAATTAGCGACATATCCTGGCTCTATCCATTCAAAATTGTACTGCTATTTGTTATGAGTGTATTGTCTATAATATTTGTGCGGTTGTAATCCCTACTTTTGGAACCCTGCTCAAGTTTGGAGGAATTTTGAAATGTGGAAGTATGGAGGTGAGTTCCTCCTGAAAAATAATTGCCCATAATGATAATTTAGTCAGTTGTATTGTAAAGGCGTAGATAATTATGCAAATTGATTTAACTATGTATACACTTGCATCCTTTTCTCTAAAATGAATGACATATAATATGTAACTTTAGATCGTTCGTTGTTCTATTTTTTCTATGCTGTTATTGTTATTTTTTAAACAATTAGTAGGCGACGGAACTTTTTGTAAATTATAGCTATAGGCAACCAGAGGCGATTTTGTCAGCAAGTAGTTTTTTACAATGACCGACGAAATACTTTCATCGTCTATACTTTTGCAACGAAAAACAAGTAATTTGGAACAATCCTAATTAGTACATCAAAAAATCCCCATCTTGCATGAGATTTGCTCTATGAGCCATTTTTCTATGCAACCAAAAAAGATCATAGCATTCCCATAGTTCTCAATGCCATTCAGGCCTACATTGTCAATTTTTTCCCTCACTCGCTTTAATTTTGATAGGAATAGGATTCCTCACCAATAAAAACAAGGTTTACGTTACCCTCCACTTTAACGTATTAACTCGTTATTCATTAACTTTTCGCTTAATTTACCGTATACCTCCTAATCTATCACCATTTGTCACTTTCACCCCCTCATCTATAAAATCCAACACTTTCACCCCCTAAACTATCAAAATCCAACACATTCACCCCTTCTGTTAGAAAAAACTACAATCTGTTAGCAAAAATGGATGGAACTTGTGAACACCCCGGGTAAAACGCGCGGCTTATTGTTCACGAAAATTGGCTTGTTTAATTTGAAAAATGGTTTTGATTGATCGATTTGGTTTGATTGATTGAATGGAGTCGCCACCCGGATTTGAGGACCATACCCGAGAAACCATTGAAAAATGACTCTTTTACCCTTGATATGGAAAATGCTTTACCGGTCTCCAAAATGAGATTTCTCGGGTCCGGGAGCTAGGTTACGAGAGGGGAAGGAATTTAAAGCACCCCTCTCGCCCGGTGTGAACACCGGTCTCTACTAAATGTTTAAAGGATTTTGAAACTATTGTTTAAACGGACTTCAAACACAAACTCATGCGGAAAACACGACAAATGTATCGAAAAGATTAACGAAATAGGTGAACATGCTCATGCAAAACACTGTAAATGGATGGCTTATGTACTGGAAATACGGAGTTTACACTAAAATACCACCAAAATGTCTCAAAATGGCCCAGAGATTGATTATGAAATGTGCATCAGAATAGGGTCCAGGCGCCTGAAGGAGGATGGTTCAGGCGCCTGGATTGGGTTCAGGCGCCTGAAGGAGGATGGTTCAGGCGCCTGGACCAGAATCTGATACTCGAAGTGTTTTCCTGTTTTGATGATTTTCAAACCATTTTCAAGCTCCTTACTGGTATGGATGACCAGAAAGAACTTGAATGGATTCCCCTCAGGGGCTTGTTGAGAAAATTTGGTAGATAAACTACCTTGAAAAGCTTGATGGATGAACTTTGGATGGTTGGTTTGGGTGATTTATGATGTTTGAGTAGGTTGGATTTTGATTGTTGGAAGTGTATCTAACTGGTTATAGGTGGTTTGATTGGGGGATTTGATGATGGATGATGAAAGATGGGTAGAATCAAGTGAGTTTGTGGGGGGGTTATGATGGAGGAAAATGGAATTTTGATGGATGGAATTGATAGAGATCAGTTGGGGATGAGTTTCTGGGGGTATTTGGGCAGCATAACAGTAAGGAAGAGAGGGAGAGAGCTGGTCCTCTTCAAATGGAGGAGGGGAGGGGATATATATAGGCAAAGGAGGGCTCAAAATGGGCCATTTGAACCCTTCAAAAGGGTGAGGGTTTACCTAGGGAGAGGGAAGAAGCATGTGCTGGGATGTCCCCCATATATTCTGCAGCAAAACCCCAGAAGAATCTCCCAAGACGTTGCTCCCCACTCTCTTGTCTTTGGGCAGAAAGTGTCTGGAAGGGGTTCAGGCGCCTGGAGGAGGTTGGTTTAGGTGCCTGAATTGGGTTCAGGCGCCTGGAAAGGGTCAATCCGGGCGCCTGGATGGCGAGACAGCATAAAATATGAAACTTCGCGGGGCCATTCCGGGTGCTACCGAACTCCGTTTTGCGCATGGTTTGAAGCGTTGGAAAGCTTGAAAGGTATACTTTCTAACCCAAGTGGTTTGGACCCAAGATGATTTGTACATCAAAATGTGTGACCATTTTACCCTCAGAAGGTCGGGAAAACAAGTGATTTTGGTAAAACGGGCACATCTCCCTCATTTCAAAATGGATTGAGACAAGTTATATATCGAAAAAGAGGGTTTTGAGTGTACTAGAAGATGGTGAATGATTGGGTTTATTTTGGAGAGGTTTAGGAGGGGTTTCCAAGTTCACAATCAAGCTTCGCGTGCTCTAACAGGCATTTTCATCATCGGGGATGCTAAGGACTTTCATGGGTCCAAATTGGGGTGTCTACAGAACTTTAAAAAACACCAAAATTACCCTCTCTTTTGGCTCCCACTGTATTTAAGGGACCCCCACGTCAAGTACTCCCTCTCTCTCCATCATCCCTCTCACATAGGAGAGGAAGAAACCCAGCCTAGAAAAATTGTAACTCTCGCTCTCTCTCTCTCTCTCTCACACACACACACACACACACACACACACATTCTCCCTCAAAACCAGTCCCACATTCCTATTCTCCCTTCTCAAACCCAGTATCCGTAACCCAGAATTTTACCCGTGACCCAGTACCCATAACTTGTAACCCATTTCTTTCCCCATCCAAACCTTTTCCCCACACCCATTCTCCCTAAACCCAGCCCTATTCTCCGTCCCCAAACCCTACTCCTTTCCACCAAACCCCCTTAAACCTAGAAATTCTCCCTCCTCCTTAAACCCAAAACCTGCAAACCCTGAAACCCAGAACCCTCACAAACTCTCCTACGCCCTCCTACTCCCTTCTTCCACCAAACCCAGAACCAACCATGAGCAGTAGCTCTAACAACAGCAGCAACACCAAATACTACAGCCAACAATCAACAGTACAATGGAGAGGATAAATGCTACTATAAAGAGAGGTTGGTGATTAGAACTCATTAATTGTGAAAAATCCAGGGAGAAGGTTCCTTGGTTGTGTCAACTACAAGGTAAAATAGTACGTTCACTGAAAATTCATTACACTATTCAATATTTTGGTTGATGAAATCTAGCTTTGTTCATTTTCAGAAAATATATGGCTGCAATTATTTTGAAATTTAGGGTTTGAATACATACTTATAGGTGTCGTATAGTAGGTTTGAAGCTTCAAAGTTTGTCATCCGTCATGCTCACTGCATCGGGGAGAAAGAGAGAGAGATGGACTTCGTCGTTCATGGGGATGTCGTTCTTAGTGATGGAGAGACACGGATTGAGAGAGATGGATGATATTGGATTGCTGAAGAGAGGGAGAGAGACGGTGAATGGGTGACTCGCTCAATCGTCTGTGGAGGGGAAGAGGTAGAGAAAGGATAAAGGATGGAACAAATGAAAAAAAACTAACGGTGAGTTTATATATATCGAAGGGTATAATGGTCTTTTCATGCTATTTCGTTAACGGCGTTATGGGCTGATGGATTTTGATAGTTCAGGGGGTCAAAGTGTTGGATTTTATAGATGAGGTGGTGAAAGTGACAAACGGTCCTAGATTAGGGGGTGTGCATAAATTAAACCTTAACTTTTGAAAAGGGAAAAACAATACTTACACAAATTTGTGCCCATTGACTTCTCAAAAAAAACCTATTAAGAGACAATCCAAAATTGAATTCAACTATTAACAAGGGACTGAGGGAGTAGGTTAGTAATGTGTTTTCAAATTAACCTCCTAATCATGCCAAGTTAAACGAAAATGACTTTGGCAATCCAAATTTTGATAATCATGTTCCAGTTGTCTTCTTTGAGCAGTCATTTTACACATAGTTTGAACACTAAAAAACAAATATTAAAATATATGTAGTTATCAAAAAGTAGAAAATGAAAATTAATTGGCTAATTTTCTCCATTTATTTTCCTCACCAAGTAATTTTAATTATTAATATACTATGTGGACGTAGAATATTGTCTTGCACATTTTAAGGTGCACCTTCTAAATTACCACAAACCTCGTGAATGGGAGGCCAAACGAATGCTTTATGCATTTGAGTAATTTGGGCCAAAAAAGCCGTCACGAAATAAATGGAAATTTTGTTTTCCTCATTTATATACAGACGAACAATTACAATAAAAATTCCGCTAGCTCGTCCTGGACAATATGTCAGATTTTGGGAAATTGCCAGCAGAAAATGTAGTTGATATCCTGGCCAGATTGTCAGTCACGACGCTCGGGCGATGCCAGTGTGTGTGCAAAACCTGGCGTTCATTGATCGCAGACCCAATCTTCATCAACGAACAACTCTGCATCAATCGAGATAGACGACGCATTGATGGCGATCATCACCACTATTCCTACATTAAATATTCAGACAGAATTATCCATAAGTACGTGTTCGGTAATTCTTCAACTTATCATTCTTTGCGGTGCCAGAACACTTGTAGAGAGCATAAGAAAATCGAGAAACCCCGGCTCACCGGGGTCTGCACCATTACAAGTTCTTGTAATGGCATCTTATGCCTCCTTCATCGTCACCCAATAGGTTCTGTTTATTTAAACGCTATTTTTCTATGGAATCCTTTAATTAAGAAAATCAAGATACTCCCGAAGCCCCACTTCCAAACTTCTCCCAACATTGACGAATCTTTCGCAATAGGTTTCGTCCCTCAAGCTAACGAATATAAAGTAGTTCGCCTAAATCTGGCAAGAACATGGGACGACTCCTCTGCAAACAGTTGAGATTTACTCCCTGAGAAAAGATTCATGGAGGACGTGGACCGGGGAGGATATTCAATGGAGGTTATTCGGCGACACTGCAAATGAATGCGTCAATGGATCCATCTATTGGAAAGCAAAAAAGAAGGTGTGCGATGGTGATTCACAATTGATGGTAATTTCCTTCCATTTGGCGGATGAGGTTTTCAAAGAAATATCTCTGCCCGAATATCACCGTGAGGTTTGGTTTATTTCAGTTTCAGTCATACATGAAAAACTTGCTTTTTCCGTTCCTTGTGGAAGCGAGACTCCTTATGGAGGAGTTTTGGAAATATGGCTATTGGAGGAATCATACGACGGTGAATCTTGGAAGAAGTTTGGTAACTTAATTTTCCGTCCAGGCATGTACAAGGTAGATTCACTGTTAATGAAAAATGGTGAATTTGCTTTGAACGATTCATGCAACAATAAATTGATCGTACTGGACCCAAAAATTCAACGAATTGTTGCTATCCATGGCTGGGAAGATAAGGAGCTTACTTGTACAGAAAGTCTTGTTTTGCTAAATGAAGGAATTGATGTCTCAAGTACGGAAATGTGGAAATTTGCTAGGGATTTTGAAAGGGAGAAAACAGAAGCATGTAGAAAAATGAAAGAGCAGAGAAGACAAGAAGGAGAAGAAGAGGTCCAAGAGGTGGAGTTGGGTATAGCATTAAGGGTCGTAAAAGGAGTAATCGAAGTAATGGGGCTTTTTGTGGGCTTATGCTTTTTGGGTTTAATGGCTATAATGGGTTTAATGGCTATTTTAAATGTTTTCTTCAAATTCGAGGAGTCTGTGGTCATATGTCTAACAGTTTTATTGACTATAGCTTTAATGTTTGCTCATTAATTTGAATGTATCCTATAGCGAGACCTCATTCTTAATTTGATGACTTATTAAATTTACTTGGCATTTGTGATACTAAACTTGAATGTCAAAAGGGAGTAATGGAGTTTTTTAAGGGCTATTTTCACTATTTGCTTCTTAATTTGAATATATCCTATCCTATAGGGAGACCTACTCATCGTGTGATGCACTAGATGACAGATGACTTCAATTTACTTGCATTTGCGATTAGACATAGACAAAAATATGATGACAACGGGCATGACATTAATTTTTTGACTTGTTGGATCCTAGCTTAGTCGGGCTTGTCAACAGTAACAACAGGTCATTGTATAACTATGATCAAGTTATGTGGATGCTTCCCTTCAGATGCGCAATTTATGTTCATTAATTAGGGCCGTCAAAGTCAAAATTCAATAAAATGTAGAGCAAAGTAGGTGCTGCTTTTTTTGGTACATTTGTAAGGTAAAGTTAACTGCAAAAAATAATCGAGTCATCTTCGGTGCTAAATCTAACACAAAAACCACTATTGTCAAAACTATTCTCTAAGGAAACGACATCCACTGTTGTCAATGTACTCCCTCTATCCCTTTTTAACAAGTGTATTATTTCGTAAATCTAACTTCTTAAAGAAACATCGGCATTATATTTTTCACATTAACTTTATCTCTACTTTTATCCATTAACTCTTTATTACTAACTTTTGAAAAGGGCAAAGTGATAATTGTACAAACTTTTACCTATTAACTTTTCAAAAAACACTTATTAAGGGGAGCCCAAAATAGAAATGTCAACACTAAAAAAGGGACGGAGGGAGTGCTAAGTTACAACCGGTTGATGATCTTCATAATAAGATGTTTTTCACAAGTTGTCCAGTGGCACAATCTGTCTTACGTACAAGTATAATCCATCTCAGTCACCCAAGCACAAGCATTGAAAGCCATTGATTAACTTGGTATTTGAAAACTAGTACCCAAATACTTAACAGATTGAAATCATTAAAATAATTCCATTCAATCACAGTGAAAAAAGAGTTCTAGTTAATCAATCAATTTGGAACAATAACCTAAAACCTATATATACACAGAGTTACTTGCAACGGGGCTTCATCTTCCCCCTAGAAAGTGTTTATCCGGCCATGGAGCCTCTCTCCCACTTTTGAACCACCAATAATGACTTAGGATTTCCTTTTTATAGTGTTCACAACTCTCTTGGAGTCCAAGCAAAAGATTAAGTTTAGGAAGACCAATCTCAACCAAACTCCCCAATATAATTCTGTTTTTCTCTTCTGCAACCCACTTCCATCCCAATTTTGGCCTCACAATGCTGGAATTTGGAAAACTCATAAACTGGAAAGTTGTAGGAAATTGAATTTCCTTTCCAATACCACAAACCTTGCCCCAATTGGATACTCAAGCTAAAAGATATGGCCAAATTACTAAAGGCTGTTCAGATTCCTTTCCAATTCAGGAGTGAATGGTTTCGATCTTTCCAAGTTGCACTTTATTTGGCTCATTGTGATCTCCAAAGCCTACAAACACATTAAACTAACTAATGCGCACCAAGTAACAACATAAACGGAACTACAAGTATAAGTCAGAGGGCTTAATTGCGTACAATTAAGCACCTATCATTATCCCTATATTTTGGAAATAATTTTTAAGATAAATTTATGAAATAATGGATAGAGAATTTTAAATGAAATAAATTAATTACACATGAGGCTAGATTTAGAGAAATGAAATATTAACGAAAATTGTTAAATAAGAGAAGACTAAACTCCTTTGAACAACGTCCAGATACTCCCCTCAAAACACAAATGTGGCAAATGTATAACTCAACTTCACCGCGGAGAACACTTTTCTTTGATTAACACTTCGAAAACTTGAATTGAGGGCAACGTTTTGAGGTAACTTTCAAAATATGACAAAATGGACTAGGACTAATAGATTTGGGTGTTTTGTAGGCTAATTTGGGAAGTGGGTTTTGCGATTCAAAAGGAACAAGGACTAGATTTAGGCTGTAAGAGTAAGGTTAAGAAAAATGAACTTTTGGTTAGGATTTTACTCGTAGATCTTGAAGTACTGTGCAATGCCTAGAGTTAAGGTCCTTTATGTAGGCATGGGAGAAGGTTCCAGCCTTCAAATCTCAACCAAAATTGGAAGCCATTGAAGTCACCATTCCAAGCCTGTACCTTCCCTCCAGCAGCAGATGTTTGTTTTTTGGGTTAAAAAGTGTCGGCTGTCTTGTTTAATAACGGCAGCCACCATATTTTAAAAGTCAAACATGGAGGCTGCTAACTTTAAAGCTCGAACTGACAGTTTTGGTTATGGGCTTGAACTTGGGTTTGTGTTTGAGCTTCCCTCTAGGCCTTTTCGTGGACTTTGGTTTGTATATTGGGCTTGGAAATATTTATTGGGTTTATTGGTGTTTCAAAAGGGTTTTTCGAAAATTACTGATGTATTAATCAATGTAATGATCTCCTGTTTGTGTCGTTAGCATTTTCATAATTAGAGACATATCCTAGCTCTATCCATTCAAAATTGTACTGCTATTTGTTAGGGGTCTTTTGTCTATAATATTTGTGCGGTTGTAATCCCTACTTTTGGAAACCTAGTAAAACTTGCAAGCTCAAGTTTGGAGGAATTTTGAAATGTGGAAGAATGGAGGTGAGTTCCTTCCAGAAAATAATCGCCCATAATGATAATTTAGTCAGTCGTATTGTAAAGGCACAGATAATTCTGCAAATTGATTTAACTATGTACACACTTTCATCCTTTTTTCTAAAATGGAAAGTTGTAGGAAATTGAATTTCCTTTCCAATACCACAAACCTTGCCTCAATCGGATACTCAAGCTAAAAGATATAGCCAAATTACTAAAGGCTGGAAAGTTGTAGGAAATTGAATGATTTTCTTTCCAAGTTGCACTTTATTTGGCTCATTGTGATCTCCAAAGCCTACAAACACATTAAACTAACTAATGTGCACCAAGTAACAACATAAACGGACCTACAAGTATAAGTCAGAGGGCTTAATTGGGTACAATTAAGCACCTATCATTATCCCTATATTTTGGAAATAATTTCTAAGATAAATTTATGAAATGATGGATAGAGAATTTAGAGAAATTAAATATTAACGAAAATTGTTAAATAAGAGAAGACTAAACTCCTTTGAACAACGTCCAGATACTCCCCTCAAAACACAAATGTGGCAAATATATAACTCGACTTCACCACGGAGAACACTTTTCTTTGATTAACACTTCGAAAACTTGAATTGAGGGCAACGTTTTGAGGTAACTTTGAAGATATGACAAAATGGACTCGGACTAATATATTTGGGTGTTTTGTAGGCTAATTTGGGAAGTGGGTTTTGTGATTCAAAAGGAACAAGAACTAGATTTAGGCTGTAAGAGTAAGGTTAAGAAAAATGAACTTTTGGTTAGGATTTTACTTGTAGATCTTGAAGTGTGCAATGCCTAGAGTGAAGGTCCTTTATGTAGGCTTGGGAGAAGGTTCCAGCCTTCAAATCTCAACCAAAATTGGAAGCCATTGAAGTCACCATGCCAAGCCTGTACCTTCCCTCCAGCAGCAGATGTTTGTTTTTGGGTTAAAAAGTGTCGGCTGTGATGTTTAATAATTGCAACTACCGTATTTTAAAAGTCAAACATGGAGGCTGCTAACTTTAAAGCTCTAACTGACAGTTTTGGTTATGGGCTTGAACTTGGGTTTGTGTTTGAGCTTCCCTCTAGGCCTTTTCGTGGACTTTGGTTTGTATATTGGGCTTGGAAATATTTATTGGGTTTATTGGTGTTTCAAAAGGGTTTTTCGAACTTGGAAGATTTGAGATGGGCTTAATGGATTTTTTTTAGGATATGAGAAGTCAAAATTACTGAAGAATTAATCAATGTAATGATCTCATGTTTGTGTCGTTAGCATTTTCATAATTAGGGACATATCCTAGCTCTATCCATTCAAAATTGTACTGCTATTTGTTAGGGGTCTTTTGTCTATAATATTTGTGCGGTTGTAATCCCTACTTTTGGAACCCTAGTAAGACTTGCAAGCTCAAGTTTGGAGGAATTTTGAAATGTGGAAGAATGGAGGTGAGTTCCTTCCGGAAAATAATCACCCATAATGATAATTTAGTCAGTCGTATTGTAAAGGCACAGATAATTCTGCAAATTGATTTAACTATGTATACACTTGCATCCTTTTTTTCTAAAATGAATGACATATAATTTGTAACTTTAGATCGTTGATTGTTCTATTTTTCCTATGCTGTTATTGCTATTTTTAATCAATTAGTAGGCGACGGAACCTTTTGTAAATTATAGCTATAGGCGACGAGAAACGATTTCGTCACCAGGTGGTTTTTTACGAGGACCGACGAAATATATATTTTCATCCTCTATACTTTGGCAATGAAAAACAAGTAATTTGGGATGATTTCAATTCGTCACCAAAGACCTAATTTCTTGTAAAAATCCCTCGTCAAATCGTGTTTCTTTCCTAACAAAAATACAGAAAGAACAATCCTAATTAGTACATCAAAAAATCCCCATCTTGCATGAGATTGCCCTTTACAGTGACATTTTTCAACACAACCAAAAACGATCAAAGCATTCCCATAGTTCTCGAAGCCATTCAAGCCTGCATTGTCAAATTTTTGCCTCGCTCGTTATAATTTTGGTAGGAATACGATTCCTCACTAACAAAAACAAGGTTTACATTATCCTCCACTTTAACCTATTAACTCTTTATGCTTTAACTTTTGAAAAGGGCAAAACAATAATTTATGCATTTGAGTAATTTGGGACAGAGGGAGTAGGTTAGGGCGCGTTCGGTAACTTTTTTGTTTCCAAAAAACTAAAAACAGAATCATGTTTATTGTTTATAAAAACAAAAACAAAAAAACATGTTTGGTAATAAAATTCCTGTAAACAGTAAAAATTGAAAACAACACAAAACATGTTTGGTAACATCATTTGAAGTTTTTTTTTTTTGTGTGTGTGTTATTCTTCAAATTGAATGAGATGAGATAAAAGTCCACCTACAAACCAATAACACCATCTTTAGCTCAGTTCATTCACATCCAACCTTCTACAACTATCAATGCATAAACACCTATCAACAAAAGACATATGAATAACATTTTTTAAATAACCAAAATGTCAATGCATGAGTCTTAATTCTACCAATTCAACTCCATCAATCTCATACTTCTGAAGTTAACTAGTTCATACTTGAAATAACAATAACATAGTTTTAAATACAAGAATAAATATATTTGCAATGGTAATATCATCAAGTACGATTCATGCTAGCCCAAATTGGTTCAGCAATGCAATCACAAACATTGGACATATGACAGAGTTGTCCACAACTGATATCAATCTGAATTGGATTTTGAGAACTACTCCCGCTAGCTCTTTGACATTGTCGAATCACCAAATTCTCTTGGCCATATTCTCTAAATAGATCATCATTGTCATCATGCATCCTAATCCAATTGTGAACCGTACAATAAGTTGTGGGGATATACTTTTGGGTTCGAATGCTAAACGGTGGCACTTGCTTCAATATAGGAAATCGGGCTTTCAACACTCCAAAACATCGCTCGATAACATTACGTAACAACGAATGACGAAAGTTAAACCACTCTTCTATATTTTTTGGTCGTTGGCCATGACCATGGAAATTATTCAAATGGTATCTCTCTCCTCGATGCGGTGATAAAAAAAACCCTGGCATATTGGTGTAACCTGAATCCACAACATTGTACTTACCTGTAGATCATATTATTTATTAGCCCAAGTGATGAATTGATAGTAAAATTAAATTGTCTAGTTTACCTTCCGGAGGCTTGGGAAATCCCATTGCAAGATTATTAACACATTTGAAAAAGACCCTTGAGTCATTAGCAATTCCCTCGCACCCACTTAATACATATGTGAACCGCATGTCAAAAGAGCAAGTTGTCATTACATTCTGGGTCGTAACAGTGTGTTTACCACGATATGGTATTTGATCGGATGCCGGAACAGTTGACGATATGTGTGTACCGTCAATTGCTCCAACACAATCCCCAGAACAAAGAAGACCCACTTTAAAACTAAAAGACCCATTTAGCTGTCAGTTTTTGGAAATCTAATGATTTTTTGTACAGATTCGTGAGAAATGAAATGGCAACTGTACACATCTTTTTACCCAAAAAAAACTGTACACATAACAACCGTTTTCTAATCATTTCTTACCATTTTTCAGGTTTTCGATTCTTTTTCCACCAAAACCCTCCACCCAAAGGGATCAAGGAAATGGTATTCATTAAAATCACCGTTCACTGTTTCAAATCCAAAGTCCAATCTCCAATGAAATGGGTATTGTTGGTCAAAAACCCCAAATAAGAAATGCCAATAACATAACTAGGCTCCAATTACAGAGGAGAAAAATTCCAAGCATATAACGAATATCCAATTGAAAATTGAACGATTTGAGAAAAAATGATATGAACCATCAAACACAGTGATCGCGATTCTCAATTTCTACCAATGAGAACTGAAATAAAGCACAAAAATCAATGAATAGAATCAAACCTGCAAATCGAAGCAATACGGACATCCATCCAAACAATGGCGTTGTGGAGAGGGCAACAAGTAGATTTGCTTCAAACCACCATCCTCTCTCTCTGGTTGGTGACGACAGAGAGAGAGAGAGAGAGACAGAGAGAGAGATTGGAGATAAGAAGGCACAAAGGAGAGAGAAAGAGCAAAGCTCACCAATTACCAGAGCATGACGCAGGAGTCTGGCTTGTGGAAACTTCTAAGGCTTTTTTTAAAACGACCTGTTTTAAAAAACGATGGAAATCATCTTTTTTGTGTTTTGAAAATTTTCAAAAATTTCAAAAACGTTTTTAATAAACACAACATAAATAAATTATCAAACATATTTTTGTTTTTAGTTTTGAAAAAAATTGAAAACAAAAACAAAAAACACGAATCAAAAGCGTTACCAAATACCCCCTTAGTAATGTGTTTTCAAATTAACCTCCTAGTCATGCTAAGTTAAATGAAAATGATTTTGGCAATCCAAATTTTGATAATCATGTCCAAATTGTTGCCTTTTAGCGGTCATTTTATATGTATTTTCAACACTAAAAAACAAATATTGAAATATACATAGTTATCCAAAAATAGAATGTTCAAATTAATTGGCTAATTTTCTCCATTTATTTTCCTCATCAAGTAATTTTAATTATTAATATATATTGTGTGGACGTAGAATATTGTCTTGCACATTTTAAGGTGCACCTTCTAAATTACCACAAACCTCGTGAATCGGAGACCAAACGAATGCTTTATGCATTTGAGTAATTTGGGCCACCAAAACCGCCACGAAATAAATGGAAATTTTGTTTTCCTCATTTATATACAGACGAACAATTACAATAAAAATTCTGCGATTTCGCCCCCGACAATATGTCAGATTTTGGGAAATTGCCCGTAGAAAATGCAGTTGATATCCTGGCCAGATTGTCAGTCAGGTCGCTTGGACGATGCCGGTGTGTATGCAAATCCTGGCGTTCTTTGATTGCAGACCCAATCTTCATCAACGAACAACTCTGCATCAATCAAAATAGACGACGTATTGATGGCGATCATCACCATTATTCCTACATTAAATATTCAGACAGAATTATCCATAAGTACGTGTTCGGTAATTCTTCAACTTATCATTCTTTGCGGTGCCAGAACACTTGTAGAGAGCATAAGCAAATCGAGAAACCCCGGCTCACCGGGGTCTGCACCGTTACAAGTTCTTGTAATGGCATCTTATGCCTCCTTCATCGTCACCAAATAGGTTCTGTTTATTTGAATGCTATTTTTCTATGGAATCCTTTAGTTAAGAAAATCAAGATACTCCCGAAGCCCCACTTCCAAACTTCTCCCAACATTGACGAATCTGTCGCAATAGGTTTCGTCCCTCAAGCTAACGAATATAAAGTAGTTCGCCTAAATCTGGCAAGAACGTGGGACGACTCTTCTCCGCAAACAGTTGAGATTTACTCCCTGAGAAAAGATTCATGGAGGACGTGGTCCGGGGAGGATATTCAATGGAGGTTATTCGGCGACACTGCAAATGAATGCGTCAATGGATCCATCTATTGGAAAGCAAAAAAGAAGGTGTGCGATGGTGATTCACAATTGATGGTAATTTGCTTCCATTTGGCGGATGAGGTTTTCAAAGAAATATCTCTGCCCGAATATCACCGTGAGGTTTGGTTTATTTCAGTTTCAGTCATACATGAAAAACTTGCTTTTTCCGTTGCTTGTGGAAGCGAGACTCCTTATGGAGGAGTTTTGGAAATATGGCTATTGAAGGAATCATACGACGGCGAATCTTGGAAGAAGTTTGGTAACTTAATTTTCCGTCCAGGCATGTACAAGGTAGATTCACTGTTAATGAAAAATGGTGAATTTGCTTTGAACGATTCATGCAACAATAAATTGATCGTACTGGACCCAAAAATTCAACGAATTGTTGCTATCCATGGCTGGGAAGATAAGGAGCTTACTTGTACAGAAAGTCTTGTTTTGCTAAATGAAGGAATTGATGTCTCAAGTACGGAAATGTGGAAATTTGCTAGGGATTTTGAAAGGGAGAAAACAGAAGCATGTAGAAAAATGAAAGAGCAGAGAAGACAAGAAGGAGAAGAAGAGGTCCAAGAGGTGGAGTTGGGTATAGCATTAAGGGTCGTAAAAGGAGTAATCGAAGTAATGGGGCTTTTTGTGGGCTTATGCTTTTTGGGTTTAATGGCTATAATGGGTTTAATGGCTATTTTAAATGTTTTCTTCAAATTCGAGGAGTCTGTGGTCATATGTCTAACAGTTTTATTGACTATAGCTTTAATGTTTGCTCATTAATTTGAATGTATCCTATAGCGAGACCTCATTCTTAATTTGATGACTTATTAAATTTACTTGGCATTTGTTATACTAAACTTGAATGTCAAAAGGGAGTAATGGAGTTTTTTAAGGGCTATTTTCACTATTTGCTTCTTAATTTGAATATATCCTATCCTATAGGGAGACCTACTCATCGTGTGATGCACTAGATGACAGATGACTTCAATTTACTTGCATTTGCGATTAGACATAGACAAAAATATGATGACAACGGGCATGACATTAATTTTTTGACTTGTTGGATCCTAGCTTAGTCGGGCTTGTCAACAGTAACAACAGGTCATTGTATAACTATGATCAAGTTATGTGGATGCTTCCCTTCAGATGCGCAATTTATGTTCATTAATTAGGGCCGTCAAAGTCAAAATTCAATAAAATGTAGAGCAAAGTAGGTGCTGCTTTTTTTGGGTACATTTGTAAGGTAAAGTTAACAGCAAAAAATAATCGAGTCATCTTCGGTGCTAAATCTAACACAAAAACCACTATTGTCAAAACTATTCTCTAAGGAAACGACATCCACTGTTGTCAATGTACTCCCTCTATCCCTTTTTAACAAGTGTATTATTTCGTAAATCTAACTTCTTAAAGAAACATCGGCATTATATTTTTCACATTAACTTTTATCTCTACTTCTATCCATTAACTCTTTATTACTAACTTTTGAAAAGGGCAAAATGATAATTGTACAAACTTTTACCTATTAACTTTTCAAAAAACACTTATTAAGGGGAGCCCAAAATAGAAATGTCAACACTAAAAAAGGGACGGAGGGAGTGTTAAGTTACAACCGGTTGATGATCTTCATAATAAGATGTTTTTCACAAGTTGTCCAGTGGCACAATCCGTCTTACGTACAAGTATAATCCATCTCAGTCACCCAAGCACAAGCATTGAAAGCCATTGATTAACTTGGTATTTGAAAACTAGTACCGAAATACTTAACAGATTGAAATCATTAAAATAATTCCATTCGATCACAGTGAAAAAAGAGTTCTAGTTAATCAATCAATTTGGAACAATAACCTAAAACCTATATATACACAGAGTTACTTGCAACGGGGCTTCATCTTCCCCCTAGAAAGTGTTTATCCGGCCATGGAGCCTCTCTCCCACTTTTGAACCACCAATAATGACTTAGGATTTTCTTTTTATAGTGTTCACAACTCTCTTGGAGTCCAAGCAAAAGATTAAGTTTAGGAAGACCAATCTCAACCAAACTCCCCAATATAATTCTGTTTTTCTCTTCTGCAACCCACTTCCATCCCAATTTTGGCCTCACAACGTTGGAATTTGGAAAACTCATAAACTGGAAAGTTGTAGGAAATTGAATTTCCTTTCCAATACCACAAACCTTGCCCCAATCGGATACTCAAGCTAAAAGATATGGCCAAATTACTAAAGGCTGTTCAGATTCCTTTCCAATTCAGGAGTGAATGATTTCGATCTTTCCAAGTTGCACTTTATTTGGCTCATTGTGATCTCCAAAGCCTACAAACACATTAAACTAACTAATGCGCACCAAGTAACAACATAAACGGAACTGCAAGTATAAGTCAGAGGGCTTAATTGGGTACAATTAAGCACCTATCATTATCCCTATATTTTGGAAATAATTTCTAAGATAAATTTATGAAATAATGGATAGAGAATTTTAAATGAAATAAATTAATTACACATGAGGCTAGATTTAGAGAAATGAAATATTAACGAAAATTGTTAAATAAGAGAAGACTAAACTCCTTTGAACAACGTCCAGATACTCCCCTCAAAACACAAATGTGGCAAATGTATAACTCAACTTCACCGCGGAGAACACTTTTCTTTGATTAACACTTCGAAAACTTGAATTGAGGGCAACGTTTTGAGGTAACTTTCAAAATATGACAAAATGGACTAGGACTAATATATTTGGGTGTTTTGTAGGCTAATTTGGGAAGTGGGTTTTGCGATTCAAAAGGAACAAGGACTAGATTTAGGCTGTAAGAGTAAGGTTAAGAAAAATGAACTTTTGGTTAGGATTTTACTCGTAGATCTTGAAGTACTGTGCAATGCCTAGAGTTAAGGTCCTTTATGTAGGCATGGGAGAAGGTTCCAGCCTTCAAATCTCAACCAAAATTGGAAGCCATTGAAGTCACCATTCCAAGCCTGTACCTTCCCTCCAGCAGCAGATGTTTGTTTTTTGGGTTAAAAAGTGTCGGCTGTCATGATTAATAACGGCAACCACCATATTTTAAAAGTCAAACATGGAGGCTGCTAACTTTAAAGCTCGAACTGACAGTTTTGGTTATGGGCTTGACCTTGGGTTTGTGTTTGAGCTTCCCTCTAGGCCTTTTCATGGACTTTGGTTTGTATATTGGGCTTGGAAATATTTATTGGGTTTATTGGTGTTTCAAAAGGGTTTTTCGAACTTGGTAGATTTGAGATGGGCTTAATGGATTTTTTTTTAGGATATGAGAAGTCAAAATTACTGATGTATTAATCAATGTAATAATCTCCTGCTTGTGTCGTTAGCATTTTCATAATTAGGGACATATCCTAGCTCTATCCATTCAAAATTGTACTGCTATTTGTTAGGGGTCTTTTGTCTATAATATTTGTGCGGTTGTAATCCCTACTTTTGGAACCCTAGTAAAACTTGCAAGCTCAAGTTTGGAGGAATTTTGAAATGTGGAAGAATGGAGGTGAGTTTCTTCCAGAAAATAATCGCCCATAATGATAATTTAGTCAGTCATATTGTAAAGGCACAAATAATTCTGCAAGTTGATTTAACTTTGTACACACTTGCATCCTTTATTCTAAAATGAATGACATATAATTTGTAACTTTAGATCGTTGATTGTTTTATTTTTGCTATGCTGTCATTGCTATTTTTAATCAATTAGTAGGCAACGGAACCTTTTGTAAATTATAGCTATAGGCGACGAGAAACGATTTCGTCACCAGGTAGTTTTTTACGAGGACCGACGAAATATATTTTTTCATCCTCTATACTTTTATCAATGAAAAACAAGTAATTTGGGATGATTTCAATTCGTCACCAAAGACCTAATTTCTTGGAAATATCCCTCGTCAAATCTTGTTTCTTTCCTAACAAAAATACAGAAAGAACAATCCTAATTAGTACATCAAAAAATCCCCATCTTGCATGAGATTGCCCTTTACAGTGACATTTTTCAACACAACCAAAAACGATCAAAGCATTCCCATAGTTCTCGAAGCCATTCAAGCCTGCATTGTCAAATTTTCGCCTCGCTCGTTATAATTTTGGTAGGAATAGGATTCCTCACTAACAAAAACAAGGTTTACATTATCCTCCACTTTAACCTATTAACTCTTTATGCTTTAACTTTTGAAAAGGGCAAAACAATAATTTATGCATTTGAGTAATTTGGGACAAAGGGAGTAGGTTAGGGCGCGTTTGGTAACTTTTTTGTTTCCAAAAAACTAAAAACAGAATCATGTTTATTGTTTATAAAAACAAAAACAAAAAAACATGTTTGGTAATAAAATTCCTGTAAACAGTAAAAATTGAAAACAACACAAAACATGTTTGGTAACATCATTTGAAGTTTTTTTTTTTTTTGTGTGTGTGTGTGTGTGTGTTATTCTTCAAATTGAATGAGATGAGATAAAAGTCCACCTACAAACCAATAACACCATCTTTAGCTCAGTTCATTCACATCCAACCTTCTACAACTATCAATGCATAGACACCTATCAACAAAAGACATATGAAGAACATTTTTTAAATGACCAAAATGTCATTGAGTCTTAATTCTACTGATTCAGCTCCACCAATCTCATACTTCTGAAGTTCACTAGTTCATACTTGAAATAACTATAACATAGTTTTAAATACAAGAATAAATACATTTGCAATGGTAATATCATTAAGTACGATTCATGCTAGCCCAAATTTGTTCAGCAATGCAATCACGAACATTGGACATATGACAGAGTTGTCCACAACTGATATCAATCTGAATTGGATTTTGAGAACTACTTGACCGTGTCGTTCCGAGTCAAAAATATATTTATAACAACTAAGAATTAACTACTACTCTAGAGAATAATGGCTAAGTCCGAGTATCGATCCACGGAGACAGATTGGCTAAGTTACAATAGATTCGATTAATTTCTAATTTAATTCGAAAAAGATTAATTGATTGGTTTTAATTTTGTGAATGATTAAACTAAGGTAAGCAGTGATTAAATTGGAGATGGAAAGAAAGATCTAGGGTTTCGAATCCACCCCGACCGCGTAACGAAAATATGCATAGGCTAGAGTTTCTACTCGAATCACGATTTTGTCAAGAAGATTATTGTGTTGCCAACAGGCATGGCCTATCCCATAGCACGGCCCGTCTCGCTGGTAAAATCTTATCTCTTTCACGACCTGTCCAGTGGCACGACCCGTCTTACGAGCATAACCCATCTCAGTCACCCAAGCACAATCAATGAAAACTATTGATTAACTAGGTATTTGCATTGCGCTCACAAATACTCAACGTAATGGAAGAAGTAAAGCAATTTCATTCATATGTAATGAAAAGAGTTCTTAGTTAAACAATTGATCCGAATAAGAAACCTAAATCCTATACATAAATTAACGTTACTTGGAGCGGAGCTTCATCTTCCCACTAGATGAGGGGTTTAGCGGACATGAAGCCTCTCTTCAACTTCTGAACCCCTAATAATGACCTAGGATTATCCTTTTATAGTGCTCACAACTCTCTTGGAGTCCAAGTAAAAGAATAAGTTTAGGAAGTCCAATCTCAACTCAATTTCCTAAAAATCCCGTTCTTGTCTTCTGCAGCCCGCTTCCAGTCCAATTTCGACCTTCAAGATGTTGGAATTTGGAAAACTCATAAACAAGAAAGTTGTAGGAAATTGAATTTCCTTTCCGGTGCCGCAAACCTTGACTCAATTGGACACTCAAGCTAAAAGATATGGTCAAAATACTGAAGGCTGTCCAGATTCCTTTTCAATTCGGGATTGAATGATTTTCTTTCCAAATTGCACTTTATTTGGCTCATTGATCTCCAAATCCTACAAACACATTATACTAATTAATCTGCACAAGTAACAACATAAATGGACCCGCAAGTATAAGTTAGAGGGCTTAATTGAGTACAATTAAGCACCTATCACTACTCCTGCTATCTCTATGACATTGTCGAATCACCAAATTCTCTTGGCAATATTCTCTAAATAGATCATCATTGTCATCATGCATCCTAATCCAATTGTGAACCGTACAATAAGTTGTGGGGATATACTTTTGGGTTCGAATGCTAAATGGTGGCATTTGCTTCAATATAGGAAATCGGGCTTTCAACACTCCAAAACATCGCTCGATAACATTACGTAACGACAAATGACGAAAGTTAAACCACTCTTCTATATTTTTTGGTCGTTGGCCATGACCATGGAAACTATTCAAATGGTATCTCTCTCCTCGATGCGGTGATAAAAAAAACCTGGCATATTGGTGTAACCTGAATCCACAACATTGTACTTACCTGTAGATCATATTATTCATTAGCCCAAGTGATGAATTGATAGTAAAATTAAATTGTCTAGTTTACCTTCCGGAGGCTTGGGAAATCCCATTGCAAGATTATTAACACATTCGAAAAAGACCCTTGAGTCATTAGCAATTCCCTCGCACCCACTTAATACATATGTGAACCGCATGTCAAAAGAGCAAGTTGTCATTACATTCTGGGTCGTAACAGTGTGTTTACCACGATATGGTATTTGATCGGATGCCAGAACAGTTGCCGATATGTGTGTACCGTCAATTGCTCCAACACAATCCTCAGAACAAAGAGACCCACTTTAAAACTAAGAGACACTACAACAAAAGTCAGATTCTATAGCTTGCTAAAAATGCTATAGAAAGTGATATATAACGTTTTAACAAACGCTATGGTAGCTGCCATTATAAAAGGGGTTAGACTTTCAATAGCATTTTTTTTCTGCTATATTTGGCACATCTTCAATAGCATTTTTAACTTGCTATGATTTGGAATGTTTCCATAGCATTTATTTCCTACTATTGTTGGTCTTCGTTTAACAGCATTCTTAAAATGCTATTAACTGTATATGTTTTGACAGCATTTTAGGCTTGCTACATAATTTATATTTTCGAACCTTTATAGGTCACCATTCATTGCATTCTTCGACTGCTATATAGTACAATATTTTCTACTAAAATTTTGGTGCTTATTCCATGCCCGGAAACCGAATTCAATTCTATACCAAGTGCTTTCAATGGTAACAAAAAAAAGACAACATGATAATCCCAAAGATTACACGTTCGTTGGCAATATGTAAACAATATTTCATACAAACCCAAGAAGATCTCATTCTCTAAACATCCAAGCGATTAATTACATATAAGAAACTTAGTTCCTCCAAATCATCTTTCTTTACCAAATGTGAAGTTCAAGCCTTGGTACCAAAATATGAACAAAAAGGCTTCAAAGCATTGCAAAATCATATATCTATATCTTCAGCCAAAACATCATCAAAAGGGCTTCAACCAATTGAGCGCTAACCAGCAGTTGGATATCTTCAACAAAAAGTCATGAAATAATTTCTCCTCTTATCAACCCATAGGCCTGCAAGGTAGATGCAAACATTTCAATTTCAATGAGCCATAAAGTTTCTACTAATTAAAACTTATAGACAAAGATACAAGCCCATGGACTTAAGCCCATTGACTAGATCAGCAAATAGATGCTGAATAAGGGAAACATATTTTCCAAGAACCGTCACTGGCCAAGGCATGTCATTTCTTGAACCTGACATTGGTAGCTTCTTTTGGTTGGTATATATGCACTTACTCTATCAAAAGTGTTATTTCACCATAAGTATCAGATTATACTTCTGACAAAGGTTTCAGTTGGGCACATTATAACATGCCACACCAAATATGCCTAATTTCCCATGTTCCAAACTTCCATACAACAATTAAACTATAGATATACATATTCCCGTGGACCAGATACTACCAGCAAGTAGCTCAAATACCCGTCGACATGCTTGGCAAGATGCATGCAACAAAGGTCCAAACAGCACAGTAAAACATAAGCATTTCCTTGCTCAAGCTTGATTAGAAGTTCTAAAAAAATGATCAAATATAGCTACCAAAAGTTACAAACAGCACCATAAAACATGGGCAATTCGCAGCTCAAGCTTGATTAGACGTTCTAAAAAATGATCAAATATAGTTACAGTAACGTGCCACCAAAAGACATGGGACCAAGGCTTTAAGAAACAGGCCCCTCTCCGCTTGGGACTCGGTTAAGAGAGAAAGATTTGGCTTGCTGAGTTCAAAATGGATCATCTAGGACATATTTTACCTCTAGAAAATCTATTAATTGCACAATTTTCTCTATTTCTGCCAATAATGCGCTTGGAACAAAATGATTAGCATCTGAAGAACTTGTTCATGACTGGGATAACAAGAGATTGAATGTAGGACTGGTAAGCTACTATTTTTAGATATGGGATTGAAATCGCTGTTGCAGCCTGTTTTCCAGATTCATCTTGCTTTCTTGTAACATACTCCCATATTTCTGGGAATTACATACTCGGGCTGTAGAATGTGTACCCATCGTTTGACCAAATAGTTGTTTCCGGTGGCAACCAAACTGGCGTGTATCCCCTCCCTCCCATCCAAAGTGGAAGCTCAGCTACAACTTCAAATTTACCAGTCAATTAGCAGTTTCTGAACGATTATGATCCTTGGCAAAGGGTAGATTGCACTGTGTTATGTTTTTTTTCACACATGATTTTGATATATCTTGGACAAAGCGATAAGTTTTACATGAAGAAAGCTGCATAATTCTGTGTTTGAAGGTTTTTTCTATACTCATGTTCCTAATACATGGCTGGGCGAAGCAATGGCGCAATGGGATTGGACAATGTAATAGTTTAGTATATTGACAGCTTCCTCCTAGAAACCCTCGTTACTAGTGTTTTGCAATTCTACTTTTCCTTTTTCATTCCAGAAATCAAGTCATCTGTAAAGTTGCAAAGCTAGGGTGCGAAAACACGCAAACAGGCAAGCCATGCAATAGTAGTTCCACAATCCAATTTAATTGCAGATAAAATGCGGCATAAAATAATGGTAACTTTATTCATTTTCAAATAAATAAAGGTGCATTACCCTGGCATAGAATCCATAAGAACCTTGTCAGCAGGCCATGCAACAGTAGTTCCTTCAGCATCTTCAATGTAAAGCATATCACTCGTAGGCCTCCACAAATAGACTTCACGTTTCTTGACAAGATCCATCCAAACTCTCATCGCGTTAGGTCCAAGAGGAATATGATGAACACAGTCATTTGGATCACTAGAAGACCAACGTCCTTCAACAACTACTTCACCTGTTTCGCTTTAGACCTTGAGAAATCATCATTGTCATCATCATCACTCAGCCCTTCTTCACCATTGAATGGCTCATAGTCTTCATCACTATCTCCACGCCCAATCTTGTTTTTTCTCTCATCAGTACCTTTACCATTACTTTTTTGATTTGACCCGAACAAGAACTTTGAAGGGTTCTTGATTCCAACAGCACACATTCCTACTAGTAATTTTCAATCGTTTGTTGCTTTTCCCTTTCAATACCTTTCACCCTCTTGCTCAAGAACCCCGGCGGAAGCATGTTACTGAATGCATAAAATGAAATTGCATGAAATACGCACGGCATCTCATAAAACGAGATGAATACATGAACACAATGTAACACAAACTCTTGATACGTTCCCCATCACCGTCTTTCAAGCAGCACAACAATGCCATCCTAAAGTGCTAAAACAGTTTCTGCAGAGTGTACATAAGCAAAGGGACAAGTTGGCCTTTACTAGGTGCCAGAATCTAATCCAATTTCCATTGCACAGTTTTATTATTCAACAATTTTCAAAAGTTGGACATCATTAGTCTGCTCGTTGTTAGGTAAGTTACAATATCTAACCTTCAAAATAATAAAATGAACCTAGTTTTGGCTGCCTTGCTTTAAAGATCTTGTAGCTTAACAACTTTACAGTGGAAGTTTTCTCTAGTAATGACCAGAGATCAATGACAAATATGCAGATGATTATAGTCTCCTCAAATGTAATGGGTGTTCTGATTTTCTTATGTGGGTACTACTAGATCCCATTACATTACCCCTGTACATGCATAATTGGCAAAATTGAGAGGTGGTGATGGTTGTATTATTAGTGGCTGTATTAGTTGCAAACTGTCCATTTATTCTTCACTTTTGAATTTTTTTCACATAGTTAATTAATTTGAACCAAAAAACAGAACCATACATGTGCAAAGAAGGATAGCCCACTGGATCAAAACAGCATCACCGCTAAAGTACACCAAAACTTAGGCAAAGATAGGCTAATCTACATCAAAGATTCTATCACTAAACACTATAATTATTTGTCTATTATAGCATTCTTTCAAATGCTATCTACTAATGCCATGTGGATATGGTTTGGGAAAGAGGTTTTAAAGCCTGGCCCTACCCAAAGCTCAATCTACTGGAGTACCAACTAAACCAGCCCTAAGCCTGAAAATTTTAGCTTGTAAAAACCCGACACCAGCCCATTAGAAATAATATGTCCATAGTTCATGAACTTGTACTAATTCAAAGTCCAAACTTGGGTTTTCCACAGCACCAATGGATTAAACTTGCTCTAGTATCAAGTGAATTACTATTAGCAAGTCAAACTAATACATTACAAATTCAACTAATTGACACGAGTATATGATAAGTCCAGTACCTCCAAGCCCATTGACACTTCTCTTGTGCCTAGGGAGGACTTGGACATGTTTGGTGATGATGTGATGGCACACGCACCTAAGACCCACGTAAGGAATTTCTGGTAATAGCTTTCATGGCTATGGCTATGATGAAACTTGTCTGCGTGTATAAACGTGTATATGCACACATGAATATTGAGAAATGGTTATTGGCTAAAGAGAATGTAGGTGCATCGTCTTGAATCCCAGTTTCGAGCACAGATACTTACCAAACAGGTCCAAAACTCAAACAGAAATGACCTATTCGGTCTCAACTTTTCTCTAATAGATAGAAGACACCCAACCAGATGACTCAAAGACAATAGAAACGAGAAAACATTGCAAAAGATCAGACACAACCAAACCCAGAAAAACTCACCTAGGGTGCGAAAACACACAAACTCCCTCATAGTTTCATTTCATGTCAGAAGATGAATTTTTTTAAAACAAATCATAAAATGCACTTTGATAAATAGAAACACCAGCAAAACATGGTCAAATACAAAAAAATATAGCAAGAAATTATTCATTCTTCGCTTAAGTCTCCTAATTAGGGTAACTAGCAAGATATCCACCCATAACTCCATCTACTGTCCCATATAGACAAACGTAGACAGATGCTTTCATTTTTTCCTTGATATTATGAATCCAACGCGCCATCGAAGAATTATGAGTACAAGTATACCCAAAAATAATTAACTAGAAGAAATGTGCAATCAGGTTGGAAACAAATTCACTCCTTCCTGAAACAACTTTTCAGAGAAATCAAGAGTGATAGAGTTCAATAAGTTGATCTTCGAGAGTGCAGGCGCTTGTTCTTTACGCAACGAACTTTTGAATTTCACCCCCGATTGCTTTTTTCTTTTCCCAAAGAAAACTTATATAGATAGGAAAGAAAAGATACAAATAGATAGAGGGAGATAAAGTGTCAAACCTAACCAAAAAGGCATATAGCCAAACCAAGGAAGAAATACAATGAGCCAAGCCCAAAAATAAAAAACTAACATCTACCACATTAAACAGAGACAAACCAGAATCAGGAACACATGCAAATCAAAACAGCTGCAGAACCTCACTTCAAAGAGCACTTGGTCTAGGAGATGTAGATATTCCTAGACCAAACAAACTAGTGCCTGCAGCAGCAAGCATGAGCCAGAAGACAGCAGCAGAAACAAGAATCGATATAAAATAATAGTAGCAAAAGAAACAATGCGCTTATGTTTGGGGAAATGCCACATCTTCACCGTGTAAGTACTCAATACAACGAAAAATGCTGGCAGTAAACATGTAGCATTTGATTACGGAGTCAAGCGATGATACAAATTGGATGAGCAAGTAACTATAGTAAAACATAAAAGACCGCTCAATCGAGGTGATGGGATAATTATCTAGTGCAAACAATTATGAAAGATTGAGCTTGGGTCTTTGGACCTATGTTAAGTAGACTCCATCTATAGCAATGGTTTTGCTTATTTTAGCAACATGAGTACTAATTACCCAGTGTAGGTGCCACCAATGCAGGACACAAGGCGAGATGCTAGCGGCTAGCCTTAGACCAACTGACACTATTTCCATATAGTGGCTGTGAGGGGCCCAAAAACTAGTTTATGTGCCAACATTAATAGAATCCACACATAAAAGTCACTCAACTCTGACCAATAAAGAAATTACGGAAGTGCCAAGCAAACCCATGTGGTTTTCAGTTTTCAGCTATTATTTTTCCTTCCATGTGTTAAAACTCCATTGACCTTGCTGGGTTTAGGTTGGTTTCGACATATCTTTTTCAAGGATCATTAGACCACCAAAATCTAAGCAAGTTTAACTGATAAGCTAAATCTAAGACATCTCTTGGTATACAGCAAAGTGACACAAACAGATTTGGCCCGAAGCAACTCATGATATCATAATCTACCCCAGTTTTCTCTAAATTCACAGGGTTCAATTGTACACACTGGAATGCAAGGTTTGCTGCCCCTGATGGATGGATAAATATGGTTTTTAAGAGGTTCTTGACCTATAAGTATGGAACGTAAATAACCTGTACTAAACAGCCAGGGGAGGGACATGTCAAAAGAGATTTATGAAGAGCAATCAATCAGCTATTAGCAAGATTAGGAAAAAATCATACAGACCTGAATGTTCAAGTATATGCAACTTAGTAGGTTCTTGGGACACAGTATAGCAACACAGTAATACAAAATCACACAAACCTAAAGAGCTAGGAAGAATCGGCAAAATATAGAAAACCAAAAATTAATCAGACTTCTTAGTTTGATGGAAAAATAAAAAACCCAAAATAATATTTTGTGCTTTCTGGGCAAATAGTGAAACCGTAACAGATTTTTGCAAACCCCAATGTATCATTAAGTTTCACAAGCTAATGAGTGAAATGAAATCCCTAGTCTGTATTTGGGCAAGAACCAAGGGAAAATCAAAGTGAACCTGGTTAGGGCTTCTCCTTTCGACCCCTCGTTGCTTCAATGGATGCAATAGGTCACGATAGTTCTCTTCTTTCTGAGTAGAAATTAGGGTTCAAACAGAGAATTAGGTTTATACGCCTAAGGATAGAGAGAAAATAAGAACAAATCATGTAAAGAAGAACTCACGGTTGACGCTGTTTCGGAGTAGAAATTAGGAAAGAACTCGTGTTGTCTCCCCCATTAGAAGCCAAAACGAGTTAGGAGGGAAATCTGTGCGCCTCTTTTTGGGAGTAATTGAAATATTTGGAGGTAATCATAATTTTTATGGCGCGCGCGAGAGTGATTGGCGGTCAAAATGGGCAAAACACTATGTGAGATGGGGGAATGCTATGGAAGATGGAGGGAATGCTATGGTAGAGTTAATGAAAATGCCTCCTTGTCTTTTCATAGCAGGAATGCTATTACTGCCCCCACTACAATTGCATTCTTAAAAAAACGTTATAAACTTATGTTATAAAAGCCTATATTTGTTGTAGTGGACCCATTTAGATGGCAGTTTTCGGAAATCTAATGATTTTTTGTACGGATTCGTGAGAAATGAAATGGCAACTGTACACATCTTTTTACCAAAAAAAAAAAAAGAACAACCGTTTTCTAATCGTTTCTTACCATTTTTCAGATTTTCGATTCTTTTTCCACCAAAACCCTCCACCCAAAGGGATCAAGGAAATGGTATTCATCAAAATCACCGTTCACTGTTTCAAATCCAAAGTCCAATCTCCAATGAAATGTGTATTGTTGGTCAAAAACCCCAAATAAGAAATGCCAATAACATAACTAGGCTCCAATTACAGAGGAGAAAAATTCCAAGCATATAACGAATATCCAATTGAAAATTGAACGATTTGAGAAAAAATGATCAGAACCATCAAGCACAGTGATCGCGATTCTCAATTTCTACAAATGAGAACTGATATAAAGCACAAAAAACAATGAATGGAATCAAACCTGCAAATCGAAGCGATACGGACATCCATCCAAACAGTGGCGTTGTGGAGAGGGCAACAAGTAGATTTGCTCCAAACCACCATCCTCTCTCTCTGGTTGGTGACGACAGAGAGAGAGAGAGAGATTGGAGATAAGAAGGCACAAAGGAGAGAGAAAGAGCAGAGCTCACCAATTACCAGAGCATGACGCAGGAGTCTGGCTTGTGGAAACTTCTAAGGCTTTTTTTAAAACGACCTGTTTTACAAAACAATGGAAATCATCTTTTTTGTGTTCTGAAAATTTTCAAAAATTTCGAAAACGTTTTTAATAAACACAACATAAATAAATTATCAAACATATTTATGTTTTTAGTTTTACAAAAAATTGAAAACAAAAACAAAAAACAAGAATAAAAAACGTTACCAAATACCCCCTTAGTAATGTGTTTTCAAATGAACCTCCTAGTCATGCTAAGTTAAATGAAAATGATTTTGGCAATCCAAATTTTGATAATCATGTCCAAATTGTTGCCTTTTAGCGGTCATTTTATATGTATTTTCAACACTAAAAAACAAATGTTGAAATATACGTGGTTATCAAAAAATAGAATGTTCAAATAAATTGTTCATTTTCTCCATTTATTTTCCTCATCAAGTAATTTTAATCAGTAATATATATTGTGTGGACGTAGAATATTGTCTTGCACATTTTAAGGTGCACCTTCTAAATTACCACAAACCTCGTGAATGGGAGACCAAACGAATGCTTTATGCATTTGAGTAATTTGGGCCACCAAAACCGCCACGAAATAAATGGAAATTTTGCTTTCCTCATTTATATACAGACGAACAATTACAATAAAAATTCCGCGAGTTCGTCCCCGACAATATGTCAGATTTTGGGAAATTGCCCGTAGAAAATGCAGTTGATATCCTGGCCAGATTGTCAGTCACGTCCCTAGGACGATGCCGGTGTGTATGCAAATCCTGGCGTTCGTTGATTGCAGACCCAATCTTCATCAACGAACAACTCTGCATCAATCAAAATAGACGACGTATTGATGGCGATCATCACCATTATTCCTACATTAAATACTCAGACAGAATTATCCATAAGTACGTGTTCGGTAATTCTTCAACTTATCATTCTTTGCGGTGCCAGAACACTTGTAGAGAGCATAAGCAAATCGAGAAACCCCGGCTCACCGGGGTCTGCACGATTACAAGTTCTTGTAATGGCATCTTATGCCTCCTTCATCGTCACCAAATAGGTTCTGTTTATTTGAATGCTATTTTTCTATGGAATCCTTTAATTAAGAAAATCAAGATACTCCCGAAGCCCCACTTCCAAACTTCTCCCAACATTGACGTAATCTGTCGCAATAGGTTTCGTCCCTCAAGCTAACGAATATAAAGTAGTTCGCCTAAGTCTGGCAAGAACATGGGACGACTCTTCTCCGCAAACAGTTAAGATTTACTCCCTGAGAATAGATTCATGGACGACATGGACCGGGGAGGCTATTCAATGGAGGTTATTCGGCGACACTGCAAATGAATGCGTCAATGGATCCATCTATTGGAAAGCAAAAAAGAATGCGTGCGATGGTGATTCACAATTGATTGTAATTTCCTGCCATTTGGCGGATGAGGTTTTCAAAGAAATATCTCTGCCCGAATATCACCGTGAGGTTTGGTTTATTTCAGTTTCAGTCATACATGAAAAACTTGCTTTTTCCGTTGCTTGTGGAAGCAAGACTCCTTATGGAGGAGTTTTGGAAATATGGCTACTGGAGGAATCATACGATGGCGAATCTTGGAAGAAGTTTGGTAACTTAATTTTCCGTCCAGGCATGTACAAGGTAGATTCACTGTTAATGAAAAATGGTGAATTTGCTTTGAACGATTCATGCAACAATAGATTGATCGTACTGGACCCAAAAATTCAACGAATTGTTGCTAACCATGGCTGGGAACATAAGGTGCTTACTTGCACCGAAAGTCTTGTTTTGCTTAATGAAGGAATTGATGTCTCAAGTACGGAAATGTGGAAATTTGCTAGGGATTTTGAAAAGGAGAAAACGGAGGCATGTAGAAAAATGAAAGAGCAGAGAAGACAAGAAGGAGAAGAGGAGGAGTTGGGTAGAGCAAGACGGGTCATAAAAGGAGTAATCGAAGTAATGGGGTTTGTTGTGGGCTTATGCTTTTTGGGTTTAATGGCTATAATGGGTTTAATGGCTATTTTAAATGTTTTCTTCAAGTTCGAGGATTCTGTGGTCATATGTCTAGTAGTTTTACTGATTATAGTTTCAGTATTTTCTTTTTAATTTGAATGTATCCTATTGAGAAACCTCATTCATCGTGTGATGCACCAGATGACATTAATTTGATGACTTATTAAACTTAATTGCATTTGTGATACTTCTTAACTTGAATGTCAAAAGGGAGTAATGGAGTTTTTTAAGGGCTATTTTCACTATTTGCTTCCTAATTTGAATATATCCTATCCTACAGGGAGACCTACTCGTCGTGTGATGCACTAGATGGCAGATGACTTCAATTTACTGGCATTTGCGATTAGACATGGACAAAAATACGATGACAACGGGCATGACATTAATTTTTTGACTTGTTGGATCCTAGCTTAGTCGGGCTAGTCAACAGTAACAATAGGTCATTGTATAACTATGATCAAGTTTTGTGGATGCTTCCCTTCAAATTTGCAATTTATGTTCATTAATTAGGGCCGTCAAAGTCAAAATTCAATAAAATGTAGAGCAAAGTAGGTGCTGCTTTTTTTTGGTACATTTGTAAGCTAAAGTTAATTGCAAAAAATAATCGAGTCATCTTCGGTGCAAAATCTAACCCATAAACCACTATTGTCAAAACTATTCTGTAAGGAAACGACATCCACTGTTGTCAATGTACGCCCTCTGTCTCCTTTTAACAAGTGTATTACTTCGTAAATCTAACTTCTTAAAGAAACATCGGCATTATATTTTTCACATGACCTTTTATCTCTAGTTCTATCCATTAACTCTTTATTACTAACTTTTGAAAACGGCAAAATGATAATTATACAAACTTTTACCTATTAACTTTTCAAAAAACACTTATTAAGGGGAGCCCAAAATAGAAATGTCAACACTAAAAAAGGGACAGAGGGAGTACTAAGTTACAACCGGTTGATGATCTTCATAATAAGATGTTTTTCACTAGTTGTCCAGTGGCACAATCCGTCTTATGTACAAGTATAATCCAACTCAGTTACCCAAGCACAAGCATTGAAAGCCATTGATTAACTTGGTATTTGAAAACTAGTACACAAATATTTAACAAATTGAAATCATTAAAATAATTCCATTCGATCACAATGAAAAAAGAGTTCTAGTTAATCAATCGATTTGAAACAATAACCTAAAACCTATATATACACAGAGTTACTTGCAACGGGGCTTCATATTCCCCCTAGAAAGTGTTTATCTGGCCATGGAGCCTCTCTCCCACTTTTGAACCACCAATAATGACTTAGGATTTCCTTTTTATAGTGTTCACAACTCTCTTGGTGTCCAAGCAAAAGATTAAGTTTAGGAAGACCAATCTCAACTTAACTCCCCAATATAATTCCATTTTTCCCTCCTGCAACCCACTTCCATCCCAATTTTGGCCTCCACAACGCTGGAATTTGGAAAACTCATAAACTGGAAAGTTGTAGGAAATTGAATTTCCTTTCCAATACCACAAACCTTGCCTCAATCGGATACTCAAGCTAAAAGATATAGCCAAATTACTAAAGGCTGAAAAGTTGTAGGAAATTGAATGATTTTCTTTCCAAGTTGCACTTTATTTGGCTCATTGTGATCTCCAAAGCCTACAAACACATTAAACTAACTAATGTGCACCAAGTAACAACATAAACGGACCTACAAGTATAAGTCAGAGGGCTTAATTGGGTATAATTAAGCACCTATCATTATCCCTATATTTTGGAAATAATTTGTAAGATAAATTTATGAAATGATGGATAGAGAATTTAGAGAAATTAAATATTAACGAAAATTGTTAAATAAGAGAAGACTAAACTCCTTTGAACAACGTCCAGATACTCCCCTCAAAACACAAATGTGGTAAATATATAACTCGACTTCACCGCGGAGAACACTTTTCTTTGATTAACACTTCGAAAACTTGAATTGAGGGCAACGTTTTGAGGTAACTTTGAAGATATGACAAAATGGACTCGGACTAATATATTTGGGTGTTTTGTAGGCTAATTTGGGAAGTGGGTTTTGTGATTCAAAAGGAACAAGAACTAGATTTAGGCTGTATGAGTAAGGTTAAGAAAAATGAACTTTTGGTTAGGATTTTACTTGTAGATCTTGAAGTGTGCAATGCCTAGAGTGAAGGTCCTTTATGTAGGCTTGGGAGAAGGTTCCAGCCTTCAAATCTCAACCAAAATTGGAAGCCATTGAAGTCACCATGCCAAGCCTGTACCTTCCCTCCAGCAGCAGATGTTTGTTTTTTGGGTTAAAAAGTGTCGGCTGTGATGTTTAATAATTGCAACTACCGTATTTTAAAAGTCAAACATGGAGGCTGCTACTTTAAAGCTCTAACTGACAGTTTTGGTTATGGGCTTGAACTTGGGTTTGTGTTTGAGCTTCCCTCTAGGCCTTTTCGTGGACTTTGGTTTGTATATTGGGCTTGGAAATATTTATTGGGTTTATTGGTGTTTCAAAAGGGTTTTTCGAACTTGGAAGATTTGAGATGGGCTTAATGGATTTTTTTTAGGATATGAGAAGTCAAAATTACTGAAGAATTAATCAATGTAATGATCTCATGTTTGTGTCGTTAGCATTTTCATAATTAGGGAAATATCCTAGCCCTATCCATTCAAAATTGTACTGCTATTTGTTAGGGGTCGTTTGTCTATAATATTTGTGCGGTTGTAATCCCTACTTTTGGAACCCTAGTAAGACTTGCAAGCTCAAGTTTGGAGGAATTTTGAAATGTGGAAGAATGGAGGTGAGTTCCTTCCGGAAAATAATCACCCATAATGATAATTTAGTCAGTCGTATTGTAAAGGCACAGATAATTCTGCAAATTGATTTAACTATGTATGCACTTGCATCCTTTTTTTCTAAAATGAATGACATATAATTTGTTACTTTAGATCGTTGATTGTTCTATTTTTCCTATGCTGTTATTGCTATTTTTAATCAATTAGTAGGCGACGGAACCTTTTGTAAATTATAGCTATAGGCGACGAGAAACGATTTCGTCACCAGGTGGTTTTTTACGAGGACCGACGAAATATTTTCATCCTCTACACTTTGGCAATGAAAAACAAGTAATTTGGGATGATTTCAATTCGTCACCAAAGACCTAATTTCTTGTAAATATCCCTCGTCAAATCTTATTTCTTTCCTAACAAAAATGCAGAAAGAACAATCCTAATTAGTAAATCAAAAAATCCCCATCTTGCATGAGATTGCCCTATACAGTGACATTTTTCAACACAACCAAAAAAGATCAAAGAATTCCCATAGTTCTCAAAGCCATTCAAGCCTGCATTGTCAAATTTTTGCCTCGCTCGTTTTAATTTTGATAGGAATAGGATTCCTCACTAACAAAAACAAGGTTTACATTATCGTCCACTTTAACCTATTAACTCTTTATGCTTTAACTTTTGAAAAGGGCAAAACAATAATTTATGCATTTGAGTAATTTGGGACAGAAGGAGTAGGTTAGGACGCGTTCGGTAACTTTTTTTTTTCCAAAAAACTAAAAACAGAATCATGTTTATTGTTTATAAAAACAAAAACAAAAAAACATGTTTGGTAATAAAATTTCTGTAAACAGTAAAAATTGAAAACAACACAAAACATGTTTGGTAACATCATTTGAAGTTTTTTTTTTTTTGTGTGTGTTATTCTTCAAATTGAATGAGATGAGATAAAAGTCCACCTACAAACCAATAACACCATCTTTAGCTCAGTTCATTCACATCCAACCTTCTACAACTATCAATGCATAAACACCTATCAACAAAAGACATATGAAGAACATTTTTTAAATAACCAAAATGTCAATGCATGAGTCTTAATTCTACCGATTCAACTCCATCAATCTCATACTTCTGAAGTTAACTAGTTCATACTTGAAATAACGATAACATAGTTTTAAATACAAGAATAAATATATTTGCAATGGTAATATCATCAAGTACGATTCATGCTAGCCCAAATTGGTTCAGCAATGCAATCACAAACATTGGACATATGACAGAGTTGTCCACAACTGATATCAATCTGAATTGGATTTTGAGAACTACTCCCGCTAGCTCTTTGACATTGTCGAATCACCAAATTCTCTTGGCCATATTCTCTAAATAGATCATCATTGTCATCATGCATCCTAATCCAATTGTGAACCGTACAATAAGTTGTGGGGATATACTTTTGGGTTCGAATGCTAAACGGTGGCATTTGCTTCAATATAGGAAATCGGGCTTTCAACACTCCAAAACATCGCTCGATAACATTACGTAACAACGAATGACGAAAGTTAAACCACTCTTCTATATTTTTTGGTCGGTGGCCATGACCATGGAAACTATTCAAATGGTATCTCTCTCCTCGATGCGGTGATAAAAAAAACCCTGGCATATTGGTGTAACCTGAATCCACAACATTGCACTTACCTGTAGATCATATTATTTATTAGCCCAAGTGATGAATTGATAGTAAAATTAAATTGTCTAGTTTACCTTCCGGAGGCTTGGGAAATCCCATTGCAAGATTATTAACACATTCGAAAAAGACCCTTGAGTCATTAGCAGTTCCCTCGCACCCACTTAATACATATGTGAACCGCATCTCAAAAGAGCAAGTTGTCATTACATTCTGGGTCGTAACAGTGTGTTTACCACGATATGGTATTTGATCGGATGCCGGAACAGTTGACGATATGTGTGTACCGTCAATTGCTCCAACACAATCCCCAGAACAAAGAAGACCCACTTTGAAACTAAAAGACCCATTTAGCTGGCAGTTTTTGGAAATCTAATGATTTTTTGTACAGATTCGTGAGAAATGAAATGGCAACTGTACACATCTTTTTACCCAAAAAAAAACTGTACACATAACAACCGTTTTCTAATCGTTTCTTACCATTTTTCAGATTTTCGATTCTTTTTCCACCAAAACCCTCCACCCAAAGGGATCAAGGAAATGGTATTCATCAAAATCACCGTTCACTGTTTCAAATCCAAAGTCCAATCTCCAATGAAATGGGTATTGTTGGTCAAAAACCCCAAATAAGAAATGCCAATAACATAACTAGACTCCAATTACAGAGGAGAAAAATTCCAAGCATATAACGAATATCCAATTGAAAATTGAACGATTTGAGAAAAAATGATATGAACCATCAAACACAGTGATCGCGATTCTCAATTTCTACCAATGAGAACTGAAATAAAGCACAAAAATCAATGAATAGAATCAAACCTGCAAATCGAAGCAATACGGACATCCATCCAAGCAATGGCGTTGTGGAGAGGGCAACAAGTAGATTTGCTCCAAACCACCATCCTCTCTCTCTGGTTGGTGACGACAGAGAGAGAGAGAGAGAGAGATTGGAGATAAGAAGGCACAAAGGAAAGAGAAAGAGCAGAGCTCACTAGTTACCAGAGCATGACGCAGGAGTCTAGCTTGTGGAAACTTCTAAGGCTTTTTTTAAAACGACCTGTTTTAAAAAACAGTGGAAATCATCTTTTTTGTGTTTTGAAAATTTTCAAAAATTTCGAAAACGTTTTTAATAAACACAACATAAATAAATTATCAAACATATTTTTGTTTTTAGTTTTGAAAAAAATTGAAAACAAAAACAAAAAACAAGAATCAAAAACGTTACCAAATACCCCCTTAGTAATGTGTTTTCAAATGAACCTCCTAGTCATGCTAAGTTAAATGAAAATGATTTTGGCAATCCAAATGTTGATAATGATGTCCAAATTGTTGCCTTTTAGCGGTCATTTTATATGTATTTTCAACACTAAAAATCAAATATTGAAATATACGTAGTTATCAAAAAATAGAATGTTCAAATTAATTGGCTAATTTTCTCCATTTATTTTCCTCATCAAGTAATTTTAATCAGTAATATATATTGTGTGGACGTAGAATATTGTCTTGCACATTTTAAGGTGCACCTTCTAAATTACCACAAACCTCGTGAACCAAACGAATGCTTTATGCATTTGAGTAATTTGGGCCACCAAAACCGCCACGAAATAAATGGAAATTTTGTTTTCCTCATTTATATACAGACGAACAATTACAATAAAAATTCCGCCAGTTCGTCCCCGACAATATGTCAGATTTTGGGAAATTGCCCGTAGAAAATGCAGTTGATATCCTGGCCAGATTGTCAGTCACGTCGCTTGGACGATGCCGGTGTGTATGCAAATCCTGGCGTTCTTTGATTGCAGACCCAATCTTCATCAACGAACAACTCTGCATCAATCAAAATAGACGACGTATTGATGGCGATCATCACCATTATTCCTACATTAAATATTCAGACAGAATTATCCATAAGTACGTGTTCAGTAATTCTTCAACTTATCATTCTTTGCGGTGCCAGAACAGTTGTAGAGTGCATAAGCAAATCGAGAAACCCCAGCTCACCGGGGTCTGCACCATTACAAGTTCTTGTAATGGCATCTTATGCCTCCTTCATCGTCACCAAATAGGTTCTGTTTATTTGAATGCTATTTTTCTATGGAATCCTTTAATTAAGAAAATCAAGATACTCCCGAAGCCCCACTTCCAAACTTCTCCCAACATTGACGAATCTGTCGCAATAGGTTTCGTCCCTCAAGCTAACGAATATAAAGTAGTTCGCCTAAATCTGGCAAGAACATGGGACGACTCTTCTCCGCAAACAGTTGAGATTTACTCCCTGAGAAAAGATTCATGGAGGACGTGGACCGGGGAGGATATTGAATGGAGGTTATTCGGCAACACTGCAAATGAATGCGTCAATGGATCCATCTATTGGAAAGCAAAAAAGAATGCGTGCGATGGTGATTCACAATTGATCGTAATTTCCTTCCATTTGGCAGATGAGGTTTTCAAAGAAATATCCCTGCCCGAATATCACCGTGAGGCTTGGTTTATTTCAGTTTCAGTCATACATGAAAAACTTGCTTTTTCCGTTGCTTGTGGAAGCGAGACTCCATATGGAGAAGTTTTGGAAATATGGCTATTGGAGGAATCATACAACAGGGAATGTTGGACGAGGTTTCGTAACTTAATTTTCCGTACAGGCATGTACAAGGTAGATTCACTGTTTATGAAAAATGGTGAATTTGCTTTGAACGATTCATGGAGCAATAGATTGATCGTACTAGACCCAAAAATCCAACAAATTGTATTCAAGCATGGCCGGGAACATAAGGAGCATACTTGCACAGAGAGTCTTGTTTTGCTTAATGAAGGAATTGATGTCTCAAGTATGGAAATGCAGAAATTTGCTAGGGATTTTGAAAAGGAAAAAACGGAGGCATGTAGAAAAATGAAAGAGCAGAGAAGACAAGCAGGAGAAGAGGTCCAAGAGGTGCAGTTGGGTAGAGCAAGAAGGTTCATAAAAGGAGTAATCGAAGTCATAAAAGGAGTAATCGAAGTAATAGAGGTTTTTGTGGGCTTATGCATAGTGGGTTTAATGGCTACGATGGTTTTAGTGGCTATTTTCAAAATTCTCTTCGAGTAATCAAGCTTTTTGTGGTCATATGCCTAGTGGTTTTAATGGCTATTTTCATTATTTGCTTCTTAATTTGAATCTGTCTCATAGAGAGAGACCTCATTCATCGTGTGATGCACCTGATGACATTAATTTGATGACTTATTAAATTTAATTGCATTTGTGATACTTCTTGACTTGAATGTCAAAAGGGAGTAATGGAGTTTTTTGTGATCTTATGCCTGATGGGTTTAATGGCTATTTTCACTATTTGCTTCTTAATTTGAATCTATCCTATCGTATAGGGAGACCTTATTCATCGTGTGACACTAGATGACATTAATTTTTTGATCAACAAAGAAAGAAGTATATTGATCAAGAGAGAAGAAAACAAGTACAAAAAAATCCCAAGGCAGAAAGGAAAGAGATAGGAGTCAACAAGACCCGCCATCAAGCAAACCTATACAAGCCACAGATAACCACTGAAACAAAGCCAGCGAAAAATAACAAAGGAGTTGAAAAGAATTCAACTCAACAACAACCTCAAACTGAACTTGAACTTTGCGTTACAACTTGCAAAGGTTCTACCGTAAGGATTGAATCAGTGTGGGAAACCTGAAAATGATATTATTGCGGGAGAAATCCCTTGACCCTTGAAAAGCATAAATCCATCGCATGATTCTCTACTTAATAATTTCTCCTACTGCTACCCAATTAGGTTGAAAACCTTGAAAGATGAGATCGTTCCTTACTTTCCACACACTCCATATCACGGCCAAGTTAGATAATTCCCAAAGTGCCTTTTCCCTCCTCTTGAACTTCCAACCCTGCCACCATAAAATAGGCTCTTGATGCATGAAGGAACTACCTACTTAATACCCCACCAGCTGAGAATTTCACACCATATAGCCCAAACCGACTTGCAATGAACAAATAAGTGATTTTCAGATTTTGGAGCTTTGCCACAAAATTTACACAAGCAATCATTTGATATCTGAAAGAATGCCTTAGAGAAAATAGCAGATCCGCTGTTTTAACCCTTCCCTACATAGCCAACCAACCCAAAAATTTACTTGCATTTGTGATTAGACATGGACAAAAATACGATGAAAACGGGCATGACATTAATTTTATGAGTTGTTTGATCCTGGCTTAGTTGGGCTGGTTAGAGGTGTCAAACGGGCCGGGCTGGCACGATTACGGCACGGCACGGCACGGCATGGCATGAGCACGGTTTTTGACGGGCACGGCACGGCACAACACGATCTTGGACGGGCACGGCACGAAAGTGGGTCGGCACGGCACGGCGCGGGGCACGGCACGGCACGGGGCACGGCACGGCACGAGGCACGGCATGGGGCACGGCACGGCACGAGGCACAGCACGGGGCACGGCGCGATTTTTTTTTATTATTATTATTTTTTTCTAACCCAAGTTAGCATTGGTTAAGATTTATTGTGACAAAAATTGTATTTTTTAATCATATGTAATGTATTTGTCACCACGACGGGATCCACCATTTATTTGGTCACCACGGCGTCGTCTCTTTTCTATTTTTCCTTCCCTCCTATTTTTCCCTCTAATCAGTAGTGAAATTTTGACTTATGGCCCATAGGCCATAATAAGTCAAAAATACATTTTTATAAAATAAATTTAATTTTATTTCAAAAATGAGGAAAAATAAAAATGAAAAATTTGACTCTTGAATTGATAGGTGAAAATTGGATTTTTGTAATTACGTAATAAGTCAAAAATATATTTTCATAAAATAAATTTAATTTTATTTTAAAAATGAGGAAAAATAAAAGTGAATTTTTTAATAATAATAAAAAATAATTTGATTTTTGAATTGATAGGTGAAAATTGAATTTTTGTAATTAAATAATTTGTATAAAATTTTGATTGTATTATGCCTAAGCCACACGATCGCAACACAATTCTGATGATCCACGCTGTTCACTTTGTTTGTCTTGCTATTTTAATCACTCTCGCCAAATTTGAAGTCCATCGAGTATTGAAAGCCCTTTCATCGGAGACGTTGATTCATTATCAACCGACAATTTGTCTCCTTCGATCAAGTACGTAACGATAATTAAATCACTTCATTTTTTGCATAGACGATATAATCACTCCCACTTAAATTCTAGACGGTTCCGATTCGAAAAAAACTGCTCTGATGACCGTCGAGCAATGCATTATAGGACATTATTGCTCTTAGATGCACCGAATGTGATCCGATCAGGTGATTGCCGACATTTGATTGACACCATTTTTGGGAAAAGTGATAAAATTGATAATATATGAAATCGTACCGATTTAGATCGAACATTCGAGAAATTGAGTATGCACCTGCCTTTTAATCCTATACATCGAACTTACTTGGTTATGAACCAAGCTATTATGCTATAGGATAATGTACGCTAGCCACACAATTGCAACACAATTATGACGATCCAAACCGTTCACTTTGTTTGTCTTGCTATTTTAATCACTCTCGCCAAATTTGAAGTCTATCGGGTATTGAAACCCCTTTCATCTGGACGTTGATTCATTATAAGCCAAAATTTTGTCTCCTTCGATCAAGTATGTAATGACAATTAATTTACTTCATTTTTTGCATGGAGGATATAATCACTCCCACGTAAAACGTAGACGGTTCCGATTGGTTAAATCGGGTTTGGAAAAGTCCTTGATCGAAATGCAAACTAAATCACATGCTATAGTTGAATGTACAGTAGCCACGTGACCGTGACACAGTCAAGATGTTCAAGACCGTTGATTCTGTTGTGCCTATTAATTAAAACAATATTGTAAAAATTTAGTTGAATCGGGTTGTAAATGTCCTTGATCGAGACGTATTTTCATCAGCTAAATGAATTTTTAGTAAAAATAAAGAGTCAAAATTTTCAACAAAATTGTTCCCCAAATTTCCCACGGTGAAAGTGAAAAAATCCCACCAATATTTTCACCCCAAAAGTAAAAAATTCCCTCCAATTCCCACCAATTTTCCCCCCAAAATTGGAGTAGAAGTAAAAGAATCCCCAAATCACATGAAACCCTGTCTCTCTTCTCCTCCTTCCTCAGAGCCACCGACTGCAAATCACACGAATACACGATTCAGCACCACCATCTTCACCAGCTCATCTTCATCCTCCATCTTCTTCTGAAACAAACCTCTCTCTCTCTCTCTCTCTCGTCCTCCCTCTCCCTCACCGACTCCAAATCTCGCCCGATTCACGATTTCTCGGTGTCAACTCTGATCACCACACCCTCCGATCGGTCAACCGCCAAGCCGTGACCCGCGGACCCTGAAAGTTAAGTCTCTTTCGTCTTTACTTCTGATTTATGTTGGTATGCCTACTATTCGGGTCTATATACCCATTTAGAATCTTGTCGTCATAAATTGATGCCTATTTCTTATCATGCAGCATGCCAAAAGATGAAGCCCACTTATATGCTGCAAGAACTGTATGCTCTCTGCCCTACCATCTATTTCACTTTCTTTGCTTACCAGTAATAGGGTTAAAAATTGCTAAGAGCCTTGTTTTTTTGTTTTTGTTTTTTCTGCAAATACAACAGAGTTTGGTTTTATCTCAGAGAGCTCTGGCAGTGGTTAACAAGAGTTTGATTACGTATAACAAATAAGTAGTTTTGATCATAAACAAACACCCTCCTCTTTAGGCCCTCACTACTTCATTAGTTTTGATCCATAGTTGAAGCATCTTGAAAATCCTTGGCTTGTATTGGACATGTTTAATCTGTGATTGCTTCAAAGGTCTCAAATGAGGCAATTTGTTGCGTTGGTTATTATGAATCCTAGATCAAGAGGAAGTGATTAACATTGAGTTCATTGAGATCAACAGTGTACATGCCTCATTGTTAGTATTATCCTTTACTGCCAAGCAGTGTAAATTTGCAGGAAAGAAACTAAACTTTAAGTTGGACCTCATTTACTAAATTGATTCGAGTATGTCATGTGTGTCCAACCTTATAGATGATGATGAATTGATGATGTTTTGAAAGAAAGAACATTTTTTTGGATTGAGTTGCATATTTGGCTTTTACACTTGTTGAACCTGCTACTAAGGCATATCTTTTGCCATTGTAGTATACTTGTGCTACTCTTGAGAAGTTTGAAGCTGATCTTGGATTACCAGTTATTGCATATTGGTTAAATGTGGTTCTCAAACGCCTCCATTATTCCATTCGTGATATTCATCAAGGTAATTAATTCAAACTCTTCATAAAGATCAGTATGTATACTGCTTTGTTTTGGACTTGATACAGTCATCTCAATTCTTCCAAAATTAAAGCTATTAGAAAGGCTCCTCCGGTCTATATGCCACTTGCGGCAATTGGATGGATTGTTTTTGGATGATGCTATGGACATTGTGGTTGGATTTTGTATTTCGCAGTTTTTGTAGTATGATACTATTTTGTTAGGTGATACTAAAAAAATTTCCTTGACAAAACTCGGCTAGATTAAACGGACTCGGAAAAAAATTGTGACGAAAATCGGAGATGTGCCGGCACAGGCGCGGCAAGGCACGGCACGATTGCAAAATGGCACGGCACGATGCGGCACAATTATGTAAACGGGCCGGCACGATTAAGAAATGGCACGGCACGGCACGGCACGGTTTAGTAAACGGGCCGGCACGGCACGGCACGAAGCACGGCTGGCACGAAACTAAATGGGCCATGCCGGCACGGCACGGCCCGTTTGACACCTCTAGGGCTGGTCAACAGTAACAATAGGTCATTGTATTACTGTGATCAAGTTTTGTGGATGCTTCCCTCAGATGCGCAATTTATGTTCATTAGGGCCATCAAAATCAGAATTCAATAAAATATAGAGCAAAGTAGGTGCTGCTTTTTTTGGCACATTTGTAAGCTAAAATGTTAACTGCAAAAAATAATCGAGTCATCTTTGGTGCTAAATCTAACACATAAACCACTATTGCCAAAACTATCCTCTAAGGAAATGACATCTACACATGGGATTTCATTCAATGTATTCCCTGCGTCCCTTTTTAATAAGTGTTACTTCGTAAATCCAACTTATTAAAGAAATATCGTCATAATATTTTTCACATTAACTTTTACCTCTATCTCTTTATCCACTAACTTTTGAAAAGGACAAAAAGATAATTGTACAAACTTTTACCTATTAACTTTTCAAAAAGCACTTATGAAGGGGTAGCTCAAAATGGAAATGCCAACACTAAAAAAAGGGATAGAGGGAGTACTAAATTACAACTAGTTGATGATCTTCATAATAAGATGTTTTTCACGAGCTATCCAGCGGCACGATCCGTCTTACATTGTAGAGACCCGTAATTCAAAATCCTAAATTTCTTTATTTCAATATGTGAATAAGATTTTTTTTAGAAACCAAGCCTTTTTTTTTTTTTTTGTGTTCATATGGGTATATGTGCATTTTTAAATTTACTGTGTTCGGATACGCAACCCATGGGATGAGAGTGTTGGGGACCCATGTTGGAGAATTTTTTAAATCAGTTACTAGTAGTGTTTTAATAATTCATGGGTCCCTAGTCTAACTTCTTATTAAGATAGGGTTTGAGGGGAGTATATAAAGATGTAGAGGGGGCTACAATGTAACTTTTTACACTTAAATATCTCGAGGGGGGGGGGGGGGGGGGGGGGGCGACCCTTTCTTTTCTTCTTTCTTCTTTCTTCTTATGTTTTCTTCTTTTTTTTTTTTTTCCTCTCTCTGACTGACTCCCTCCCATGAATCCCCATCAAACCCACACAAATCAACCTCCAATCCTTCATTTTCAAGCCATCTAGACCCCGTAATCGCGTGCTAGAGCGAGGAGGAGCTGAAAACTTAGAGAAATTTGGGTTGGGAAAGCTACGGATTTGCTAGATTTGGGGTTTTGCTCAAAATTATCTTGAGGTAGGGAAATTTCTACCTCTCCTAAATGTATTTGAATGCGTAGTGTACTTATTATGTCCGTACATGATCAATTTCTCCTTGGTTATGAAAACTTTGAGAAACTCACTTATTTCTAGTCTTTTCATTGATTAATCATTTAGATCTATAAATTGGTAGTTAAATCCTTGTCAAGTTGATGATTCCACTCTTATTCATGTTTATTTGGCGTTTGTTGTTGAGAAAAATTAAGTTTGAGTATCAAGTTTGATTTTTTGGGTTGAAATTCCATCCGTAGGGAAAAATCTGTGAAATCTGTGCACAATCTGTGTCGCTGGTCCGGACCAGGAATTTAGTGGTCCAGACCAACCCATCAATCCACTCAAATTTTTGTTTTGCTTCGGCCTTTTCGTGATGCTTGGTTAGTTCCCGTTTGCCCGTATCTTTTCACGTTTGGGTGTTTTTCCTCGGGAAACCCTCCATATCCACTTCGCTTGTGACATTGGGGTTATAACACTTGAAATGATTGGAAAGTTAATGACACGTGACAGACACTCACCACAGGAAGTTGATTAGTACTAAAAGACAATAGTGGTGAATGTGATGGGCATGTTTGGTAAACTTGAGGTTTAAGGAATGTTAAACAAGAATGAGAAATTTAACGGAATGATACTAGGGCCGTCTTTTGGACGTGTCGCTAGGAATGATACTAGAGTTGTCCTATGGACGTGTCGCTAGGAATGATACTAGGGCCGTCTTATGGATGTGTCGCTAGGAATGATACTAGGGCCGTCCTATGGACTTGTCGCTAGGAATATGCCGTGGCCAAGGGGAAGACTATATGGGGTCATAAGACGCTCGGAATGATACTAGGGCCGTTCTATGACAGGTCACTAGGAATTCTAAAACTCATAACGATAAAAGAATTGACGACACCACGAATTAAGTGAATTCGACACATGTGAGATGTGGGATACGTGTCAGATACGTATCGGGTACGAGTGAATAAAAGTGATAAAATCTTGAGACGTGTGCGTTTATATCCATTACATTTGATCCTTGTAAATTCGTAAGCATCCTCTTGTGGTCATCATCCTCGTTCTAATCTCACACTTGCATTTCATTACATTTAGTATTGTTAGACTTTTCTCTACTGGGCTAGGGAGCTCACCCTAACAATTTCAGGTACCCCGCATGGAGCATGACATAGATTGCTTGATGTGTGTGCATCCATACTTTGAAAGCTTATTTGGAGGAGTTACAACATCATCTTAGGACTTTTTTTTTTATTTTTTATTTGTTTTGAAAGAGATGATTTTGTAACATCATTTAAATCTTTATTTTTTGACATTTGAAAATTGTAATAACTCCTTATACATTCGACTACTGATGATTATGGGTATGAGTACAGGTACTCGGATAGTGTGGACTATTGATTTAGACTTTATTTCACTTTGAATATTGGACCATCCTACATGGAAATATTTGTAATTATAATTTAGAAAATTGAGGGCGTGACATATGTATAAGCATAATCCATCTCAGTCACCCAACAAGCATTAAAAGCCATTGATTAACTTGGTATTTGAAAACTAGTACACAAATACTTAATAGATTGAAGGCATTAAAATAACTCCATTCGATCACAATGAAAAAAGAGTTCTAATTAATCCATCGATTTGAAACAATAACCTAAAACATATATATACACAGAGTTACTTGCAACGGGGCTTCATCTTCCCCCTAGAAAGTGTTTAGCTGGCCATGGAGCCTCTCTCCCACTTTTGAACCACCAATAAAGATTTAGAATTTCCTTTTCATAGTGCTCACAACTCTCTTGGAGTCCAAGAAAAAGAATAAGTTTAGGAAGTCCAATCTTAACCAAACTCCCCAATAATTCCGTTTTTGCCTTCTGCATCCTGCTTCCAGCCAAATTTTGACCTCCAAGACGCTGAAATTCTGAAAACTCATAAACCGGAAAGTTCTAGGAAATTGAATTTGCTTTCCAGTGCCACAAACGTTGCCTCAATTAGATACTCAAGCTAAAATTAAAGGTTGTTCAGATTCCATTCCATTTCGAGATTGAATGATTTTCTTTCCAAATTGCACTTTATTTGGCTCATTGTGATCTCCAAAGCCTACAAACACATTAAACTAATTAATCCACACCAACTAACAACATAAAGGGACCCACAAATATAAGTTAGAGGGCTTAATTGAGTACAATTAAGCACTTATCACCATCCCTATATTTAGAAGATAGTTTCTACGATGATTTTATCAAGGGTAAATTTCACTGACCTCCCCTGAGGTTTCTGACAAATACACTGACCTCCCATCTTCTTTCTGAAATTTCAATACCCCCCTTGCTTTTGAAAATAATTGTCACTTACCTCCCCTGCCGTTACTTTATGCCTAATGGTGTTAATTTTGTTGGTGAAATGACGCTAATGACCTTAAATTTGAACTTAGCTTCTTTTTTTTTTTTGACTTGTTTGAGATTATATTCCACAACAATTTCGAAAGGCATGAAAAAGTACCTTAATTATTCACATTTTTCTTAGAACTTTCTTTTCTTTGACACAAAATTATTACTATTTTTAATGTTTTACTTCCCAACAGATATATTTTCACATTTTGATAATAAAAACAAGAGTATCAATAATCATCTAAGCTCATTGCTTGCCTTAATGGTTTGTTTTTTTTTAGTTTTCTTTATCTTTCTCCAAATCTAAAGCTCTAACTAGACTCATTTTTCTTCTTCTTTTATTTTTTTTTTTACGTATTTTACCTTATCGCACTCTTTTTTTTTTGTGCATTAGAAGTAATAATGGTCTAAAATAATGAATAGTTGTCCCATAATAATATATATATTCTCTTTATGGCGTGCATAATGCAAGGTTGTCACAAATAATGGATAGTTGTGCCTTAATAATAATGTACTGATGAGGTTTATTTTTATTTTTATTTTTTTTTTTTGGGGGGGGGGGGGGGGGGGGTAAAGAAGTAGACTTTTTTTTTCTCAATTTCATCCTTGAATTGGTGTAAAAAAATTATCCAAAAAATTTTACGCTAATCTTATTTTTTTTTAATTTGGGGTGCGAAATGCTTGTTTCTCCTAACAGGGAAAAAACGTAAAAAAGTAGAAATAAAGAAAACCATCAACGCAAGCAGTGGGCTTAGGTAATTATGGATATTTTTTTATTATTAAAATGTGAAAATATACCTAATGGGAAGTAAAATATTAAAAATAATAATAATTTTGTGTCAAAGTAAAGAAAGTTCCAAGAAAAAAAGTAAATAATTAAGCTACTTTTTCATGCCTTTCGAAATTTTTATGCAATATAATCTCAAACAAGCAAAAAAAAAACTAAGTTCATATCGTCATTTCACCAACGAAATTAACACCGTTACGCATAAAGTAATGACAGGGGAGGTAAGTGACAATTATTTTCAAAAGCAAGGAAGGGCAGTGAAATTTCAAAAAGAAGAGGGGAGATTAGTGTATTTGTCAGAAACCTCAGGGGAGGTTAGTGAAATTTACCCTTTTATCAAATGTTGGATAGAGAATTTTCAATGAAATAAACTAATTACACATGAGGCTAAATTTAGAGGAATAAAATACTAACAAAAATTGTAAAATAAAAGAAGACTAAACTTCTTTGAACAACGTCCAGGTACTCCCCTCAAAACACAAATGTGGCGAATCTATAACTCGATTTCACCGCGGAGAACACTTTGAAAACTTGAATTCAGGGCAAGATTTCAGGTAACTTTGAAAATATGACAAAATGGATTAGGACTAATATACTTGGGCGTTTTGTAGGCTAATTTGGCAAGTGGATTTTGGGTTTGAAAGGAACAAGAACTAGATTTAGGTTGTAAGAGTACGGATAAGAAAAAGGAATTTTTGGCTAGGATTTTTCTTGTAGATCTTGAGGTGTGCACTGCCTAGAGTTAAGGTCCTTATGTAGGCATGAGAGAAGGTTCCAGCCTTCAAATCTCAACCAAAATTGGAAGCCGTTGAAGGCACCATGCCAAGCCCGTACCTTCCCTCCAGTAGCAGATGTTTGTTTTTTGGGTTAAAAAGTGGCAGCTGTCACGTTTAACAATGGCGGCCACCATATTTTAAATGTCCAACATGGCGGCCGCTAACTTTAAAACTCGAACCGACAGTTTTGGTTATGGGCTTGAACTCAGGTTGTGTTTGAGCTTCCCGCGAGGCCTTTTCGTGGACTTTGGTTTGTATATTGGGCTTGAAAATATTTATTGGATTTATTGGTGTTTCAAAAGGCTTTTTCGAACTTGGTAGATTTGGGATGGGTTTAATGGACTTTTTTAGAATCTGAGAAGTCAAAATTACCGAAGCATTAATCAATATAAAGATCTCATGTTTGTGTTGTTAGCATTTTCATAATTAGGGACATATCCTGGCTCAATCCATTCAAAATTGTACTGCTATTTGTTAGGAGTATTTTGTTTATAATATTTGGGCGGTTGTAATCCCTACTTTTGGAACCCTGGTAAGACTTGCAAGCTCAAGTTTAGGAATTTTGAAATGTGGAAGTATGGAGGTGAGTTCCTCCCAAAAAATAATCGCCCATAATGATAATTTAGTCATGATCATATTGTAAAGGCACAGATAATTCTGCAAATTGATTTAACTATGTATATACTTGCATCCTTTTCTCTAAAATGAACGACATATAATTTGTAACTTTAGATCATTCGTTGTTCTATTTTTGCTATGTTGTTTTTGTCATTTTTTAATCAATTAGTAGGAGACAGAACTTTTTGTAAATTATAGCTATAGGCGACAAGAAACGATTTCGTCACAGGTGGTTTTTTACGACGACCGGCAAAATATATTCGTCGTCTATACTTTTCCAACGAAAAACATGTAATTTGTTACAATTTCAATTCGTCACCAAAGATCTAATTTCTTGTAAATATCCCTCATCAAATCTTGTTTCTTTCCTAACAAAAATGCAAAAAGAATAATCCTAATTAGTACTAGAAAAAATCCCCATCTTGCATGAGATTTGCTCTTTACAGTTTCATTTTTCAATGCAACCAAAAAAGATCATAGCATTCCCATGGTTCTCAAAGCCATTATATTCAAGCCTACATTGTCAAATTTTTGCCTCGCTCGCTTTAATTTTGATAGGAATAGGATTCCTCACTAAATAAAAACAAGGTTTACATTACCCTCCTCTGTAACCTATTAATTTTTTACCCATTAACTTTTGAAAGGGGGCAAAAACAATACTTACACAAATTTTTACCCATTGACTTCTCAAAACACATCTATTAAGAGACAGCCCAAAATGGAATTCAACTATTAACAAGAGACGGAGGGAGTAGGCTAGCAAAATGTTTTCAAACTAACCTTCTAATCATGCTAAGTTAAACGAAAATGATTTTGGCAATCCAAATTTTGATAATCATAATCAAATTCTCGTCTTTTAGCGGTCATTTTGTATGTATTTTCAACACTAAAAAAAATATTGAAATATACGTAGTTATTAAAAAGTAAAATGTCAAAATTAATTGGCTAATTTTCTCCATTCATTTTCCTCATCAACTAATTTTAATTATTTATACTCTGTGGACGTAGAATATTGTCTTGCACATTTTAAGGTGCACCTTCTAAATTACCACAAACCTCGTGAATGAGAGCCCAAACGAATACTTTATACATTTGAGCAATTTAGGCCACAAAATCTGCCACGAAATAAATGGAAATTTTGTTTGCCTGATTCATATACAGAAAAACAAGTAGAATCAAAATTCGGCTAGTTCGTCCCCAACAATATGTCAGATTTTGGGAAATTGCCAGTAGAAAATGTAGTTGATATCCTGGCCAGATTGTCAGTCACGTCGCTCGGGCAATGCCGGTGTGTATGCAAATCCTGGCGTTCGTTGATCGCGGACCCAATCTTCATCAACGAACAACTCTCCATCAATCGAGATAGACGACGCATTGATGGCGATCATCACCATTATTCCTACATTACCTATTCAAACATCAAAGGCAGTAACTACGTGTTCAGTTATTCTTCATCGTATCATTCTTTGCGGTGCTCTGAAACTTGTAGGGAGCATAAGCAAATCGGGTATCCCTGGCTCATCGGGATCTGCACCGTTCCGAGTTCTTGCAATGGCATATTATGCCTCCTTCATCGTCACCAGATAAGTTTTGGTTATGATATAATTATATGGAATCCTTTGATTAAGAAAATCAAGATTCTCCCGAAGCCCCGCTTCCAAACTTCTCCCAACATTGACAAATCTGTCGCAATAGGATTCGTCCCTCAAGCTAATGAATATAAAGTGGTTCACCTAAATCTGGCAAGAAATTGGGAAGTCTCTTCTCCGCAAAAAATTGAGATTTACTCCCTGAGAAAAGATTCATGGAGGACTTGGACCGGGGAGGATATTCAATGGAGGTTATTGGGCGACACTGCAAATGAATCCGTCAATGGATCCATCTACTGGAAAGCAAGAAAGAATGTGTACAACGGTGATTCACGATTGATCGTTTCCTTCCATTTGGCGGATGAGGTTTTCAAAGAAATATCTCTGCCCAAATATCACCGTGCTCATCCAAACCGGGAGGTTGGGTTTATTTCAGTTTCAATCATATATGAAAAACTTGCTTTTTCCATTGCTCGTGGAAGCGACTCCCCTAATGAAGAACAAGTTTTGGAAGTATGGCTATTGGAGGAATCATACGGCACTGAATCTTGGACAAAGTTTCGTAACATAATTTTCCCTACAGGCCAGTACAAGGTACCTTCTTTTTCTTTTAGTACTTCAGAAATATACGATGTACCTTCACGGCTTATTGAAAATAATGTACCTACACGGTTCATTGAAAATGGTGAATTTTCTGTGCACGATTCGTGGAACAATAGATTGATCGTACTGGACCCGAAAACCCAACGGATTGTTGCTAAGTATGGCTCGAAATTGAAGGTGGTTAATTGCACAGAGAGTCTTGTTTTGCTTAATGAAGGAATCGATATCTCAAGTAGGGAAATGTGGAAATTTGCTAGGGAGTTTGCAATTCAGAAAAGGGAGGAGTACAGAAAAATGAAGGAGGAGGAGGAGGAGAGAAGAAAGGAGGAGGATAGAAAAAAGAAAGAAGTAGAAGTAGAAGAAGAGGAGTTGGGTATAGCAGGAAGGGTCATAAAGGAAGTAATGGAGTTTTTCCAAGAGTTATGGGATCAATTGATGTCATGATCTAGTTTGGCTACCATTCATGTCTCATAAGGGCCGTCAAAAATCAAAATTCGACAACATATATAGCAAAGTCGCTACTTCTTTCGGTACCGAAAATGTTGCTTCATTTGTAAGCTAAAGTTACTGCAAAAAATAACTGAGTCATCTTTGGTGCCAAATGTGCGGCCGCTTTCATGATCTGTGTCTGAGATGTTCTCGGGTTAGATTAGGGCGATGGATCCACGTTCTTCTTGTGCTGTTTGGATCCATGCATGCCGCCGATTGGTCGGGAGGTGGTGTTCTACGGCGGCATTTAGCAGAGGGGTGTCCAACAGTGGATGTGGATAGGTCCGTGTTGATCCAGTGATGACTTGGGGTGGTTTGGCTCTTTTATTCCAGCAAATAAGTCGTCAGATCCATGGCAGCGCTTCCGATGACAGTGTTGGGTGACCAGAATTTTTTTTAGTTATTTTGTTTTGTTTTGTTGTGTTTTTGTAGCCTCCCTTCATGAAGGGTTTATCCCTCCCCTCTGTGGGAGTTTTTGTCCCTGATTTCATCTATGCATTTTCATGGCTCAATTCCCAGCCTTTCTGTTGGCCTGCAAAAGTACGTGCCATTATTTGGTAATTTTGGTTTATTCTCTCTTATTGTGATGGAAGTCTGTATTGCCTTCGGGCTGATGTAGTTACATTTGCCTCTTCTTAATTCAAAAATCTTTGGTGCTAAATTTGACAACTAAACCACTATTGTAAAAACTATCCTCCTACGAAACGACATCCACACATGGGATTTCTTTTCAATGTAATAAACCACAACCGTTTGATGATCATAATAATAAATAAGAATAAACACTTCTATGATTTCTTCCATTTTGGCACTTTTCTTAGCAAAGGGTGAAGGTGAATCAAGACAAGTGGGAAAAGGTGCTTTAGGAATGTAAGATGGTGGAGAAGGGCTTGGTGGAGAAGAAGGGGAATCATCTTCCTTAGTCACAGAAGCATCAGGGACAGATGGAGACTCTTTCTCAATTACTTTTTCTCTCTCAGGACGAGTCTCTACCTCCCTCTTGTTCCTAAGGGTCACTACAAGTTTTGCTTGCTCATGGAAAGAACCACTTGCATGAGAATTTTCGACCACATACTGTCCCTTAGGATTGCTTTCTGGCTGACTCGGTAACTTTCCCTCAACACGTTTGCTGAGTGCATTAGCAAGTTGGCCCATCTGGGCCTCGAGTTTTGAAATGGACTGGGTGTGGGAATGGAGTAACTGGGTGTTAGCCTCTAGCCCTTGAAGAGCTTGTAACACTTTGTCCTCGAAAGATGAGTTTCTTTGAGGTGGAGGGACGGCAGGCTGCTGTTGCTGAGCAGAACCGTAAGTTGAAGGATTAGAAAAATTTTGCCTCTGTGGTTGGGGAAAAGAATTACCCTGACCCTGTTGTCTCCAGGAGAGATTGGGGTGATTTCTCCATCCTGGGTTGTAAGTGTTGGAAAATGGATCATTTCCCGGTCTAGGGAATCCCTGAGCCGAATTTACTTGCTCTTGGACATACTCTGGATACTGGGAAGCAATGGGACAATCACTCACGGAGTGACTTAGACTAGAGCACAAGGCACATGCCTCTTGGAAAGCATTAGGCTGAGAAGAAGAAGAAGGGACTTGACCAACTGAGAGTAGCTGGTCAAGTTTTCGAGTCAAGACGGTCACTTGATCAGAAAGATCATTGGAATGTTTAATCTCATAGACTCCCCTTTGTGAACTGGATGAGGGTCTCTCAGTCCTAGAAGTAGAAGCATGGTGTTGGGAATTTTCACTGAGGTTGTCAAACAATTCCCATGCTTCGTTTTCATTTTTTAGCATGAATGTGCCACTACAAGAGGCGTCAACCATTTGACGGTTACGTTCACTTAAGCCATCATAAAAGCATTGGACAAGTTGCCACTTTGGCACTGCATGATGGGGGCACCCGCGAATGATGTCTCGAAACCTTTCCCAAGTTTCATGGAATTGCTCAGTATCCTGTTGAGAGAAAGTGGTGATATCTCTCCTGATTTTATTTGTTTTGCCTATGGGAAAGTACTTTTTGAGAAACTCTTGTTGCATTTGTGCCCATGTAGAAATAGTGCCTGCTTCCAAGGAATTGAACCAGTGTTTGGCTTTGTCCTTAAGTGAAAAAGGAAAAAGCCTCAGCCTAAGAGCATCATCAGTGAAGTTTGGAATTTTGAATGTGGAGCAGATTTCTAGGAATTCATCCAAGTGCTTGTATGGGTCCTCGTTATTAAGTCCATAGAATGATGGGAGCATCTGAATAATGCTGGACTTAATTTCATATTGAGTTGCCTCGACATCGGGCAAACGGATGCAAGACGGTGATGTGTAAACTGAGGGAATAAAGTACTCCCTCAATTGTCTGGTGAGTGGTGGGTCATTACCATCCTCTAGGGCCATTGGTTCAGGTGATTCTAGAAGATCTCTAATGCGGTTTTTAGCTCGAATCTTCCTAGCAGTTCTCTCTAACTCAGAGTCAATGGGAACTAACTCAGGAGTAACAGACCGACGCCCGTGCATAAAACATAAAACACACACAAACTCTAAAGACTTTTTTTTTTTTTTTTTTTTTTTTGCGAAGGAACGGGTGATGAAATCCCGAGCCTCTTTTTAGAGCTTTTGTTTTAAAACACCTGCGAGCGCTGCAATAACAAACGTTAGAAAACAAACAGATTATAGGCGGTTGAACCTGCCGTAAAAGAAATAAGAGGGGTATTTGAAGTACCGACCTCTATAAAAATAAAAAGGTGAGAGAGATTAATCTCCACACAAAAGAAAAATATATACAATATAAGTATTGACAGTAAGTAAAAGGAGGGGTTAACCTCCAAAGTTAGGAGTTAGATTAGCAAGGAGGAGTTAACCTCCAAGAGTTAGAAATTAGCAGTCAGAAAATAAAATAAAAAAGAGAGGCGGTAAAACCGACCCCTATAGTCAGAAAGTTAGTAGTCCAATTGTCCAAAGTCCAAAGTTCTCAGTCCAAAAGTCCTTGCAAAATTATGTTACACGGTTGGGATGAGGAGATCTACTGAATATTTCACTTCTTCTTTTTAATGTTATTTTTTTTTTTTTTAAAAGGAAACAGAATCAATTTCAAAATTCAAAGGAACTATCAAAAGTCCCCGGCAACGGCGCCAAAAATTTGATTGTGTCAAAATCAAATTTATTATAACCCGTAAAATGAGTAAATGGATTTAGTAGTAAAGCGGGAGTACGGGTGTCGAACCGCAGGGACTAAGTGTTACTTTCT
>CM037158.1:38289900-38524779 GCA_020921065.1 Vaccinium darrowii
AAGTCAAACAATGCCAACGTGTCATTTTGCCAAAACTGGCAGGGGTGTTGCACCCATTTTTTACCTCTCTTTTTTTTTTTTTTTGGAAAATTTCGATTATCCACCATTTCTAACAAAATAATCATTGCAAACCTAAACAAATTATCCGTCGAAACAAATGATCATTTCCTTTTCAAGTACCGATATAGTCAATGATCATTTCCGTTCATTTTTCCGAAAAATAATTTGAATTTTTTTGTTCAAAGAAGTTAAAAATCAAATATCGTTACAAATAGTAGACAAAGTTATATTATTTGAGTTCAAAATAATCTCTCCCCCTTTTTTTTTGGTCGAACAAGTTAAAATCAAATATTGCCACTGCCTATTGAGATTGTTAGCACCTCCTAGTTTCGGACCAAATCTCGACAATCCAAACCGTCAATGTGTTCAAAACGTGTTTTTAAGGGCCCTCGCGAGAAATCAACAAAAAAATACCGGGAAGGGCTTGATCCTAGCAGTTTTTCAAGCCCTTCCTGGTATTTTTTTTCCTAATTTCATGCTGGGACCCTTAAAAATACATTTTAAACACATTGGACAGTTTGGATGGTCGAAATTCGATCGGGATCTATGAGGTGTGGACGAAGTCCGGATTTTAAGGGTTTTGGATAGGAAGTTTAGTGCACTACTACAATCAACTTAAAAGATCACGGGTTTCATCCTTGATCTTTATAAATTAATCACTGTTTTAAAGTCATGGTAGATCGAGCTGTTATCAAAATTCCCAAGATTCAATCACGGTTTTTGCTCGTGATTAAAGGTATGTCCAAATCGATATGAAAACTCATTAGGCATGATGATATGCAAGATAACATCACGGCTTGGACGAAAAAACGTGAATAAAAAGTACTCCATTATAAGATGACGGTTTGGATGTAAAACCGTGGTTAACTATTGTATAAGATCACGACACAAAATTGAGGTTAATTATTGTATCCGTGGTTAATTTTCATATAAGATCACAGTTTGAACAGAAACCATGGTTGCATACTGAAGTATGAAGATATATAACTTGTTTTTTTAAAAGAAAAAAACAAAAAAAACTGTGGTCTTTTTCTCACTTTAAATATTCTTCTCCATTACACCCGTTGTGCAATATTTTCTAACACGGGTGAATTTTAGCAAGGCACATGCAGGTCCTCTGACAATCAACAAACTGAATAAACCATTACATTGGATGGACTCCTTCAGTTAATTTGGTTTTTGTTTTTCTGTCTTTCCTGTTTGAATTTTGCCATTTTTCATTTATATTTGCTTGTTCTCGGTTGCATTTGATTAAAGAATTTCTATTAAAAATAAAATAAAATAAAAACCCTGGGCATACCCAATACATCCAAAGATAATTTAAACATTTGTTCCTTTGAGCTTATAGCTTCCTTAATTGTACGTACATCAATTTATATTCATCTTCATTCAAATTTCATTTAGCGTTCTTATCAACAGCTATGGCTTTAGTATATAATCCAGCATTTACACAGTATATCCAACCCTGTCTTGCATATGCGAATTTAGTCAACCAAATTACAATGGGAAAAAAATTTGTATGTGTTTTCATCCAAAAGGATTAACCACTCGCACTACAATAAAACAAATTTTAATGACCAAACTAATTAACTTGCATGAAGTTTTGATTATGAATTAATAGAGATGCTGTTCATCCATTCAACTTCTATTTCATCAATTTCGGTATTCGCGTAAGTCTTTCTTCCAAGGATTTAAATATCGGCTGATACACGACGTATCACTGATATTGATTGTATACAGTCCGACACAGGCCGATATCGGCCAATATTTGACCGTATCACTGATACCGTTACGTATCCCAATACCGTGATTTAAAACCTTGAGTTTCTTCTGGCAAACTGCAAGAAATCATACGAGGAGGTAGGTAACTACTCTCACTGTAGTCGAGAAGCTCAGCATATGCAGAAAAAATTTGATTGACCAAAATTTTCGAAGTTGCCTAAGTTACAAAATTCCTTATAATGTAAAAAAAGTAGAAGTCGAGAAGTTTTTTTTTTTTTTTGATCGGCAATAAAATTTATTAGAAATCTTGACAAAGGGTACATCAAGATGGGGAAGGGGGAAGGGACTCCAACCAAGGGTTGGGGGAAAAAAACACCTAATGGGCAAGTCCCAAAAACCTAGAAGCAAGGCCCTGAACACTGAAGCACAAAGAAAAAATAAAGGGCCAAGCCCACCACAGTCTAGGCCCAACTGGGCATACCAAATAAAAACAATGACGCCCAAAACAAGGCCCAACCCTAGCACCACACACAAATCTCTGAACCAAACTCCACCAGCCGCACTCCCACTGCCGGAATCGCAGCCTCCCAACCGCCAACAGTGATAGAGCACACAACGCCGTTAAGCAAGGACCCGACGACACCCAGGAGTGAAGCAGGCGGAGCATCTGAACCGACGAAGGAAGAAAGGGAGGTTGAGGCAGGCTACCATGCCGCTAGGCCAACCGGAAGCATCCAGCAATGTTCACTACAAGAGAAATCGCGTTGGCCGACAAAAAATGTAGTTGCCAAATGGTCTTTTTTAGTCGCCGGAACATCTTCCCGACTAAACTTTTGGTCGCCCTGTTTAGTCGGTGATACCTTGTCTGGGAAAGTATTCGGCGACGAAATTATTTTTTTGTCGTGGACGGGCACTTTTCGCCGACAAAACTAGTTGTCGCCGGAAGGACACTTGGCCGACCAAATATGTTGTCGCCGAATGTAAACTCGGGCGACTAAAATGTGTTGTCGCTGAAAACTTAGGCACCCGACCAAAAAAGTGGTCGCCATAGGGGTATCGCTCTCCGGCAACCAATTTTTTTGGTTGCGTAATCGGCTGAGCATGAAAATTTCAGCAACCAAATGTTTTGTCGCTGACTCCATAGTTTAGAACTATATTTGAAATATTATACGATTTACGATGAAAAAACCTTTCAAATAGTATCACGATAATAAATAAATCCAACCAAAAACCATAACAAATAAAACATAATCTCCTGACTCATACAATAAAATGTTGGTCCTTCAAACATTATATTACATATTCATGTCCATCAAAAACAAAAACCATAAGTCAACAGTCCTCCATGGTAAACAAATTCATCCATCAAAGTCCTCCATCACAAGCAAAAGTAATCTGTCACCTTGCCCCATATACAAAAAGTGTTCATCAGAGTGTCTTTCAACTTGTTCCATATACAAAAATTGTTCATCAGAGTCTGTCTTTCAACTTGCTCCATATACAAAAAGTGTTCATCAAGAGTTTGTCTTTCAACTTGCTCCATATACAAAAAGTGAAAGACAACTTGTTCCATATACAAAAAGTGTTCATCAGAGTCTATCTTTCAACTTGCTCCATATACAAAAAGTGTTCATCAGAGTCTGTCTTTCAACTTGCTCCATATACAAAAACCATTGTTATAGTCGATCACGTATCTGTAGACAAAAAGGTATTAACCAATAAATTCTTTGGAATTAACATGCACACTTAGAACCCACTTATGTGTACTCATTTGTCTAGCAGTAACACAAAAAGGAAAAGGATCTCTTGTAACATTATCTTCTAGGTAATATAGATCTTAATCAGGCAATTGGATTCGTCAGTTAGAACTTGGCCAATTAACCTTCTGTTTATGGGTTTGAACTTCGAATCTGTAGGTAATCACTTTGTGTACTATCATGTTTGTATAATAAGTTCACTAATCAGAACCCAAAAATGAAGTCCATTCCAAAGAGGATAATTGAAAAAGTTCGAAACTTACGGAATAAAATGCATTGAATCAGATTGCAATCCCAAACATGTAATTTTATAGCACAGTAAAAAATAACAGGGATTGATGTTACTGAAATGCAGTAAACCAACTTGTAACAGATTACGGAAGTTTAGATCGAGGCAAGTGAACTACAGTTTCCTTAAAACAATATTCGTCCCTCTCATGGTGCTTGGAGTTCTTGGACGATTGTCTCCCAGGATATTATGATCTCACACACGTAGAAGTAGCACTACAATCCCCGGTGCCTAGCGAACCAACAATGCCAATAACTTTCTCATGAACAAGGAATAATAGTAACAATATGCAAGAGGATTTCTGGAATTTTTCCGGTACCAAAATGAAGAGAGAAGTGACTAATTTATAGGAAAATGATAACAATTCGGATGACAAATGGTGGCTGTTCAAAAAGCCACCAGTGGTGACTTGTAAAAAGATGCCAATGTTCATATGCCAAACCGCCAAAACGGTGCTAATGTCCAGTGACTTTTGGAGACCACCGCTTGGAGCAGTTCAAGAACACCACCTAGTGGGCTCTTTAAACCAAGATAAATTTATTAATTTTATACACCGCTTTCAGAGAGAAAAAAGTGTGCCAATAATACAAATATGTGTTTCAATTTCTTGTTTGACCAACTTATTCCGCTCAACCCATTTTCATGAGATACCCATTTTATCAAATGGGTATCTCATGAAAATGGGTTGATTTTATGAGATTCCCATCTTATCAAATGGGAAACTTGGCCATGGAAAGTGTAACTTCACAACCTAATAGCGTTATAATCACTTGGTGATCGCAATCTTCTTGATAATAAGAAACATGTGTGCTAGCTTAAACTATAACAAGGATCAAAACACCAGCAGGATCAAGTAAGGGATCGGACTCACTGTTTCACAGAAAAGTTGTTCTAGTAGAACAAAATAACAGGTCACAGCTACTTATATGAAACTCCACACGAAACAAAAATACGTTAGCACTTGAGACTTCAACAAAAGAGGATGGTTTAGGACTTGAATAGAAAAACCGGTGTAGCTAACATAAAACGAATGGAGTACATAAATGGCATAGAAATATCCATGCAATAAACCCCACTGACTGAAAACAGCTGAATGAGTAGCTGGATTTAGCTCCCAAGAAAGAGAAGCAGATAATCTGGAAAATTTAAAAGACAGTTGACTGATGAGAAGAGGGTAGGAAAACGTACAAGAGGGCACATATATGCCGTCCCTCAGCTCTTTAGTTGAGCAAGAAAGGCACTAGATATAACTATTGGTTTTTCCATTGTACAAGCTCTTATATGCAGCAGCATAATAAGGGTTTAACAGGTAAAACTAAGAGGTCTGCCTCTTCACTTCATTCTAAACAATCCATCTGAAAGTAAAAAGAAGAACCCAGCCGTGTCTCTCTCACATTGTATAATAGGAATTTTTGTCTCCCGCCGTGTCTGTGTCCCCATGTTCCGTATTCATGTATAAAATGGATTCAACGGGGTCAACGGAAGAGCCTAATTTTCTTTTTTACCTTTCAACCATCCCTAGCTCTAGTACTCTACCATAGTGTCTTATTCTGGTCTCCTAGAAAATAGAGAAGATGCAGCCTTTTGGATGAAACAAAATGAGAAAATAGAGAAAATGCATACCAAGTCCAACTTAATAAACAAAACAGAGATGCAAATAGAGCTCCCATACCAAAAAGTCCTGATATTGGGGAATAATAGAGATAATAGAAAACAGTGTTCTAAAGCCAACTAGTCTCCACTGACTACGCCTAGAGAGACAGCAAGAACGATCAAAGTGCAAGAACCCATATCATCATCACAAGCACTAACGTCAAAAGTACAGCAAGCAACTAGAAAACTTTCAAGAAAACTCGTTCTTTTTTACATACTAGTGTGAAAACTTTCAAGCAACTAGACTATAGTATCCACAGTCCAATCTTATTACTATTGCTTTCCTATTCAAATTTGCTGTAATGTCTCACTATTACCAGATATATTCAAACATTTAATGACATTTCAGTTGCTAAGGTTTCACGAATAACTATATCTTTCATCAATTTAGGGAAGGGTATTTCGGGTATTAATAAAAGTCAACAAACATGTGATACTTTTAGAAGTAGTATAGATTGATTTTGCTTTGAGGCCTTATAGCATTTTTACTCAACATTTAGCCTTAGTGGGAAAAAGAAATAGCCAGAATACTTACCAAGGGGCTCCATGATATATCATGAATTTTGACAAAAGGCTCTCAAGCCTATCAAGCTGCTTTTGTTGTGCTTCACGTCCTACTCGCTCCTCTTCCCGCTCCCTCTCATGCTACTTTTGCTGCTCCTCACGTTCTTTTAGTAGCTTCTCTCGCTCTAGCTGATATTCCTCTCGCTCTCGTTGTTGTTGCTCACGAAGTAAATCCATTTCAGATCTGATACTCAGTAGCTCTGAATGTGCTTGTGACCCAAGATGTGATTTGAAAGATAACGAAGTGCGCAAGATGTGATTTGAAAGATAACGAAGTGCGCGTTGGGCCAACCCCAAGTCCTCTAATGTAACTACGACTCTTTCCTTGTTTTAGCACCTTCGTTGACAGCTCCTCAGCTGTCATTTCAACTCCAGACTGCTTTGCCTCGTCTCGCACTTTTACCATCTCCGCCTATCAGTCACAAAGGGAAAAAAAAAAAAGAATCACAATATGTATTTTCTCTTTTTTATCAGCAAAAAGGATATTTTGGACAGATAAGGTTATAAAAAGAGCAATCACCAAAAACAGTTGGAAGACATACATGTTGCACTTCACAACTAGGTTTGATCCACTGCTTGTTCTTCCGCGTATGTGATCTTTTGAAGAAGGCACAGAAATCGAAAGGTTTATTTCCATTTTCTTTAGCCTGTCAAAGTCATGCCGATAAAGTTTGACCAATTAATATTACCAACAATAACAGTAATTTCTAATGTTATTTGCTTTTCTAAGCCTCTCACCTCAATGGATATCGCAGCAGGAAATGATCGGGACCCCATAGTGTGATTATGCGGGAGTTTTTTCCTGTTTTTTCTTCCAGCTCTCCAGCGCTTCTACAAATATATTTACGTGGTTATATATAAATGCCACATAAGAGTTTAAAACCTCATAGGTAGTAATTTACCTTCATTTTTGAATCTTTGAATACATGATCGATTAAGTACTTCCAACCATCCATCGACACCCCTGGATATGGACTACTATACGTGTCCAAACCTGCTTTCCTAAGTTTTCTATAATGAGTCCTCATGCGACACTTCCAATCTTTATACAAAAGGGAGGCCTTCTTGTTAGAAACAGCATTAGCCAATGGATTTCCCTCTATTCCATCTTGGATGTCAAACTTGTCCTGCAACCATAATACACGAATTGATACACTTCATTTTTTCAATAACACTAACTAAAATCTAGAATTCAAAATTGTTACTTGATTAGACTGTAGGATGGCAGCTTTAATCAATGGGTCCACAAACTTCCATGAAGAGGCGAAGCCCAAAGTAGGGCACCTGTTCCTAATCTGTACCCCAAGATCAGTTGCTGCCATGGTGGCATTGATCCCACAGAAGGCATTCATCTCCTCCGGGACTGTAACTACAAGCTTTTCTCCTTCTTTTTGTGCTAAGAGTTTATCTAAGCTTTTGCCAATAGTAGGTCCCCGTTTACGTGTTGAGGATGATGTACCTGTTGAACAAGCAATTGATTCGAAATTAGATACAACGATTAAAACAAAGTATTCATGAAGTACAAGCTAAATTTATCTTACCTGCGCCAGTCACTTGTGGAGATTGCTCAACACTTTGTGGGGATGGTGTATCACTTTGCGGGGGAGATGGTGTATCACTTTGTGGGTGAGATGGTGTAGGTGGAGGGTATGGTTGATTAGTGGCTGGTTGTGGCTGCATTTGATCAGCGGTAAGTGATGGTGGCAGTTGACTTGCTGCTGGTATTGGTTCACGTGGTTGCCTATTTTTGACAATCCTCTGTTTTTTTTGTGAAGGCACAGTCCTCGGCTGTTAATTTACAATTGAAAAAAAAAAGCATGAGATCATTTAAAATCAACATGATCAGACATTAAACTATGTAATACTTGAATATTGTAACAGGTGAACCATAGGAATATGAATCACCAATAAAAGAACAAGGACCATAACATGTATAGGAAACCAACAAAAGCAGCAACAACCAACGGGTAAAAGTATACCGTTTCCAACTTAAATGAGAACTAGATTAAGTTTGGGATGGACAACAACAATAAGCAAATCCTACAATGGTTATGGTTTCCTATATATCAAATAACTCGAAGTAACTTGAAATAACACATGTAGGGGGTATCACCTTTTTTGCTTGAGACCCATAAAACTCCTCGTCATCACCGGAAGAACTAAGCCCTTCTTCATTCTCTGGTGGATAATAGTCCTTGTCATCGTTGTCAACACAATCCACGTTCCTCTTTTCTGCCGTAGTACTCGTAGTAGTTTGAATGAAGCCAAACAACGGATTTGACAGGGGCTGTAAGCCCCTGGATTTCATTTCCTCGTTATTTCTTTCAATTGTTTCACGTTTAATCATCTCATAATCTGTAATCTTTTGGGCCATGCCCCCTGGCTTCACAAATGTTTTACGAGCTTTTGGTATCTTTGACAACTATATACATGACATAAAATAAAATCAAGAAATAAAATGAAACATGAAAAATGAATCAATTTCCATTAGGCCATTGCCGAAGGTTAAAAGACTAATTGAGCAACAAGAAGTATTCTAGAAGTATTCCTAGAAGTATTCTATCAACCTATGTTACACGAATGTTTTTTGCCATTCAAGCAATTGACACAAGGACAACAAATGGCAAGCTCGGGTCCTACATTTTTTGTTGCAAATTCAAGGAACGAATCCACCCCTTCTCTATATTGGCTACTCATTCTATTTCTACTCGTCATCCAACTTTTGTCCATTTTCTTGTCACCTACAAACAAAAACTCAAACAGTGGATTTTCCGTGAAAATTTTAAAACTTTAAGTTCCATACACAAGTTGTCAAATCTTAAGTTAGTATCAAGATATATGTTTCCAATCACATCAATTAGCCTAATTTTTTTATTTCCTTTGAAAAGGCCATTAGAAGAATTGTTAACATATCAGCTCCTACAAAACCCGAATGACTATGCTTTTGAATTATCGCTTTCTTTACTCAATAGCAGCTGTTAAAGGCAACATGCTTATACATGCAGTACGTGGAAAGAAAATAAGAAATGGTAAACCAAGATGCAAGTATAGAACTAGACTATAGACAAGTAAGACAATAAGTAATCCCTTCGTCTTTTTTCCTCACCCAAAAAGTTGGACTAGTTAGGACCATTTGTTTTTAGAAATTGATCAGAAAGTATATGTAGGGGCCATATTTGGTCAATGGGAAGGAATAGAGACAAAGCGAGAAATTACCGAACAGAGCAAGAGTCTTGTTGTTGTCTTTAAAGGAAGAGACCTGATAAGAAAACAAAGTAATTAATGTTATGCTCCTTTTCGGTCAGAAAGAAATCATAATAATATCAAATTAGACAAAACCACATGTGAGCGGGTCTGAATACTACGACTAGACAAAAAGAATTAACACACTTAACTATCAATTTTTTTAGACTAAAACCTTGCAAGCCCGACATATGATTTTATAGTAGCAGACCATCCTAAAACGTAACAAAATAGTGGTACATAGTGCTAAAGAAAGGGACAAACGGACCCAAAACACCAACCAATGAGTGTCCAACACCAAGTCTGTAATGGCTTGTGTTTTACCCATCCTCTATGAAGCATTTTCACTCTTCTGGAACATACACAAGTCAGCATTGAGAATATAATATGCTGAGAATATAATACCCAACGCCACACAATCTGATGTGTCGCCTTAGAACCCATCAGAATTCTATGTCAAAGGTATCAAATACTTATCTTTTCTTGTTTGTTATGATTGATCAGTTAATTGGTTGTCAGAAAAAATGAAAAAAAGAAAAGAAATTAAACTAGCGAGAAGTTAAAATTTGAAAGTGGAGTGAAAGACAAAATCTAAATGTATTTCGTTTTTAGTTCACGTGGGGAAAGTAGTAAAAAATGAATAGGTACTTGTCACCAAGAAAAATATGAGACTCTGTTTGGCTACCCATAGAAAAAGATTAAGATCAAGTGTAGTCCATTTCATTTTCCTTCCAATTTCCATTAGCCCCATGCCTTTTTGTGCCACCAAAATATCTACACATTTCGGTAACAACATCACAATGCCACCAACACCCAACACAGACCAAAACTGGTTGGCATAGCCCCAGTTTGGCAAGAAACTACGGCAAACTGATACATAAGGAGTAAGAACAGAGACCTGCTGCCCTACCCAAGTAACACTACAATAACCACCTGACCAAACCTCAAAAAGACAAGCAAAAATGAGCAAACAGATATACATTGATAAGACAAGTAACAAATGAAACTACAGATACGCAAAAATGAGTATACAAATATAGTGTTTTCAAATTGACATGAGAGTTGAAAATAGGAAAAACAATTTAGACTTGGGTCAGTATGAAGGGTAATCAACCAACTTGGCAAGAAAAAGTAGAAACGTGAAGCAATTTTTTTCACTGTACGAAATTATGGTAGATGGTCATTCTTCAGACAACTCACCAATTTGTTAGAGCGTGAGAGAAACAATTAGACATAACCCTAAATGTGAATCAATAAGAAAAAACACCAAAAATAGGAATCAATAAGATAAAGCGGAGCGCGAAAAATTTCAGTGCCCTTGTTTTTTCCATTTTTTTACACGCTATTAGAAAAAACTTTAGTTACAATGTACCCAAAAGAAGGGACAAATGGCATAGAAACATCCCCAAGCCGGTGTGCTTATAAGAATTCGACACTGAAAGACCACAACGAATTCTGGAAGGAATTAGAGATCCATAGGTATTCTACCGCCCCACTAAGGTGCAAGCAAATCAAAACCTCTCTTACAAAATCACCTGGTTTACAAGACTCCTAAGCAAGCAAGTTCGACCTTGCAACAATGTGAAAAAGAGTGGCCACTAAAGTCCATATTCTCAGCCAACTCGCTTACAACCTTTGCGGTATACGACCCACTACTATTTATTATTAAGTTTGCTTCTCTCTTTCATGAAGAAAAAAACAGCACTCAATCTTGCAAAGAAAAAAAAAATGCAGCCAACTACTCTTGTCATCAAAGAACCTAACACAAGGGGGAAAAGCAGGTGCAGCACAATGTTGGACAGATTCATGCAAATAAATTCGGTCAGACAGAAAGTTAATAGACAGTGTAGCAGGCGCAACATAGATAAAACAAAGTATGAGAAACAGCAACAGTGGACAAGGATGGTAAATAGAAGTACCAACAAAGAAAGAAGGGGGAATAGAAGCAGCAACAAAGAAAGATCAACTCAACCCCAAAAAAGAGTAAGAGATCCCACACAATCAATATATGCGCCCCTAGCCTAGGCCCAAAATAGTGCATACCCCAGCAGCTCAACTCCATATTCGAAGGCGAAACAAGGTAATTCTAAGTTAAACTCTAAATTACGTTCAAAATTAGGTAAAGCTAGAACTCAAAGAAATAGATTATGTTTAGAATTAGGAAAAAAAAACAGAAATTGATACAAACCCATTTTAGGGCAAACATCCTACCATTTTTGGGATTAACCAAAACCCTACCCCTTTCTTCCACCTTTTAGTAAAAGTAATATGCCAATTTGAACAAAAGTAATCAGCAAACTACTATTATGTCCCACGCCCAACAGATCTCAAAAGGGTATGATCATGGCTTGTAATGTTTCCAAATACATTGAGCCCCAATTTCAAAAAATAGTCCACATGCACAAGAATTGCAAGCAATCAGGGGGAGAGAGAGAGAGAGAGAGAGAGAGAGAGACGTACGCTGTGTGAGTGTTACTTCTCTGAAATCGAACATTGAGCCCTGGTTTCACGCAATAGTAAACCTACACAAGGAATTGCAAGCACTCGTGAGAAAGATGGAGAAGAGGCGCACACAGAGAGAGAGAGAGAGAGAGAGAGAGAGAGAGAGGTACGCTGGGTGAGAAGAGAGAGAGAGCGTGTAAACAGCATAAGGGCCTGAATATGGAGATATATGCGTGTGGCTGGGTATCAGTAACTAGTGTCTCACCAAAACTTGTAGTTTTAAGTAAATAAAAGTCCCCGACCAAAATTTTTGTTGCCGAGTAATTCAAAATCCCCGCCATTTTTTTTGCGGAATTTTTTGGCGGAATAAGTGAAAAAACTATGCCGACTAAAAATAGGTAGTCGGTGCAAGACATCATTCAACGACAACTTTTTGGTTGCCAAACATTTTCCCACCTTTTGGCGCTAGGATGAAAATTTCGCATGCACGCATTCCCCGACAACATCAAATTTTATCGGCAAAGTGTACGTAACAGCGACTAAAAATTAAGTTGTTGGCCAAAGTTAGCCACCCCGCGACAACACACAGTTTAGTTGCCGAATTGCCACTATAAGGCTACTAAAATTACTTTGGTCGCGGAATTTCGTCGCCAAACGTGTTTTTTCTTGTAGTGGTTCCGGCGGCAGCCGACTCAAGGGAGAGGAGGGGAGAAGACAGCCACAGCACCACAACACCACCATCAACCGCCAACCAACCGGATGAAATCTTGCGCCGACGTGAACCCAGCGAGTGGTCGATCTCCAAGAGAGACCACCAAGGATACACCAAATCGAGAAGTTAAATGTTTCTTGAACATATATAATCGTGAACCGCTATGACAAAAATTGTGAGACCAAAAAAAAAAAAAAAAAAAAACCATTATCCAACCATAGTACATTTCATACTTAAACTCTTCGTCCAAAGTCCAAACATCATGTGTCAGACGTAGGATTGCAAATTTACCTAATTTGCGGGGGCCACTCTTTAGTACGTAGTTATACAAAAAAAAATCTAAACGTGTACTAAAAGTAGGAAGAAAATTGGGGAGAGTGCATGGGCCAAACACCCCCGCTACACCCTCTATGTCCGCCCCCGCTTGCAGAAGTTCTAATTTCATAAACAGAATATTGAGTCGCAAACAAAGAGATTTATTGTGGATTTTGTTTTTAAGGATATTTTACCAGATTCAACTCTCAAGGCATCAAGATTTTCACAAAATCTACCAATAAAATGAAAGAAATATCAAGTGTGGAAGCGTAGCCTACTAATTTTACTGCTTGCTAATAGCCCATTGAATGAAAGCATCAAACTCAAGAGTTAAACTCACAACTAGCACGCTGAGTGGAAGCATAGTCATTTAGTCTCAATTATAGTCATGGATGAGGCATATTTCAAAACTGTCTTCGTACAAATAGCAAACAGAAAAGTTTAGCCCAGAATTCCTTGCACAACGTTGCGAAATTCTTTCCCACACAGAAAACTAGAATGATAAATGTCCAAAGTTAAGCGAAATAAACAATGGCTCGTACTGACTGCCCCACAACGTCGATGCATAAACAGTTGATTCCTAATACTTGAAGTATTACTCATAACTCCATTTCTTGCGAATGTGTCAATCTCAAAACCTTCATTTGTGCTTCATAAAATTTGCAAGAGTACTCAAGGAATAAATTCTCACACTTCTATGCTTATAAAACTGTAGTGGCATGTTTCAAACACTTGCAAACACATAGAAACATGTTTTGCACAATAAACATGTTGCTACTAGTCTTGATTGTGATTTCTTATAGTTGCAGACATGATGGTTAGCTGCCTTGATTTAAGAATGAAAGTTCATGCAAAAGATAGCTCACGAGAAACAAAAAACTACAGTACTTTCACAACTATTTGTCTTGTTAAACTAATATCATGGATTCATAAAATTCGGAGGATTAAAGAACTTTAACAATTTCATTTTGCGTCGTAGATGATACAAAGCAATCTAGGCATGTACACTAATATCGCGGAAACCAAGAATACTGATTGGATTCAATCCGGCTTGAATAATCACCGTAGCCTATTATGAGAAAGCACATGTAAAACTATTTACAGAGAACTAAATGAATCCCTACACTCGATCCGTAATAGAAGATTAACACACTCACCAATAGAAATCACGTACAGTCATCATACCATCAATGAAGTCTAAGAACCGCCTTCAATTCTAACAGGGCCCGGGGCCTTGCGATCGTCAGAATGTTCAACTACTGCTAGGATTTCCTTGTCTGAGAAAACTTTTTCTATCTCAACTGTGCTGCATTCCGAAAGTTTTCTGTTGAAAATTCCCCTTAACTCAGGTCGCCTCCTTTGCTTCTATCTGGACGTGTTTTGAAAGCTGCATCTTTTAATCGTTGTGGGTACTCGGGTTTCATGGGTATTAGCTCAGGGAAGCCATTTTTAGGTAGGATTCAAGTTATTCGAGAGGCTTGTTGGAGTTCTAATCCGTTCAACGTAGGGATTTCTTTCACTTTTTCTTAGTGTTTATTTGTGTGTAGCAATATTCATGTTCGATTCTATTTCCTTTAAACTTTGAGTGGAAGTCTATAAATCTAGGGTCTATAAGTTGAAATTAATCCTTGATTTCTTGAAATTGTTGTTATCCATTGATAAACTCCCTCTCCCTAGTTGTATTTTGGTTATTGGTTGCAAGAAATCTTGGTTTTGAACCGTACGTGTTTGTTGAGAACCCATTAGAATTCTGTTGCTGCTGTGCGTGACTGCTGCTTGCAGAACTTCTCGTCCGGATTGTTTTTACTGCATACTCTCCGGTCTTTGTTTTCGGTCATGATCCTTCCTTGGTACTTGTTTGGTTTTCGCTTTGCATAATTCTTCGTTATACGCTTGATTTCACCTTGAGGACTTTCAATGCACTTTTAACTTGTATTGTTAATTGTTATCGATCGAAGTATGATGAATGATTGTCTATAGACATTCGTTTGACACGTAGTGGCGTTATATGATGGACACACGGACAAACTGAAAATGATATGAACGGACACTTGTAAATTGAGAAGAACGAAATGTCAAATGATAAAGAATGAGATAATTAGCTAGGACCACCAATGGGTCTGTTACTAGGAAGGGTTCTATGAGGCCCATAAGACTCGAAATAAAGGGTTCCATGACGCCCAAAAGACTCGGAAAGAGGATGACAAATCCTCCAATACTCTTTTGTGAATCTAACGAATGAAATGAACACGAAATGTGTACATGGACGGAAATGGACACTTGTGGGATACATGGATACTTGTGGGACACGTTGGGTACTTCTGCAATATTTTTGACACATAAGGGATATGGTGTTTTCATACGAGAGTCTTTGGATTCAACTACATGATTGAATTTCGATATAATGTTTCCGTTGTTTTCTTTTGTATCATTGACATCCAATGCTCATATCATCGCATTTGCATTTAGCAATTGTATTAGATTTCTCTGCTGCACTAGTGTATCTCGACCCTTCCATTTTCTGGCACAAATCAAGGAGTATGAGTTGGAGTGTTTGAAGTGCATGATCTTTTGAAAGCATACAAGAGGAGTTATTTGATTATCTCATGAACATTGTTTTTGGGAGATAAATTCGTAACTCAATTTAATCACCTTTTTTGTTTGGAAGAATAATGACTTATAAATCTTATGTTTTCTCATGGGATTCGGAAGCGTGATTATTGAACTCAATTGTGGACTATTGTGGTGAGATTATCGGAACTAATGTATGAAGTTATTATATTTTCTTTTTGGGAGATGTCTATTTCTTATGTTGAAAATCGAGGCGTGACACTGTAGCATCCCCTTTCGCGCTACACCCTCTAGTATGCATCTCAATAGATTAAAAGTGTTTTCAATAGTCCAAATTTTAAATAAACTCTTCCAAAATGCTACATTTTCTGAGTTTGTATCCCAGAATGTAGGCTCGTCATCTATTTCATGATATTATGGAAAATAGCCGATTGGCCTCGCAACCTATGTATGTAGTTCTCCCTGATATGAATTGGAAACTCTTTGGTATCGTAAACTTTGTACTAAAAACTCATAACATTTTAGAGGTGCATACGGTATAAATCTAAATAGGGGTGTGTACTGTAGTCCGTCATAGACCTAGTAATGGTCTCGGTCTATATTTCCTGGGTAACTTTAATTGCATGCAATGTCATGGACCCAAAGGATGATGAAGCATATGATTCACGAAATTTAAATTCTCCATGTACAGTCACTGTTGGAAATGTATTGAGGAAGATTTGCAGGCTAATAACATGAACAGAATGTCAAATCAAACAGCTACAAGTGCGTACGGCTAAGTTCTATTTTCATATTGAATGCGGCTATTTTCCATAAGTTATGCAGTAGCAGGAGACAGAATCCTTACACCCCAGAAAAGAACTATTCAAACTCATCCTACTTGTCTTGTATGTCGTTTACTTGCTATTTACCGCAACATGCAACCTCATCGTCATAGAGGGTAAGGGAACTAATTCTCTACTTCAGCCAAATTTTCGTGTTTCATAGTACTAAAATATTGTTAAGGCCTATCGTCGAGCCATCTACGACAATATCAAAACATTTCCTACATGAGGAGCAACATTGCATCTGTCGAAATGACCAACATAAATCTTGACGGCAAAGTCGGAGTGTTAGATTTGGATAACCATTTTCTCCTGACCGTGGAAAACTTATAGCATCAATCTCCTCGATCCCTAAATAGTTTGCCACAATCAAAAGAGTTGAATTTTCTTTCATTTATTTTGTTGGCCATTTAGGCATACGCCATATAGCACCTCAAGTAGGAAATATCCTGGTCTCGTTCGTAGATATAGCTCATTGATAGGTCTCAACAGTACTTCAGGACTCTGAAATACAAAAAATTGAACACAAGTGGAGCATTATTTTGCTTACCCTCTACGACGATGAGGTTGCTTGTTACGAAAAATAACAAAGAAACAATATCGGAGGCAAGGAGGATGACTACGAAGAGTTTTTTTTAGGATATAGGGACATTGCTCCCCCTACTGTGTTACTTAATTGGAAAATAGCTAAATCCAATATAAAAAAAAATAAAACATAGTAGTGTGCATTTATACCCATTTGATTTAACATTTCATTCCCAGTATTGGCCACCAAATTTTCCTCAACGCATTCCCAAAAGTGAGTGTGTCTGGTGAACAAAATATTTGCATCAATGAATCGTATGCTTAATTCATTACCCTCTTGGTCTAACTTCCAAGAGATTTCTAGCAGAGGAAATTACCTAGGAAATATAGACCAAGATCATCAAAATGTCAATGAAGGACTTCCTTTCGAGTATAGGTAAACTCCCTCCATCTATTGCCAATGTATTGAAAACATTGCAACATTAACCCTGGTAGACAAACCCTAACATCACGCGCATGTACCAATACAATCGAAATCCGAAACCCGTAATATGCCTCCAAATTTTGCTCAACATATTTCCAAAGGAAGATATATTGTCAATTTAGTCCGAAAATAATGATTTCTGCCCTATTGTGATTTCGTGCCAAATTTGGGTATAAACAAACCCAATCACAGTGGCAAGCATAGATCAACCACTGAATACCAAAAAATGAAGAAAACCCAAAGTAAAAACAAAGAAAACAGGGATTTGGAGTACCCGTAGTGAGCTTAACTGTGGACCATTTGAAATCTGTATCTCGGAACCATAAAATTAATTGAAAATGTTGAGTAAATCATTCATATACAAAATAAGATTAATTAGATATTGGTAGCCATATGATCGGTTACCATTTATATGGATGGGCAATATCATTTGGAAAATACACTGTAAGACATATCTCAAGTGAAGATTTCAGAGGGCCCACAATTGAGGTCACTACGGAGATGACCCATGTCAAGAAAATAGAAGTGCCGGGATAGGAAAAAAAACACACACCCACACACCGCACCCAACTCAGCCTCCGTATGATCGCTGCACCCACTGACTCCAACCACCACACCCGCATACATAGCCACCAATGTCAGGAACAAGTACATATACAACCATTTCGTCTCCAACCATTTACAACCCCTCACCTACACGTAGGGCCCACACACAATTATGAGTGTGGGTCCCACATGTATGCGAGGAGGTTGCAAAATAGTAGGAGATGAAATGGTTGTACAAGTATCATTTTTTATGTCAGGAACAAGTACAGCGTGAACATCGTGATCGACTATGGCAGGGACCCGTTTGATGCTAGAAAAACGCGGAGAATGGATCTGGACCAAGGTGTATATTCGATCTCTTAAAGTATATTGGCAAGGGAAGACAGAAAGGGAAGAGAAGAGGAAAATGAGGAGAAGAGCAGCTGAGCAGGGGGCCTCCCTCCTTGACTTTGTTTCTCCATGTACATCTTTGACTTCATTTCCCCATCCTTTTAGCTTTGGATTAGATTTGAATTTCTCCAAAACTAATGAATTTATACACAAACAAGCCTCTCAAAAACTACCACTACGAATTTATCTCTCTGTGTCTCTCTCTCCAAATGCAACCCACCACCAAAAACTTTAAATGGTTGATTTGGTACTCCCATGCATGTAAAATCTTGGTATTCTAATATTAATAAACAGCTGCCGATACTCCCGTGGATATACCCAATTGGGGGAATCACGTAAATATTGTGTCTTTGTTTTACATGTGGTTGATCTTAATTGGGCACAAAACTGGGTGGGAAATTGTTGTTATAGTTTCCCTTCTTTTCCTTGTCTTTTCCATAAGATCCAATAAGAAATTAAAGAAAAACAAGACAAAGAAGTTGATCATACCGATACAACGAAAATCATCCGGACTTGGTTTACCGGCTCCAAACCCTCCTCTGCATGCGACATCTCTTCCTCGCGGTTCTCACTTGGCCGCAACTCCTCTAATCAAATCACAAAGACTCCCAACTAATTATACGGGTAATTGTTCTAGGGTCCAAAAGTGGGGACTTATTGGGCCATTTAGTCCATGTTAAAGTTTTACAAGGTCTAAGGTCCACAATTTTTTTTTAAAAAAAATTTAGGTACTTTCAAAGGGTACCCTAGGGTTTAGGTTTTAGGGTGCACTTTCCGATTATAGGATTTTAGTGGTTTAGGCACTTTCATAGGGTACCCTAGGGTTTTAGGCACTTTCATAGGGTGCCCTATGATTTTAGGCACTTTCATAGGGTACCCTAGGATTTTAGGCATTTTCATAGGGTACAAATTTTTTTGGCACTTTCCTAGAGGTACAAACTTTTTTTTTTTGTTATAAAAAAAAAAAAGATGCCAGCATTAGGACTGGATAAGTTATAAAATTGTTTGGTGGATTAATGGGGTTACAAATTCTTTGCCTAGGACTTTTGAACAAGTCGCCCAAAAATAAAATAGGTCGAACTATAAACATTAACTTTTTAATTTTTCTTTTTTGCTTACAGAAGAAGGTGATATGTGGACCAAATTTCTCCAATTCAACCAATTTTTCATGTTATTTTGGATTAACAGCCGGGCGGGTCTTGTATGAAATTGTCCACTACATTCTTGCCAAGGCAATGCTTTCAAATCTATCTATCTATCTATCAATACTATAAACAAATGTGTGGAGCCTCCTCGAGAAAGTCTCCAATCCACCAATTCTAATTTCCCAGAATTTTGTTTTTTATTTTGTGAAACTGATAGACAAGGAGAATTCCGATGCTGTGAATTTCATTGTATATTGTGGAGTAATTCACAGTGGGACCATATCATTTTCATCCCCCTCGTAAATTCCTTTCCTTATCGCCACGTTCCTAGATTGTCATGGATTCTGATATTTCCTCAAGTACTTCTTGAATGATCAGTTCCTGAAATTTTGAGACGATTGAAAAACTCTCCCAGCCCTCTTCTGCATTTGTGACTATGCTACGCATCTCTAGCCTCCTTTCTGCTGCTTCTTTGATGACGAGGTTCTAATTCTGATTAATGTTTTATGGGAAAAAGCACTTAATTTGTAAGATCTAAATAATCATCTGTTTTTCTTTTGCAGTCGTGATTTAGTCAAGTATAATTACCGTATCGCTTCCATCTGACATGCGAGGTAGGGGAGCGCTACAATAAGAAAGTGCAGAAATTGCTCGAGCAGCTGTAGAATATATTTCGTCAACTGAACACAAGTAATGTTATTGTGATATCCACAACCAAATTATTACAGTAAGTCTTGTAATTAATTTTCCTGATAACAGTTTATGGATGGATAATTAGGAAGGTCAATTGTTTATGACAAGAAGCATTAATGTTTTCCAAGAATGAGGATATTGATCTTCTGTTTTAGCTTTTAATTATGACGGTCCCAAAGAAAACGAGTTTCCAATTCCAAAACATTTGGGTTTTATAGGAAGTTGACACAATGTTGTTAACATTTCGATATTAGCATTCATTTGTGCTAGTTATTGTAGCGAATTGAACCAAAAAAAAAAAGTTGTAAAAAATAACTTGGATAATTGAGTTTATATGTCTATCATATATAAATAGAATAACTATTTCACTTGGTCTGCTCTTTTTGTTATCCGTCGACTCTTTTCGTTCCCTCTATCAAACAACATAGCACGTGTGGTGCTATGACTTGTCTAGCCCGGTGACAAGCACGCGTCGTGCCATGCCTTGTTTCCCAAGTTGCCCCCAGTGAAATATACTATGTGTATTATATGCATATTCAAGGTTTGGGGGACGTGTCTCCACCTTGAGATTGAGAAGGGGGCTTTCCGATTGCCGTTTTGGATCTACATGGTGAGTGTGTTGTTTCATTGAAGTCGCAAGCCAAAATTATGCTTACACTTTGTCGCAAATGTTGAAACGTTTTGACTTAGAGGAATGTTATTTGAAGAGATTGTAGATGTGAATCTAGCTGTCTCAGCAGAATTTTTAATATCAAGAGTATGCTATAGTTCTAGTGTTCGGTGGATTCGGTTCTTCTTGATGTACACAAAAAGGATATGTAAATTATCTGTTTGTTCTAGTGCTTGGTGGATTTGGTTCTCCTTGATGTACACAAGAAGGATATATAAATTATTTGTTTGTTATACTCAAGCTGGGTATATAAATTTTTAGAAGATCCCTGATTCATAGGGTACCATTACAACTGTTAGAAACATGTGTGAAGAATGATTCTCACATCGGATAAATAGAAAAAGAGTTGGACCTTAATATACAATTGGATGGCTCATCACTTACAAGGCTTAGCCTTTTAAGTGGATATGGGTGATTCAATGTATATTGGGTCCATGTGATGTGGTGGACTTTGTACATACTCCCCAGCGGGTTGGGCCTATACACACATGGAAAGAACCTTAGGCGAATCAGACTCCCAACGGTATCCGAGCCGATGGCTGACGATCTATGGATGGACTCTCTTGGAAGCATCGGTGGTTGTGGGCTTGCACGGAGACTCTCGAAGGAGCAGAAAAATTCCATTATAACTCTCAATGGAGCAAGAAAACTTCCTGGCAGCCACCTAAGTGGCAAGCTAAGGGGCTCTTGTAGAGTGGGTGCGATAAATAAGCCTGAGTTTGGACACGATGTTGGTGAGATAGATCAAGAATTAAGGATGAGTCAACTGGATCAGATCGAAAGAGAGCTAGGCCTAATGCATGGTTCACACATGAGGGGGAGATTCTTAGAAACATCTGTAAAAATTGAAAAAAAAGAGTTGGACTTTAATATGCAATTAAATGGCTCACCACTTACAAGGCTTAGCCTTTTAAGTGGATATGAGTCATTCAATGTATCTTGGGTCCATGTAATATGGTGGACTTTGTGCATACTCCCCAGCAGAATGGGCCAACGCGCACATGGAAAGAACCTTAGACAAATCACTCATAACAACTCCTGTTTGCAAGGGCAACAACCCTATGGCTTCTCGAAAAAAAATTCTTGCTTGCCTTGCAGTTTTGTGAAAAATATTATGTTTTTGCAATGTATGATTGAAAACTTTACTCGATCCATATTTGCTCTTGTAAACTTGTTTTATGCTATCCTTTAGAATGAAGAAGTAACATTCAAAAAACCATTTCTACCAAGATTCTGAATCTCGTCCCAGCCAGGGTACCGAATTTCCTCCTGGTACCGGTACCGGATACAATTTCAAATTTAGTGATACTAGCTACATGTATATACATATATATAAATCAAAATTATTTCTCATATCATCCAATTTTTCATAAAATAAACTATAATGAGACAACAAATATCATAAAATGGACTTCAAACAAACAATTAATTGTTTAGGATAACAAGACACACGCAATGTTCTCCAAAAGACACGCAAAGTTTTCCAAAAGCCAAAAGGACACAAAATTCTCCAAAAGAGACTTAAGAAGAACATATAAAAAGACATAGGATGTCATTCAACATAAACATAAGGATCATTTTCTCTTCCAATATCCCAATCATAGTGGGACATATTCTCAATTGGAAAATCATCAGCAACATCATCAAAAAGAGGTTGATTCTCCAAAGTCGATCCTTCTAAAGATGGTGGTTCAATATCCTGAAGATGTTTGCCATTTGATACGCGGATACGCGCTCTGCAAGAGGGTTATGCAAGTGCCAAGATGATCTAAGCCGTTAATTGCGCAATCAACGGCTCGGATGCCGCACTACAACCCTGTAGTGCGGCACCGCACTACAACCCTGTAGTGCGGCACCGCACTAATGTGCCACACTACAAGATGCCCTCTCCTTGGTTACAAATGGGAAAATTTTAGGCATACATTGGAAAACAAAAGCAACGTTTTGTGCTTAAAAAGCGACATTGAAAATGTTAAGGCAGATCCATCATCCTTGCACGAGTAGCAAAATTTATTTCTCAAAACATTGGGAAAAAAACAATTGTGCCTAAAAAGTGGGTTTTTAACTAAAGAACAGTTGACACGTGTGTCCTTTCTTCCAAGTGTAGAGTCCTCAGTGAAAGGTAGCAGCACAGGGAACTTGTCCTTCAGTATCTCCAAATCTGCCACAAACAAGAAAAGCGTAAATGTGACACATGGAACGAACAAATTAAGAAAAATTCAAAATTCTAATAAACTACACAAGAAAAGTTGGGCTAATGCACAGAATAAACTTGAGGAAAGAATGAGATTAGACTGCAGAATATGTAAACCATGAAACTAATATTAGAACTCTAGCTTTAGCCATGGTTACCCGACAAGGCCATTTTTCTCACGTCTAGTGGACCAATTGATAGCTATCTCAAAATTGCTACAATTGACTCCCTCCACATATTTGCTGCTTGCAAATAGTGATTCACTGTAACTCCATACCAACGTTGAAAATCAAGAACAAAATCAAAGTTACAGAAAATATTTGGGCAAGAAGAATGAGACAAAATTTCATTTGACAAATCCACAAAATTCAAATGCAGTGATGTATTAGGGTGAAAAAATCACCATATCCATATTTATTTGACGACATATGGATTTCATTTATCCAAGCAAGATGTAAATTCACCATATAAGTGAGTTGAATCCTTGCATAATGAAATTAGATATAAAACTTGCAAGATTAAGAAATAAGAACAAATACTCCATCTAAGTGAGTTGATCTTATACTCCATCTAACAACAGTATCCTTACTTGATTGCATTTGGGTCGCTTGGCCCTGACTATAGGAAAACATATTTGTTTCATAATCTAATGGTAGTTACCAATTAGGCTCAAAATTAGCAAATCGATACTGAACAATACAATACGTACTAAACAAAGTATCAAAGAATAAGAAGAAAAAGTGCATACTCGCCTCACATGCAGAAAACCATCGATGCCACCAAAGCACTCCTAGGGAATAGCAGGACCAACTTCACCTCTCAAGAAATTGAGCATGTTCACAAGACTCATCTTCCGAGTACCCATCTGCTCTCTCCTTATCACGCCTACCTGCAACAGAAAAAATTCCAGAGAATAATTGTAAACGCTACAGGAAATAATGAACTACAAACAAAATACAAAAACAAACAGCAAATAATACTTACTGTGTTTGGTTCACATTTCAAAAAAAATTCCAAAAAAATTCTTTCCCCCTCTCTCATCTCTCCAATCATTAATCATTTTTCTCTCTCTACTCATATCCTTTCATCCAATCATTATTTTCATTTTTCTCTCTATCTCTCTCCAATCATTACACATCTCTCTAATTATTACTTTTTCCAAAAACTCATCCAAACACTATCTCAAAAAATTTCTCAAAAAATTTCTTCTCAAAACTCTAAACCAAACACAGTGACTATCTTTTTTACCAAAAAGGAAGGGCAGAGAGAGAGAGAGAGAGAGAGTAATTGGAAACTGAAGTTACCTCTTCTTTATCCTCCCCAACTACAATTATGTAGTCGTATCATGCTTTTCGGGCGTCTTTTACCTATAGGGAACCAAACATATGTAAAAATGATTGCCACGATGGCTGAATTATGATCAGCTAAAAAGCATGCCCATTCAAGGATTCCAAAAATATCGGAAAAACTAACTAAAGACTCTCAACATGGACGAGGAAAAGAAGGAAGTCGTGCATTGGAGTGGTAACACAGTGACAGCGAGTAAATTGTACTAAATAAAAAAATGTTTAAATTCTGTGGTTAAAACCCCCAGGGGCTTAGATCCGCACAGTGAGTAAACTGATAAAAAGAAAAAAAAGTCCGGCCTTCAGTAAAACTAGATGCCGGCGTAAATGGCTCAATGAAACAGTCAATCTTGTCAGAGAAATACATGATATCAAGATAGTATGACTACTGCCAAGTTTAATAGTGCTGATTACACCTCCATGGGTTTGCCATAACAAGACATTATCATTCATGCATCTTTCTGTAGGACAAAATGAACATTTTTCAAGATAAGCGCCCCACAAGGAAGAGAATCAAGCTATAAATGGCAAATTTAAACCAAACCAAGGGGGACGAAAAATTCAAAGCAATGCATGGAGAAAGATGCAACCAGATTAAAGATGTGAAAAAAGACGCATGAAAAAAGACACATAATATGTTTGATATTGCGTTGTTCACTTATTTAGGTAATACAGAACTATCAAAAGCAAAATTTCAACAGAAATAACTTCACGAATCAAATAAGAGTCGAGAAAAGGGATCACATCTAATGCTCCAAGTAACATGAACCCTGCTAAATGGGCGTACGCACCTGTGTAAGACGCATCACATGTCTCACAATTGGGTGTATGTCCCTATATGCCCCAAGCATATAGGGGATATGTCACCAAGTGTATGGCGGTGTAGCTGAACATCCCAGAAAAGCATGTCCATGAAACTAAATTAAATGTATCAATATGCATACAGCTCCCATCATAAACACAATTTCACCATAGAAATGACTGGAGCGGATTGCTATATAAAGAGTTGACGAATATTTAGCCAAAGTCCTCATGTCTTGGATGCACGAGTCTGATGCTTAGACACACACATGGCCCATTTTACAAAGCTACCAAAATTCAAAGTCAGTGTTATCAAATAGAGTACAACACAAAAAAAATTGCAAAATATACAAATTAGCAGATAGCTCATCAATCCAGCTAAAGAGAGAGAATAATATTTTCCGCGGCAATATCAATCATTAGGCCACTGCTTCCTAATATTTAATCACAAAGTCCAAATAATACAGGACATAAGAAGATAATTAATGAATCCCTCAGTTTTTTTCCTGGTAACTTTTGGAGGTATAAAACCGAAGGGATTTGGGAAAGCAAATAATTCTATGGTAATTAGAACTTTGATCAGTGCAGCATGGTAATCAGGGACTCAAGAAATGAACTGTAATCTTACCTCTTTCGGCATTGTTCTGTTGGTTGTATCAAGATCAGCAAAGAAGCCAGCTCCACAAATCTTACCTTTTACCTATTACAAATTAATCAAATTGGGACATTTAAACCCTTCAACAGTTTGGACGAGCAAACGGGAGAGACAAACAACAATTCTATATATGAAGGTTTTGCAAAACAGAACCTATGTTGGATTACAATATTATTTATTAATAAGCTGTTTATACCAAAATTTCAAAAATAAGTCAACAAGTTAATTGCAATGCATACCTTCAAAGCATCCCCCTCCATGTTCTCTGACACGGGGCAAACCATTATCTGCTTCTTTCCTAATTCGATGGAGTCGTTATCATCTTTATAAAATTCTTGAGTCCCCATCGGAAGTTCAAAGTCATTTCCATCTGGAGAGAGAAAGAGAGAGAGAGAGAGAGAGAGAGAGAGAGAGAGAGAGAGAGAGAGAGAGAGAGTCAATTCTAAAAGTGTTTTGGAAAATAAATAAGAAACACTACAGAGCTCAATATTTATAATACAGTACTTACTCGTCCTTTTTATAGAAACAAAACTTGCAGCTGGCCTTGATGTCGAAGCAGGGATAGCAGAATCTAAGCAAGGAGTCTTTCTACAATAAAGCGCTTTCTTATTTATCTCTATCTTTGGCACAATTTTAGACTTCTTACCCTTATACTCCTTACACTCATAATTTGAAGAATTCCATCGACCTCCTGTATTTGATCCCCTCCAACACATGAAGCACCCATTGTCCTTCATACTTTTGATAGAAACCCCAACTTCGGTATCCTTTAATAATTTGTAACAGATAGTGGCGGCTCCCAAGGCAGTAACTTCGGCGTTCATCTCATAAACGTCCTTATACCAATTGACCTTCAAATGATTCTTCTACTGGCTCAAGAAAATATGGGACCCTTCTATCACTACGGCTTTTATGCGACTGGCCGCAAGATACTCATGACAAAAAGTGGCAAACTTGTTCAAAAACTCATCGATTGAACTGCAAAAGTCTTCCGGACTACTACTAATTTTTACCACTTCCCGATCATACAAAAAACCCTTCACTCTTAACATCTTGATCATCATAACTCACCCGACAGATTTCTCCTTCACAAATGTCATAAAAAAGAATTTCCGTCTGAAAATACTCCCCCCAGGGACAAAGATCAGGCGCCCAAACTTTCCAACCAATAGCCCTTGTTATTGGTTTGTAAGCAAAAAAATCCAAGATTTAAGCCACTCAATTAGGCATCCTCATAGATGATTTTTCTCTCATCATCATCAAGTTGCAAAGGTACAGCGATACAAAGGACATCATTCAGATTTTCCTTGGCCTCCAAAAAAGTTTTCTTCCAAGATTCTGCCTTGTCATACTGGATGAATGGACTTATAACCATGTCTGAATTTCCGAATTTAAGTGACCCAGCTAAAGGGCTATAGTATCGAGACAGTCCTTTAAACCCAAGCGAATTGAGATCGCTTGGGTTTAAAGGACTGTCTCGATACTATAGCCCTTTAGCTGGGTCACTTAAATTCGGAAATTCAGACATGGTTATAAGTCCATTCATCCAGTATGACAAGGCAGAATCTTGGAAGAAAACTTTTTTGGAGGCCAAGGAAAATCTGAATGATGTCCTTTGTATCACTGTACCTTTGCAGCGTGATGATGATGAGAGAAATCATCTATGACGATGCCCAATCGAGTGGCTTTAATCTTGGATTTTTTGTTTACAAACCAATAGCAAGGGCTATTGGTTGGAAAGTTTGGGCACCTGATCTTTGTCCCTGGGGGGGGGGGGGGGGGGGGGGGGGGAGTATTTTCAGACGGAATTTTTTTTTTAGACATTTGTGAAGGAGAAATCTGTCGGGCGAGTTATGATGATCAAGATGTTAGAGTGAAGGGTTTTTTGTATGATCGGGAAGTGGTAAAAATTAGTAGTAGTCCGGAAGACTTTTGCAGTGCAATCAATGAGTTTTTGAACAAGTTTACCACTTTTTGTCTTGAGTATCTTGCGGTCAGTCGCATAAAAGTCGTAGTGATAGAAGGGTCCCATATTTTCTTGAGCCAGTAGAAGAATCATTTGAAGGTCAATTAGTATAAGGACGTTTATGAGATGAACTCCGAAGTTACTGCCTTGGAAGCCGCCACCATCTGTTACAAATTATTAAAGGATACCGAAGTTGGGGTTTCTATCAAAAGTTTGAAGGACAATGGGTGCTTCATGTGTTGGATGGGAGCAAATACAGGAGGTCGATGGAATTCTTCAAATTATGAGTGTAAGGAGTATAAGGGTAAGGAGTCTAAAATTGTGCCAAAGATAGAGACAAATAAGAAAGCGCTTTATTGCAGAAAGACTCCTTGCGAGCTTAGATTCTGCTATCCCTTGTATTTGGGTAACAAGTAAGGAAAAAACCAATATCCTGGTGATGGCTCTACGAATTACGAACTGACTGTTTGCTAGTGTCGTGGCAAGATATCCGAATATAGCTTTGATTTCTTCTTAGACAACTGAACGAGGAAGCATAAGAACGATGATAATCGTTAGATTAATAAGGAAACAGAGTTAACTGATCCGATAGTAGGAGAAATAGAGAACAACAAACCTACAAGATTGAAACCCTATAATACAAGATCAATCACTGGTGTTTCGCATAACTAGAGAAGGTCGCAGGAAATGACGAAGAATCTAGGGCCAGTAGTTTTGGGGAAACTACAGATCATGGCCTCATTCCACCTCCCTTCTCTACAACTTCAGGTTAAGAATTTGTAAATGCACGTGTGAGTATAACACTATAAACACTATAAATATGTTCATCAACAACCAAATAAGTACAAGCCCTTCCGTTTGTGAGAGAGAGAAGAGGGTTTCAATTTTCAGCAAGTCTTCTCTTCTCTTCTGCACAGGTTATTTTTGGTTGGCGCCTAAAAATTTACTAAAATGCAGCCCTCGGATTGGTTTTTAGAAACCAGGTTTTCCCTGGATCCAGCCCAACTTTTTCTCCCTTCTTTATATTTTTGAGAACACTACTCTAATCATACGAGATGGATCCATGGGACCCACTTCAAAGACACACACAAATGATCTATGATGTCCATTAGTTCTAAAATTATTCTTTCAGTCTTCCAGAAAAAAATCAGATCAATCGTAGTATAACTTTAAGTACTTTTTTTTTTTTTTTGACCAGGAAGACAATTCCATTAATAAAGCCCAAGGCACATACAAGAGACTCCATCCAAAATACACTGAGAAAAAACTAGTAACAACAACCCAAATAACAAAGCGAAAGAGTAAGACGCCATCTCAAACGGCCTGACGCGAGCCTTGCTCTCTAACACATACTGAAAACGCATCACAAATCGAGTGCGAAATCAAACCGAAACAAAGTCGGGATTAGTGTGAGTCGAGGGAGAAAGAGAGTAACATCTCACGGGTCGTATAGTTCTCAAACAGATTAACAGTAGTCAAGCACCGACGGAGCCAAACCGAGCTACGCGGCCACGACGAGACCGTAGTCTCCCGGAAGACCAAACACAACGAGAACCAAACCAACAGATCTAGAAGAAACCCAGATCGGAAACAACAAAAACTACCAACTAAACATGAAAACTAAAAACAAACCGACTGATCAAAGCCCAGAAAAACTGACTAAAACGATATGCTCATCACTGAGTTACCGAGTTTGTTCGAGTTGCACCGAGTCAAAGCCGAGTCGCTTCCCCGGAAGAGATCCGAACTCCATAGCCGCCGCCTAACGGAATCTGGAGACTATTATTCGCCCGGGGGGGGGGGGGGGGGGGGGGGTGCCAGAGTCATCCTACATCATCACGTCGTCCAAAAACCAGGGGCGGCAGAAGAGGCGAAGAGAAGAGAAGATGTGGTGGGCGGTGGTGTCGAGTAGGAGAGGCGAAGGGGAGGAAGGTGGAAGTTCTGGTGCAAAGGGTTAAGGAGGTGGGGGATGAGGGGACAGGGGTAGATCTGATTTGGGGCGAAGAGGTGAGGAGGGGTGACTGGCAATGGTGGAGGAGCAGGGGGGGGGGGGGGGGGGGGGGCGCAGGAGAAACCCTAACTGGGAGAAGTAGTGTAGAGAGAGGATATAAAATCCTAGAGAGAGAGACTCTCGGTGTGGTGGTCAAAGGAAAAGTACTTGATTTAGTTGTCTAACTTTCTTTCAAACTTTTGTCAGTATTCAAGATCTTAAATTTTGAATGAATAATTAGAAGATAGATCAACCACTTATAGTTTTTCGAATGAGCTGATTTTTTAGTAGATACTCAAAAACATTATTTTAAAAGTAATAAACGGCTTAGATCATTTGTGTGGGTTTTCGAAGTGTGTTCCACGGACACATCTCATACAATGTATGAACTAGAGTAGCGTTCCCAAAAATGCAAGGGAGAGAGAAAAAAATGGGTTGGGCCCACGGAAAAAGTGAAAACCTGGTTTCTAAAATAACCAATTCGAACATGGTGTATAGTTGTTTGGTGATAACGCTATAGAATTAAGGACCCTTGTTTCTTTCTCTAGAACGCTATAATTGCTCTTCTACTGTAGCACTCCCAAAAGTATGCTATCAAATAATGCTATAAAAAGCATATTTATTGTAATAGACACTGTCATAAAAATTAAATTAGCACGAATCAAATGGAAATGCAATAGATATCATTTGGTGAGGGGTAGAGATATTAAAAAGAGAGGAGATGACATAAAACTAAAGAAGAATGAAGAAATGAGAAAGACCTTTGATCCCATGGACGTGTAGGTTATTAATAATACAGTCTCCACAATTTGACAACTGTATAGCATACAGGGATTATGTGAAATAGGAAATATTTCTGTCTCCTATAGTTCAAACTGGATTCAACTCCATGCAGAAAAAAATAAAAGAAAACACTCAAGTTCTAGAAATACATAGGGGCTCCACGCCTCCACCATTACGAAAAGGTGGTCACTTGAATACCCTAAAAAAAAAAAATATTTGTTCAGAAATACATGTAAAAATTTTGGTTTTAGTTTAGTATAGCCATTGTTGAACACCCTACTTACAAATATTTGAACACCATACTCAAAAATATTTAGACACTTAGCTCAACAAATCAGCTCGCAAATTAATTTTATGTAAACAACTAACTAAAGTCTTTTCGTAGATGGTCGATGTACACTCTAGAGTCTTTTATATTTTATATTTTATATTACATGTGATAAAGTTATATCGGATTTTGTTTTAACGTTTATACCATAAACACTTGCCAATCTTGGTAATTCAGCATAAAATCCTTAATACACCAGTTCAAAACAATGTGCACACTCTTTACGACAAAAATTAGGAAAATCAAGGAAGAAAAGTATCTATTGTATTGATATCATCCTATGACTTCTCTTTGATCAACAATCAACTCTCTATATGAGAAAATAAATATCTGTGCGAACCTATTCAACACACAAATTTTAACAATAAATATTAGTATATTTATTGCTTGCCACCTTGGATTGTAATTCAAATGATGTTTCCCCAAGCGTAGGGTTTAGGTGTCGCGTAGCATGATAACCGGAAGTCCGGGTCGCAAAAATGCTTGCCACCTTGGATTGTAATTCAAATGATGTTTCCCCAAGCGTAGGGTTTAGGTGTCGCGTAGCATGATAACCGGAAGTCCGGGTCGCAAAAATGCTTGCCACCTTGGATTGTAATTCAAATGATGTTTCCCCAAGCGTAGGGTTTAGGGTCGAATCCACAGGGACCGAACGCACCCGGCGTGAGAGTTGTCTTGCAAGTGTAGGTTTTTAGCCTTAAAGCGGCAAACTTGGCTTTGTAGTTTGGGGGTGGAATTCACTTAACTTCGTGAATGACTCGGAAGATTAAAAAGACTAATTAAAACAAGGCTAAGTTAAGGGGTTCACAACACCCATGCCTTAGGCCGATTCGTTCTCCTCTAAAAATAACCGGCTCGGGGCGTCGTTAAACGACCCCGAACGGAAGATTTGGTACTTAAACACGTTTGACTAGAAATGGTGTTTCTCAAAGAGTAGGATTCTTGTGCCATTTATACAAACAATTGGATTGACATAGCCCTAAGCATCACACGTGCCAAGCGGTCAAGCCCTTGGCTACGTGTGATCAACGGGATTAACAAATCCAAATTTTGATACATAAAACCAATCCGTACTCTTTGATTAACAAGCAATGTTTACATTTTGGTGAGGAGAGTGAATGAGCCTAAGTCACGGGGTGCTAATCACTCCATGACCGAGCCTATAACGACTACTCGGTAATTACAAAGTAAAACATGGCTATTTTTATGAAGGAAATAAAGAACATAACAAATGACTTTAAAAACTTGATTTTAATGAAGATCCTAAGCTTACCTACCACTTTATACTTAGAAAGATCAACAAACAACCACTACAAACAAGTGTTATCTAAGGAAATAGCAAGAAGAACAAGTAATCTAAATACTAGGTAGAATTGAAAATAAACTAGATTAATAAGAAGAGCTAAACAAGAGCAACATAATTAATAAACGTGAAATTGACGTCGGTAGCCAAACACTTACATGAAATAAACTAGAGAGAGAGAGCTTCCAAAACTCTCTAATGGAGGAGAGAGGGGATAGCAAAATATCCTAAGAAAGAAATAAAAGAAGGAGTGGGAAGGAGAGAGGAGAGACTATATTATCATCCTCTCTCTCTCTCTACAAAATATCTAGTAAAGTCCTCACAAACAACCAAAGTTTCCATAAAAGGAATGTACATAAAGTGCACAGAAAAGTGGTTCGGAGTGGTTCTAGACCGGTCCATAATTATTTCGGATAGGTCCGGAATTGTCTGGAAATTTTTGGGCAATTCTGGATCGGTCCGGAATAATTCCGGATAGGTCCGGAATCGTCTGGAAATTCTTGGGCAATTCTGGATCGGTCCGAAATAATTCTGGATAGGTCCGGAATTGTCTAGACTTGAATTTTACTTCTTTGATCCCTCCCGTTGAATTGTGCGCTTCCGGACTTCCTCCAAAGCACTTAAATGAGTTGTGTGGCCCTCAGGGGAGGTGTTCCTTGATCACTTGAGTGTTCGCTCACTCCCGGACTCCACCGGGAGTTTTTGAGAGCGTGAGACACGACTTTAGCCTTCCGGCTTGGCTTTGTGGCTCTTCGGCTTCCCGAACCTTAGCCGAGTCTTCATTTCGGGGCTCGTGCGGCCCGGTGTTGGCGTGCCACGGGGCACGGGGCCCTTGATAACACGGCACGGCTTTCAAGGCGCACATAACGCGCTCAATTTCCATGTTTAACCTGTAACTCAACAAAAACACCACTACACGCATATCAACCAAATTAAGCGCGAATTCGCGTGTGTGTGTGAGATAAATGAGCGAGATAAACCCGGATATTTACAATATTGGGGGCTTATCATTTATCTCCTGATTTAGTTTTGCTTGACCCAATTACATAGAATTCACTAAGAAAATTTGTGATATCTTTTTTTTTTTTTTTTTATCATTTGGCCTCATTATTGCCACTAATATATGAAAAATTTGTATGTATATTCTAGTTAATAGAACTAGTAAAGTTAACGTAAATCTTGAACACCCTATTCCAATTTTCTGGAGCCGCCACTATAGAAATATCAAGAAAAACAAACGATAGCTAGTATTTGAAATGCAATTCGCCAAGAAATTTGCAGAGAAAACAACATTACGGTTCCATCTAGGATGCATTATCTCTGACGCAAATATCTGAGCATACAAACACAAAGAATTCAAATTAGGAGCCCAAAACTCAATCAAATAACGAACTAGAAAAGTAGATTAAGCAGATATATTATTATTATTGCACACTTGCACGACTGAATGGGCTGATCCCAATTTTATTGTTTGGGCCTTGGGCTTCTTTACTAGATAGTTGGGACTTCTTTTTTACTTATGCAGCCCATTGGGCTTCTTTAGTACATAGAAGTAATGAGTTTGTAATTGGGCTTTTGGGCTTTTTTATTTAATAGAAAAAGTGACAAGGAAACAAGTCTCCATTTTCAATAGAGATGATCCAAGTCCACATAAAATACATATTTACCTTTATAATACAAATAAAAAATATTATAATATGTAAGGACCTGTATTTTTGCATAATTTTTCCGGAATACTATTGGGTAAATGTGAGGAAATGAAAACTTAGTTAAATGGGTCAATGTGAGAGCATTAGATTGCATTTGGGTCTTTTTAAAATATATTTGAAATATGAGGGGTATAAATGTTAAGTGAGAGGTGTATATACACGTGTGTATACAAAATATGACAAAAATCAATCATTTTCCCCATCTTCTACAGCTGCCCCTCTTTCTCTCTCTCCCTCTCTCAACTTTCCTCCATTGTTACACCTCAAAGCTCCACCAAATTAAATTCCATCAAGGTTCCACCATAAAACCTTCTCCTCTACGTGATTTCAAGCTTGGGTTGTGTTGCTTTTAGCATGGAAGGGGGCATTTCGGGTTTGGAAGCTCAAGCTCTTGGGTTTTGTTTTCTCATCATATTTGAAGCTTCAATCTTGAGGTAGGAAGACAAATTCTACTCCCTCTAGTTGTATCTATGTGATGTATGACATATAGTTTGCTCTTGTTCTTCAATTCCATCAAATTCATGATTTGCTCTCATAAGTGGGTTTTGTTCCATTTGATTTTGTGATCTATGATTTAGTTTGTTGTTTTATCCTCCCTTGATGTCCATTAGTTGCTCTACAATTCCAATTTGTGGCTAAATCATCCAATTAGGACTTGGGTTGAAATTCCACACTAAAAGGGTGAAAATTTGCATTGTTTGAGAGCCCCAGAATCTGCCCGACCCGCCCGGACGGAAAATCCAGCAGCTACCCAAAATTTTGTTTTGTCCCGGTTTGTTCCCCGATGCCCATTTGGCCCCCGATTGTCCTTTTCTTGGTGTTTTTGACATGTACCACCATTTTGAACACCGAATTCACTTTGAAATCATAAAATTAATCTTTGGACACGTGATTTAACAAATTTCATGGTTTTATGTACCGGACACGCGCCGGTTGACGCTTTTTGGCGAAAACGGTGAAGTTTTGGAATAAATGGGGCTTATGGGAGTTTTTGAAAGACAAATTGTTTTGAGATGATATAATTGGATAATGTGAATACTAGGGTCACCATTTGGTGTCCCTAGCCATGGGTGCACGGAGCCCACGAGATCCGGCAGGGATGCACAGAGCCCATGAAATCCGGCAGAAGGATACTTCCCTATTAAATTGATGAATGTTTTTCTCATAAAATGTTGAAAATGACATATTTGGGTTGAATTTGGAATATTTGGCGAAAATTAGATTTTTGTGTACGAGTATGAGGATTTGGCAATTGTTTGGACTTTGGTTGGATACTTAAACTTGTTTTGGGACACTTGGACACATCTTAGACACGTGAACACATTTCGGGTACTTAGTGGTCGGGTTATAATCATTCGTTCATCCTATCCTTATACATTGGTAGTGTCCCTCATCATACTCTCTTGTTATGCATGCATCATGTTTATACACCTAGCATTAGTAGAATAATTTTCATGTTGGGCTAGTGAGCTCAACCTATCAATTTTCAGGTACTCGGTATGAAACATGAGATTGGGTGCTTGTGAAGTGACACATACACGGAGCTTATACATGCATGAAGTTATTTTCCCATCTTTGTCTTGTATTTTTTTGAAAGATGGTTTTGTAACTTTTATTTGTCAATATTTTGACTATATGGCCAATGTAATGACCCTTTAAACTCGATACTTATGCTTTTGGGATTTGGGATTTCGTCGTTGACTATTTTTGGTGAGAATGTAATATTTTGACTTGACTATTCAAAGGGGTAAATAGAAAGACTTTGACTTGTTCCACGTGGATATTTTCTATATTTGGTTTATAAAATTTGAGGGCGTGACATAATATATAAAATAGGGCCTTGCTAACATGTGTCCAATAGGCACACAATAAACAGACAAACAAACAAAAAAAACACACTCCAATACATCTTTTACACTTTTCAATACATTTCACATATTTTTATATACATTTCACATATTTTAATACACCTTTTCAACTTCACGTTAGCATTTTCCATAAAAAAATAAAATATAAATATACAAATACACAACCGCTCCCAACCACGGGAGCTTCTAGGTAACTCCGCTCCCACGACCCGCTCCCGCTTCGTGCAACTAACTCATCTTCATCTTCTAATTTATGATTAACAAGAGAAAATGGAAATCAAACATATCCTACTGATCAATTCTTGTAAACTTAATTATTTTTCTTTTTGTGTGTTTTGCTTTACTATTTGCGTCAAATTTTTTGGATTAATCATTCGTCTCGACGAAGTTATGACCAAAAACCCCCCAAAAAAGTTCATTAAAGCCGAAAAAAGCATCAAATGGCTGTCTTATTTTTCTAAAGTTTATCTGAATTTTTTCAATATCCGTCCATATTTTTATATTTTTCCAATCCGTCTCGTTGACACAAACGATTTATCCAAAAAATCAAATGAAAAGCTAAACAAAAAATTACGAAATGTAAAAAAATATCGAAATAAGTTTCTAAATACAATCTCACTCATCTCCAAACAAGTAAATCATCGTTGAAACACGCACAAGTTATTTCTAGATACAAAAAAAATTAAAGCTATCTGCCTATTTGGAATTTGAAATGCATTAAATTCACCAATTGTTCCGAGAGAGAATAACCCTAAACGATGATCTGAACGTAATATAAATCTAGAAGAACAACTTCATAGTCACGAAATTCATTGGAATAATGAGGATCAGGACAGATTAAGCCACTCGACAACTTCGATACTACTGTGTGTTTTGGCCTAAAAAGTTAGTTGGCTTATTTTTTCGTCTTTATTTGAATTTTTTTTTTTCGAGTTTTTTAGTTTTGCATCAACTTTTTGTGTATTATTGGTTCATCTCAGCGAGAGGAATCGAAAAAGTAAAAAAATATGATCAAAGCATAATTTTTTTGAATAAAGGCAAAAATAAGTCAAAAAGTCAGCTTTTTACACTTTTTTCGATCTTATTCAACAAATTGAGGGTTCTAATCAAGTAATCATAATCTTTTACCTTTTTGGATTCCTTTCGTCGAGACGAACCAATAATACACGAAAAATCGATGTAAAACTAACAAACGCAAAAAAAAATCAAATAAAGACAAAAAAAAAAAGTTAAGCCAACTTCTTTAGCCAAAACGCACCTCGATTGATAGCCTAAAGACGCATATCCTGCTTGGTTGTCTCTGGTTCCTTCAGTTTTTGACCGATAACCTGAGGAATTGAGAGGATTATCAGTACAGTGATCTTCGATTCATTAGAAAATCCAGTTGGTGAAGCTTTTGAAGACACATTTAGGATACATTATTAGGAAACGTAGTGCAATCGAAATAATCAATTTTATCACTGAATTTCTAAATACAATCTCACTCATCTTCAAACAACTGATTCGGTCTAGCATGTATAACCCTAAACGATGACCGATGGGTAGCATACCGATGGGGTACCAACGAGCACACAGAGCCCACTCCCAATCCCGCACGGATGATTGAGCCGTTCAATAATTTGTTTTTTTTTTTAAAATCAACTGGACTCATGAAAAATCAGCAAATTAGGCCGATTAATAATCCCTACTATAGGGCCAAAAACGTAATAACAAGATTTGTGAATGCCCAGGTTTATAAGATGTAATAACAAGACTTGTGCTTGCCCAAATTAGGCCGATTAATACTCCCAAGCCTGATCCTCTTAAAAGTTTCATTTCTCAAGTCCGTCCAACTACTCCATTTATTTTTCTTAAGCATAACACCTCAAGTATAAATTAATCAACCCCAGTTATTAAAAATTAGAGTTCACCACCATATATATGCTTTATAAAAAAAGGTTGTTGTGTATATATAGATATAAAGCATATTTTTTCCTACTCAATATTTTTTTATAGCATAAACATATAATGCATGTCACTGTATACGTCGGGCCCGGCTTGATTTTAGAAGATATTTCCAAGCCCATCCCATTTACTAAACGGGCTAAAAAACTCAACTAAAGGCACTAGCTAGCACTATTAGAGTTAGAATTTAAAATAAAATACAGAGAGAAAATACAATTTCAATAGTAATTTTATCTAAGTATTACTCTGTACACTGAGGTTTCAGGAGGTCCTATTTGTGCACCTTCTTCAACTCCTCTAAATGGACAAAAAGTAGTATCCCATCTATAATTCCTAATTACTTCTACTTCAAAATTGAATTTGAACAATGAATCTACAAGCCAAAAGTGAAATCAATATTCATCATCTCCGTCGTCATCATAATAATTAGGATCAACTACTTCATCCATATATGGTTCTTCGCCGTCCATCTCTTCCGCATCTCCATTCTCCTCCTCCTGCTCATCACCATCATAATCAGTAAATGCCCCGTTCCGTTCTTCGTTGAACTGTTTCCCATCAATGTCGCTAGCATGCGGTGATTCAGTGCGAGTTCTTTTGGCATCAGGAATAGGCTGCAAATGGGATTTAGTAAGCATACTGCAAATGATATGGAAGAGAGTCTAATCGTCTGTTAAAAAAGGGGAAAAAAAAGGGGGAAAAAAAAAACACAAAAAACCTCCAAAACCATCCATCAGAGGTTATTAACATTAGACTTTTGTCATAGCAACGTTAGCAGGGATTTAGGAAACTTATTCTTGTTTTCACTTATGATTTTTTATGTTCTAGATTATTAAGGATACCTGGTTAGGGTGATTCAGTTATGTGAAGCTCAGTAATTGATTGGTACGGCAAGGTTAATAGGCAACAATGATTATGTCAAAGGTTGGTATTATGAGCATAAATTTCTGAATTATCAATCAAAGAGAGTGATAAAGAAGCAAGTCTGGACAGGACATACCTGTTCATCGAAAAGTTTATCGAGTACATCATAGTTGATCTTCGAACTCAATCCCTGTTCAAAATTAAAATCTATTGAAAAAGGAAGACGACGGAACACAATCAACCGCTTAAAAAGGAAGGAAAAAACGCAAATGTAGTCTGACGACGCCAACAACTATAAAGGAATAGGAAGGGGTCGGTCAAGAAATTACTATTTGAATAGAAGACATACCAGCTTATATGGTAAAACAAGTTTCATGTGTCGCTACACAAACCGAAATAAACTTGCATGTACTAATTTTAGTACTTGATTTTACCACACAATACCTTCTTTTCTAGTACTTGGCGTGTTGCTTCTGCAGCAGTTTGAGCAGGATTGCCAATTTCTAAAGCTCGTTTTTTTTGCCGGCTTTCCTGATTCACAAACCATCTCCAAGATTGAAGTTCAAGTGTGCAACAGTAAAAGGCAATATAGTAAGCAAATGAAGGTGCCCACTTAAAGCCTCTTCGATGAAATTGAATTGAAAAATGCAGAATGGGATACCTTTTTCTTATCAGCAGCAGAATCCGACATCATGGTGTAAACTATTTTCCTATGCTACGGTAACAGAGGAGACAAAAGGAAGGATTTGTGGTTCTAGTTTCGAAATAAGCTCTAAAATTAAGAGGGTTTACAAATAAATAGGACTAAAAATAAATATGTAGAATGATAATTTTTCAAAAAGTGACGGAAAATGGAGAGAGAATGGGAGAAAATAGAATAAGATGGTTGCCGTTGACACGAACTACAACTAGTAAAACCTCATATTACATATTTGTAAATTATTGCTGAACACTTCCCCTAACAGTCCCAAACGAAGAGCTTCTATGATCCTTCCCTCCCCGGCCTCCGCCAACACCCTTGCTCCCGTCCTATTCCTGCTCCTTCCCCGCGATTCGTGCAACTAAGAGACAACTGTGAGAATCAAGGATTTTGACCGTACACACATGGGGTCATGGAGGTAAATCTAGGGAACGAGGTAGACCGCGATCAATATGGGTAAAGATAGAAGAAAAAGTTTGTTCATTGGTGACTTGCCACAAAATATGACCCTTAATAAGGAAAAGAATAAAACTAGAGTCTTGACCAAATCTTTGGTTGGTGGAGGCTGAAGAGTCATATGCAGGAAAGCCTATTTCAATTTCTTTCTTCCAATAAGCATGTAGTCCAACCTCTAGCCTCTTGGTAATTATATACCATATGCCTAGTAGTCACCAGTTTGCTTCACTATTTCTCTTTAATTTCTTAAATCTCATTCGTATGTCGTCCTCACAGTTTTTTCACTAGTTAAATAATGTTATTCTTCTAATTGTAATTTTGTATAACCCTAGCTGGTTCTAACTGATAAATATCAAGCCATAAGTTAGAACGAGTGCTTTCTCCTATCCAAGTCATGTCTTACCCATCTAAACTGGAGACTCCATATGCAGCAATTTCGGATTTGTTGCTTCGGAACCTAAAACCAAGTCACGTTACCCATAGTTCACGACCGTGTTATCTTGCACATATTGCACTACAGACAGCCTTTAGATCTCTAGAAGGCATTCAGTTTGTGGGCTTAAATATGTGTGAAGGACTCTAGTAAGCTATGGATTTTCAGTTTAGAGTTACCCGAAGAAAACTAATTGTTTAGAGATCTTTACATTTGGATTAGAAGTATGTTAGAGCGAGGCTCGGAGTAGTCATCATGTATTGATATCACGTCCTATAAGACCCACCGATATACGTCGAATGTGGATCACCAATAGCAAGATTAAGAAGTTTAATTAAAGTAAAAGGATATTTACCTCCCTTGATTTTGCTACGGCAGCATTAGTTGCTGCAGCAAGTTCTTGAGCACTACGCATTTCATCTGAAGCCCCGCTAAAGTCCTTAAAAGCAGCTGCTGCTGCTTCCTTTGCTGCTTGTTCCTAGGAAACTATGCAGATCAGTAAAATCCGTGACCAATAAAGTCAACTCCATAAAACATATGTTGCGAATGGCTTGAAAAGGATATCCAAATCACTAGAGAAATCTACCACCTGGAGATATTCTTTGTTCATTTCTTCCCATATAATCTTCTTATAGTAACACTCCTCCTCATTGTTAAGGTAGCCTTCTACCTACGAGACAATAATGTTAAAAATACTAGCAAAAGGAGTACAAAAGAAATAAAATGCAAGAATACTGTTAATAAAAAGATGGAAGAATTCGTAAATAGAACATCAGAACAAAATATGATTGGTTGTTTTCGTAAAAGCATAAAGTGCCCAAACCAATTAGGTTAAAAAGTTCTACGATTGCTTTTCTAAATTTCTAGAGGCAAATAGAAGCCTTGTGTAGAGTCCACGTCCAAATTATTATTCGTTATGGGATAAAAGGAAGTCTGTCCCTCAATTTACACGACTTATGGAGAACATGTCAAAATACTATGTAAAGCCTGACTTTGCAAGGAAATGTCGATTTAACCAAGATGCATACCTCATCATCATCAATATCTGAAAGTCTGTCTGGTTCGTCAGCGATGCTATCTGTGTCATTAGACTTCTGAAACATACCAGCATCATCACCAATTCTGGCCTGATCTTCTACTGAAGCTGCAGAAACAGAGTGTTTTCAGAAGCTCTAGAGAATACTCCACATTAAATAAAAGACTTGACCTTGGCAAGAGTACAAGACACCTTTTTCCAATAACATAGCACTTACAAAAACAAGCAGCCTCTGTGAAGTTAGCTGTCTCAGCTTCAGTGACATTTTGGTTGGCTTCAGTGGAATGTTCCAATTCCTAGACAAATGATATGCCACAGAAGAAAGAATAAGCAGAATCAGGGGTGCAAATACAAAGTACTCGCATTTTAAGTCCATCTATTTTACACTTCTCATACAAAGAAGCACAATAAGAGAGTGGCGCAATACTGGCGGGCAAATGATGTAGGACTGACCAGCCATATAATCTGACAATTAGCATGATTTTATGTTTTCCTACCCCACAATTTCTCTTCATCAACGAAATCCAAGTGCAGTAGCCCTTTAATCTATTTTTTTAATTGTTAAACATCTAAAAGTGTTGTGGAATGAATTTGCCTACCTCGGTATCTAAAAACGTGTTAAACAACCAAGTTTCAAGTTTCAAATGTTGTTCTGGAAATAAGTGTAACGTCGCTTAGTTGTCTAAAAGTGGCAAAAAAAATGTATGAAAGATAAAAAGTCTCATATAGCCAATTCAAACACATCTTTTATAAGTCAGTTAAATTAGTAATATATTTCTGTAGTAGTAGTGGTGTTCAAACCCTCGTGTCCGCTCCAACATAGTCCCCATCTTAGAGGCCTAAGACAAATAGTTACAACAAATTAGACTTTCAATATGAGAAGCTAATATTAGGCAAAAACAGAACAAAGGACTGGAAGCCAAGATATCAATTGATGTAGAAGCTAACAGTAGCTCAAATTCGGCACAGATTGCGAGAGTTTGTCTAAACTGTAGGTAATCATTCTTAGTAGTTTATCTCACCATTTGTCAACATAATAAGAACAAAGAGATTTAACCATTCATACTTACCACTTCACTGACATCCTTGTCACTGCTTTTGTGTTGGTGAGGCTTCAAGACAGAACTTGAATCTGTAACCCTCTCAGAAGACGCTTCGGCTAATCTCTCTCTTTCTGCAATCTGGAAAGCAGGAGGGTCTGCTCCTCCATGGAGACCCCCAGATAGTGTAATGAACTACAAACACAGACCAAAGTGTGAAGGCAAAACAGAAAGGAGGATCATGGAAAAGGAGATAGAAAGAAGAGAGAGGAGCTACATCTTCACAACAACTTTTGCACATTCCAGCAAAATGAGGCTTTTGGTCTTTGTGTTGACAGAGCACTTCCATTGTGTCAGAATTTCGGGAATTAACATCTGACAGTTTGCTTAAATGATCCTCCTCCTTTAGCACGTCAGCATTCTTAATGAACTCTTCAATCTAGCACATACGTGAATTATAATCACCAATAAGACAACAATTCAAAATATAGGAGATACTGACTTGAGTCAAATCACATTGCCCTGACCAGCTAGGCCTAAAAACTTAACGAGCTTCAATAATTGGTTCGGACTTGCATTCTTTATCTTTTTAGTCAATCTCAAACAAGCTTTTTACGGAGCCAAACACAAGTAGGGTTCAAGAAGCTCATTCATGTTATAGTCCTATATAAGTGCTTTTTTCATGGAATCTAGTTTGATATACTTATTTTCTATAACAGAAGTGGGATCCTGGCATATTGAAGTTCAACGAACATCTCATCTAAAGTTGAACAAATACTTTTGGTTGGTAAAGTAACTACTCCAGTTTTGATAATTCTACATGTTAGAGGATAAAATATTACATTCCAGGCTGTTGGTTATGTGAAGTATAAATTTAGGGTTAGCATTAATTAGGGTTTCATTGTTAGGGTTTCCGTTAAATTGTTATTTATCTTTTATGTTCGGGTAGTTTAGTCTTTTTGTATTATTAGGGTTTCTTAGGTTTTGTCTATTTAAGCTTTGCTCTATCATTGTAATTGAGATATCTGATATATGCAATGTAGTCGCTTTGGGTAGTACGACTCTCTCTCTCTCTCTCTCTCTCTCTCTCTCTCTCTCTCTCCCCATCTTGTTTCTCTTTGCTTTGATTTGTATCATGGTATCAGAGCACGTTTGATCCTGTATCGGTTCTTCCCCCTCTGTTTCTGCATTAGCCCCTCTCTTTGTCTTCTCCTTCAATGGCAGCAACATCAGTAGCACAGCAACATCCGTCACACCACGCTCTCTTCCTCTCATACAACAGTCTCTCTCTTCCTCAGTAACAGCGGCACTATAGCACTGTTCACCGCATTGTAGCACTGTTCACCGCATTGTAGCACTGTTCATACAGTACTGTTCATCGGAAAAGGCTGCATCGGTCATCTCCCTCACCTCTTTCCCCATTGATTTTTCTCCTTATGGGTTCCTCTTTCATATCGGCAACAACATCAGTCACAGCAGCAGCAGCATCAGACGTCTCTCTCTCTCTCTCTCTGGTTCAACACAACAGCACCTCTCTCTCTCTCGTTGAACATCAGTAGCAGCAACCTCCGACCTCCGGCGACCATCGCCAGAACTCTGTTAGCCTCCAAACTGTCTTGTTTGGTGGTGTAATCTTCAGATCTGCACAGCCCAGCATGTTTGGGCACTTCTCTGTACTCCAGCATCCTTGCCGGAGTTCCGCCTACACTTTGACACCTTCGCCGGTGCTTCGTTGGCCTCCGGCGACCCTCACCAGATCTCCATCAGCATCTCTCCTCTCTCTCTCTCTCTCTCTCTCTCTCTATCGGTCTCTCTGTTTGCATTCTTCGGCATTGGTATTAGCAATGGTTCAACGCAGATCGGCATCAACATCGGCATCAGCATTGGCATTGCACTGTTTGGCTTCGTTACTGTCTTGGCAAACTCACGATGCTCTCCGACTTCGCATCATGAGTTTGAGGGGGGGTGTGAAGTATAAATTTAGGGTTAGCATTAATTAGGGTTTCATTGTTAGGGTTTCCGTTAAATTGTTATTTATCTTTTATGTTCGGGTAGTTTAGTCTTTTTGTATTATTAGGGTTTCTTAGGTTTTATCTATTTAAGCTTTGCTCTATCATTGTAATTGAGATATCTGATATATGCAATGTAGTCGCTTTGGGTAGTACGACTCTCTCTCTCTCTCTCTCCCCGTCTTGTTTCTCTTTGCTTTGATTTGTATCAGGTTAAACTAACATGGACACGAAAACATTTCAAAACAAATTCAGAAATATTTGCAAACGCTTCGGATATCAACTATAGGGTAATTGATTGGGAAGTTACTGTTAAGCTCCCAGAATCTGTATTCTCAAATTCTATCAGCCGTTTTGTCAATGTTGCTTCACACACATGAACAGCTTTCACCTGGCAAAATACCAGTACACATCAAGCAAATTAGAAAGCATTGGTCCATGGAAATTATCTGGACATGAAATTGAAGCAACACGCAAAATCTTGTGGTATTTAATAGATAATAATGGAAGGAACATGAGAAAGGAAGTAATGAGTTATGATCATGTAATATACAACTGATAAATGATAAATCCATAAACTTGTATTGTGAAAATAAGTTCTGTAGAAATCCAAATCTTTGTTATTCCATGATTTAATGCGAGGATAAACCATATAGAATCTGTCTGTGTATGTTGTAGAAGAACCAGATTGCTACTCCATACATTCAGTAAGAGAATCAATAGCGATGTGTTCCCACCAAGGCTTTTGGAAAGGGCTAGTGCTATGTGTTGTGTAACAAGCTAGGTACAATAGTTATCAATACTCTAGCTTGAGTGTATTGAGAATTATTTCACATTGCCAGGGGCAAGCCAGGAATTTTGATTAGTGGGGTCAAATATTAGATCATACGCAAGATTTGTTTTCTATGTACTAATCCAAAGTATAACGAAATTAAGACCTTAATCATAACTTAAATATATACTTATAAATCTAAGTTTGCTTTAGAATTGGTCCCTAATGCTTATTATATTCTGAAAACGATGCCTGATAGCCTCAAACTCTCAAAAAGAAAAGAATGCTTGGGATTTCTACACATTTGAAGCAAGTTGGGGCAATTTACAGATTTATGTGCAGTCAAAATAATAAAAATTGGCTGCGAACTATCCTTGTGAGAAACTAAAATGAGTTGGGTAACTTTGGAATTCTATCCATTCCGAGTATTAGTATGAATATAGGAGCTAACATATGTCGTTTCTACCAACAATCCCAGCCAAAGCTGTAGCTTGCCAAGGGGGCACAACTACAATCAAGCCTCCAAGGTGTTGAAAATAAAGTCAACCCAGAGAAGGCTCTAAAATGCATAAACTGAATCAGAAGACAGACGGATTAACCAAAAAATGGGAACTTGGAAAACCCAAACCAGCATAGAGTGAAGCCGGCATATTGAAGGCTCTAAAATGCCAAGATTGTGATCTTAAAAGTCAAAACTAATAGGATGGCAGTAGGAACTAGAAAGATGATCCCTAATTCACACACCTCAAATCCTATAAACCAGCCAGTAATAGGTATGAAGATACAGGCTCCTTTGCAATCAAGACAGAGAGTACAAGAGCATTCGACACCATAAGCCATTTGGTTGCTTATTCAGAAGAACTCAAAGAATATATTTTTTCTATATTTTTTCAGGGACTTCACTATTCGAAATTCAGGCCACGTAGTCTTTGGAAACTAAAAAGGATGTTTGTTAGTATTGGCATTTTCCGGATTCTGACAAACCATTGGAATATGTATTTTGTTCTTTTTCCATTTGGGTTTGGGTGGTCTTTTAGTGTATTGAGTCTAGATGCTCCGCCTGAGGGATCAAGATTTGTTGAAAAGCCATGGCCATGAAGATTGCTCGGATTTCGAAAACGAGAGGTATTTGCATTTCATTTGCATTTCATGTTCAAGTTTTTCCATGCATCATATTGGTTAATTTGATTATAGGTCTCATTGGAAAATCTTGTTTTATATGGCATTGGAATTCTTTGTTTGCCTTTGGATTTAATAGAGAAAAATTTTCTTAGGCTTATACCTCTTTTAAATGATCTTCTGCAAGATGCGCTTGTCTTTTTACCTTCTGGCGCTTACTAGCGCAGTGCATTTTAGGTTTTCTCAAACTTCTGCAAGATGCGCTAGATAGCGCTTGTCTTTTTACCTTCTGGCGCTTACTAGCGCAACGGCTTTTTTGCCTGAAGTCATGCATGACGTCATATGCATATTCCCGTTGCGCTTGTTAGCGCTCGTAGCTAGTTTTCTAGCACGATTACTAGAGCAACGCGATTTTTAGGGGTTTGTGGCATTTTCTCATTGGTCCTCTTTTAGGGCTTTGTCCTTGGCACTATATAAACAAATTTTGCACTCTTCTAGGTCAGATTTTGAGAGCATTAGCCCACCTTAGAGAGAGAAACACCTCTTCTTCATTTGTTCATGGGGTTATATGCTTTAAAGGTGATTTCTATTTTGTTTTGATCATCTTTTATTCATTCTAGTGCTATATTCTAATATCTATGTATATGCTCTAGTTTGATTCTTCTCAAAATCTTTATTGCATCATCAAAAAACATTCTTTTCTTATATTCAGGTGTTTCGATGCTTTTAAGTATGATTTAAACTTAGTGTTTGATCATTTTCCTTGTCAATCTAGTGCAGTACTTTTGTTCACCATGTATTTGCTCTAGATTGATTTTCTTCATCAAAAACCTTTATTAAAAATCAAGTTTTTTTTATCTTTTATGGATTCTTGATGAATTATATGATTTAAACCTTGTGTTTGATCATTTATTTTGTCAATGTAGATTAATTTTCTAATACTTATGGATTACATCTAGGGGTGCAAACTGGCCCGGTAGCCCGCCCAACCCATCCCGATTTTTTTAGGGTTTAATACTTAGGCCCATAGGGCCGGGCTGGGTTGGCATTTTAAGCCCTGTTTACTAATTGGGCCGGGTTTGGGATATTCTTTTGAGGCCCGGCCCAACCCGGCCTGATTTAGATAATATTTTTATTTTAATACTAATATATATATACTAATGGAACCTAACTACTATTGTTTATCTTGATGAAGAGGCGCATCTACTCATCTTTTATCTAGTAAGATCATCTTTATCTACTCTTTAATATCTCCTCTTTTCTTTTTAACATTTTTTTACTATTTTTCTTGTTGAATCTCCTTAATCTTTTGGTTGTAGGTATTCTTAAATTTATGGTTGATTAATTTATGTTAGTAATACCATGCGTTAGAAAAATAAATGGGATTGTTGGACGGGCTTGGGATAGTAAAATTTTAATTGGACCGGGCTTGGGCATATTAAATGAAGCCCGATTATGAATGGGCTGGGTTTGGGAATGCACAAATCTCGTTATTTTCTAGTATGAGCCCGGCCCGAACCTGGCCCTGCCCAGTGTTTGTGCACCCGTAATTACATCTAGATTGATTGTTTTTCACAAAAATCTTCATTCCTTATCATTTCATTCATATGATGGTTTTTGCCATGGTTCCTACGTGAGCCGGTTGGACCGGTACGGAGTTAACTTGGAGATCAAGATGGGTGTGTTTGTGGAGTCCATGGAATCAAAGAGGGGTACGGGGTACTACATCAAGAATTGGAGCTAGGTGTCACAAGGGGCTTGTTGGGTAATTCCTAGTCTTGTTAATTCTTGTAAACCTTTCGATTTATCGAATACATAAGTAGGACTAGGCCGTGGTTTTATGCTTAGGCCTTGTTCGGTCAGGTTTTCTAAACCAATTTTCAAAACCGGGGCCTTGTTCGGTTTCCCCTGTTGTACCTGCCTTTATCTTTCGTACATCTGATTTCCTCTTATATGTGGGGCCACCAACGCTGGTGGCAGGTTCTTTTCTAAAGTTTTGTTTGTTTGTTTGTAGAAGTATTACCAATATGTCCCATCCACATACACCAGTTTCTTCTTCTTTTTTGGTTGCGTTTGTTTTTTTTTTTTTTTTCTGGGTTAAAGTTAAGAGGGACCCACCAGAGCCTGTTTTTAGAAGACCAATTTGAGACCTACTTTCAAAAAAGTTTTCAAATCTGGGTTTTAGAAACCTAACCGAACACAACCTTAGGGTGTTTAGACCCTAAGTAGTTTCCAAGTATATCTTGCGTCTTGTCTCTTTACTTTAATTGCCTTATATCTTGCAAATTAAATTGTGGCAATTTGAACGGAGCGTGAATGATTTTATATCTCTTAATTAGACTTAGGGGGTGTTCCGCTACCTGGTTTTCCACGGTTTTTTATGTGATGTATTGTGAGAGAATGACATGTCTCAGTGTTTGGAAAAAATAGTTTTTTGTTAGTGGAACACCTCCTTAATTTTTTATGTTCCTAGGACTCGTTAATGCATTGTATTTGTTTTCATGTGACATCACACACCCTACAGGGAACAACTGGGAGGACAAACAGGCCAGTTTAAAAATAGAAAACTAAAGAAACTTCGTTTAAGGTGCTCAATAGTACCATTTTCAAGAAGCAAAATATGCCCTGAACCTCTTATCTTAGCAGTCGAACAAAATGCCTAATGGAAAATAGAAACAAACAAAGCTACACTTACAATGTCCGACTTTGAACATCTGAACCCATGCGAGAGAGCTGAGATATATACTGCTGCACCGCATAGCCCACTGGGTTTTCTTCCTGTCTGAAAATGAAGAAGAATGATCACGAGCAATCACTAAAAATACTCACAGGATTCATAGCCAACCCATAAGAAATTTACAGACCAAATAGCATTCATCTACAACATATATAAGAAGGCGGCCAAACCTGCATCCAGTCCCGCTTCATGCTGGCTATTATGAGCAACGCAGTATCAGTAATCTTGCACAACGCAGTATTAGTAATCTTCTTATTTTCACCACCCATTAATGCTGCATGCAAGTTATGTTGCGTTATGAAGCAAAAGCATTAAAGTACATGCATGTTTAGAGAATAGGCTGCATCAAGCCATTCTACGAAATAATAAACTATGTAAATCAATGAAGGTTATAAGCTAGATAAAGTTAGGTATACATTAACTGCTGCCAGGGAACACCTCTACTAGGCACTTTATCAGAATATCATGATTCAGGTTAGTGGACAGCAACAAGGAGCCCCGAAGCACATGTCCTCGGCACACTACTGAGCATGTGTTAAAGCATCCAACTCAAAACCAATTGGCAATGAGTGGAGAGACCGCCCAGGCTCAAATACTAGACTCGGAGGTTATAATTAACCAATGTGGGACAAGCTCTAACACTCTCCCGCACGTGCGACCCCTGACCCGCACGTTGAGAGTTAAACAATGGATCCGCAACATTGAGATCACAACGAAACAAGGTGCACTTATGGCACAAACAACGGGGTAATAACCAAGAAAGTCTTGTCCAAAATCCTCCAAAAGCCTAGCTCTGATACCATGTTACGATGTAGAGGAAGAAAGACAACGTGAATAATCTGAGGTGTTAGGGCTCCCCCTTCTCATATCAATGTATATATATGGACAATGGTACATGTACAAGAGTACCCTTAGCAAGAAATAAATCTAACATATACATCCCTAACTTAACAGCATGCAATCAACAACAGACCTCCACGAACAAGATAAGGTATAAGCACAATTGACAAGGATAAGGATACAAAGAAAATGTAAATAAAGGACACGAAACTTCCTCAAACTCAGTCTCTCATTTTATCACAATTTGCTCATTTTCCGAGAAGATGAAACAAGCATAACTGCAACATCTAGATTATCTAGATCTACTCAACAGAAATCTACACAAGTAATGACTTCTTGTAGCACCCCATGCAGCCCCAGTTCACGAGTCAATGTCCTTGTCCACTTCAACTTCAATCAGACAATATCCATATTGATAAAGGTCAGAAAGCTTTTCTCATAACTGATTGCCTTTTCTCAAAGTTGAACCAAGCTAACTAGAAACTCTTGCTTTTGCTATCTACTAACCCATCTGAAAATAGCTTTGATTTCTTTCCCTTCGAATTAAATTACCAGTTCCAGACACTGGCTGGGTAATTCTGAAAGCTAATGGTCTCTAAGTGTGAAATTGTTCCCTTATCTTAAACATTGAATTTCCAAAATGGTAAAAACAAACAGGGGAGGAAGTATGACAAAGCAACAACAAACCTATTCAAGCATGTTACAATAAACCAGAGTTGGACTCGTCGCCTTTATTGACAAACTAGAAAGAAATTTCCAACTCATCAGCATTTTAGCTCACAGAGATGAAAAGGCTAGGATCGACCAATAGGTAAAGAGTGTAATCAGGCTTTTACCATTCGTATATCGACTAATGAAAAGGCTAGGATCGACTGCCTTTTGAACAATAGGATGCTCTTGGAGACTTAACAATTGGCAAAGCTGTAGAAAGACTGCACCAAGTACATACCTAAAGAATTTAACAGCACCAATAAAATGCAAGTAAATAGTGGAACCAAAATCAAGACCTGGACATTAGAATCAACGTGTATGATGAGATAGGTGCTTTCTTACACATTTATGCCCAAAACAATGGAAAAATCAATAAGTAGAAAATGCTTTTTTTTGGTCCCTGCAAAACAACAAGAAAACCATACATAATTTGTAAGCAATTGCTTCCGAATAGTGGAAGTAAATTGTTCTATTTTTGATAAGTGCTTTGCGAAATGCTAACACTTATGCAATTGTAACCACAGAAGAAAGGGGAAAACATTCTATGTAACAAACACAATAAGACAAAATTAGATCACACGCGTATCATGAAATGTTACTTATAAGGAAAACAACAAGTTTAGTACTCCTTTGATTCTAAAGCTCCACACAAAATTACACTGCCAACAGAGTGCAGAATACTCAAATTGTCCAAGCTGTTTCCGCAATTTTTCAAAGATCTAAAAGACTTTCCTATTATCTTCAGAAACAATCTGATCGCAAGGTTCCAAATCATTGAATACCCTCTACCTCTCAAAAATATATATCTTAAAAACAAAAAAAGTCCAAAAAAATTCAATCCTCGCCCTTGAATAGAATCTCATAAATCATAGAGCTCGCGATAGTCTCGATGAACATACTACAGCCAGTGAGTGTTGTAGTTCTTCGTAGCCTGAACTTGGAACATTTGTTTCAATTTTTGTTCTTGAGAGCCAGAACCATCGGATTCTAACAAAACTAACAGACCTTCCATATTTAGGAAAGGTCTAATCCATAAATACACTCAGAATTCATCTATTAGAGAAAGCACAATACACATAAGACCCCAGTTCATGGGCTGAAAACTTGGTCAGTCCTTTACATGAATGGATGAAGTGGTTCCCAAGAATGACAATTTGCAATCATTTTGGCCATCATTGTGGCCACAACATTAACATGTACACGACCAGTTAACAGAATATAAAACGTGCAAGAGCTCTTCAAGCTGATGTTCGCAACTTAGTCAAAGAGGACTACCAAAGCCATTTACGGAATACTACAAAATAACGAACTCGTTAAGATTCCAGTCAAAGATGTTAAAACCTAAACATGTTAGTTAAAACAGCATATAAAGTCAAAAACAAATAGCTAAAATGACGTACAAATTAACACACTGTTGGTGTCTTGACAGTCAATATCAATTCCAACTATGACCAAGGGTAAAACAACTCACCGGCATGCAATATAAAGGCAAGCTGCTGCAACTTGGTCAGTTCTCCGCCCCTTGGTAAAATTACGCTCAACAGCTATCTACAATAATGAGACAATAAAACTCCATTGTTATGAAGACACTAGTAGGAGGAGGAGCACATTTATAAAACCAAACCTTGTAGAATGCATCAGCTAGGTTGGTGGTACTACCATCCTCTATACTGAGCGATACTGTCAATTCATGGATTTTTTGCTTCCCTGCATCATGATTTCATGTAGTTTAAGACAGTGAAACTATCCACTCTTAGAATAATACTCCAACTTGCTCCTGGTATGCTATATGGAATACCCACTAATACAAGCAATATGCCACAAAACATTTAAATGGAAAACATAAACTTGATATGAAGTACATGGAGTGTACAGAACACTCTCCTCAAAAGACTTGATTCCAATACCAATTAGGCAGTAAGGATGACTCTTTGATTAGTCTATTTATGGTGGTCAGGACAATGAAGAAATGGTGCACAAGTTTTTTGATGGTCCAAGACTCCAAGAATAGCGCAGGCATTTGGGATTAGGCATTTGAGAAGTGCAAGTCGAAGGCTGCTGTCAGACTTTTGGGATATTCAGAATTCAGATATACAAAACTGATTTGAAGAGCAGACGCAGGAGCGCATAACGTTGGTAATAAATATCATGAGAGCAAGAGTGTTTACAAAGCGTCTGTAAACAAGTGTAAAGAATACTTTTTGTTATTAACCAAAAATAAAAATTTCCTTGAATAAACTGGAAGTCATTGACTTCATATCTGTATCTTGTTATACCCAATTTAGACATATACATCCTCTAATTATATACTCCCACAAAAATATGTTTGGACCTACAAGTCCCTTGAAGAGTTTGATGGTAAACACTTCAATGTGCAGAAAAAAAAAAAATTATCTATTACTCTTTAATCACAATGAGAGTTCAATAGGTGTTCCGATAGTCATACGTAAATTTAGTGAAACATTTCTCAATATACTAAACTTCAAGTTAGGAATGTCTGACTATGGAGAATGCAGGTTCACTAGATACTTGTATGCATGTTCATGAAACATAGATTGGCACAAACCAAGGGGAAAGGACTTCAAGTGTGCAAATCCCCTAGCCATAGAAGCCACCAGATAAAGAACATTGATGACGATCTAGACAGCACTTAATAGTACGAAGAGAAAAGAAGTAGACAAGCAAGCTCTATAGTAACATTAACAGCTCTTTAATGCAAGATTATATTCTGTATTGCATTGGCTCTTCTGAAAGTACTCTTGTTGGACACTTCAAACTTAGAGAAGGATAGCAGATATGTTTCCAATTTAGTAGTTGGACACTCACCAAAGACCAAGCCAACATATGTAATCATTCAAGTGTACCATATACAATACTCATACACTGACATGTCATTAATGGAACGCTATATGGTTCCTCATAAATGCCATCTAATCTAGAAAATCAAGGAAATAATAGAAAAAATTTCAAACTTGAACAAATTTTTGTATCCAATAGAGCTGAGTCGGTGCATGCAAACTCTATTCTCCAGCATGAGATATGTCTGAATAAGATTGCTTGTGAAATGCCAAAAACATACAGCATGAGCACAGAATCATTTCCCTTTCTACATAAGTCAACGATGAATCATGTATTTACCTCCAAAAATTCCATTGCTATAAAATGCATAGTTCTGTTATTAGTTTCAAAGGATTAAATCAAACTAAAAAAGAAACAAAACTAAAGTTCAAAGAACTTCTTGATACCTTTGTCTAGGGTCCTTCTAAATGAATCCGAGTAATCAGATAGAAAACTCTTGACATAACTACCCGCTAATCGGCTCTGCACAAAGATCAAAATCATTAGTAGCAAAAAAAATAAAAAGGAGTAAAGAAAGGTAGAGCAAAGCAAGATATTTCAGAACTTCACTACATGATAATTATGTACTACCGTCTATTCTAATTGTAGATAACATTTTAGCAGGTTCTTAGTATAAAACCTACATTCAGAGGGATGTATAATAAAGCAACATCAAAATTAACAAGAAGACAGTTTACAAATATCCTTGCCCACGTTGATGGACACCTTTGCCTTGAGAGATGAAAAGCTATGTTGGGGGTGTTGTATTCTTTTTTTTTTATGAGTAACAAATTTCATCACTCATCAGTGTGTTTTGTTTTCCTTTATTTTATCTTTCCTGAGAAAGAAATCTCAGTATGCACTTTTCAACTTAGAATTAGCGGCAATATAAATTTAATGCCGTCAAGATTCATAATACTGTGTGGTGTGATTGCTCATGTTCCGTACATACATATTTGGATCCACTGCACACAGATAGACGGAAAGCTAATTTTCATACAGGACTTCAACCATTTTGGCCACATAAGTCGTATACCTCTCCGCATATCACTTAGCAACATAACCATGCCAAGTATTCTTAGTTTAAGAAGACAAAAACGGTAACCATTGCAAGTTCATGGACCATTCCACGGTGTGATCAACTTCTGAAAACGGAGGAAAAGATAACTGCTAATCCCAAAAATAAATTGGATTGCATATCTTGGACACTTCCAAGATATAGATGGATGCATCCAGAATCCTTCACCTTTAATCAAGAGATGAGAAAAATAACCCACATGGATGATACCTAAGTCACTATAACATGAGACTTGTTCCCAGACAAATTCATGTATCTTGGCTTTTTTTTCTTCCCATCAACCATATAAACAATTTATAATCACAAAAACTTGCAAATTATTTCTTTCATTGTTAACAAAATCTTCAGTTCAAGTCGTGCCACTTTCTCCCCTTGATAACTCCAATGTCTGGGCCATTTTATTTGCACCACACCTAATCCTAGGACCAATCCAACCGTCCACTAGCAGGGTTCCAACGAAAACCGGACAAAGCCCATAAGGAAGGCTTCAAACCTGAGACTTAGACTTAGGAAGGTTAAGTTGTGCTGCCTACGAAGATACTGGATTCAAACCCAATTCCTAAAGTTTTAATTTTGCAAAAAAAAAAAAAGAAAAGAAAAAATACAGTACAAATCATAGAATATCTGCTAGTACAAAGTATAAACAAACCTCTCCTCCAGCGCCCTTAACAAAAGTAGGCTCGTCAGCAAACTCGTCCTGATAAAGTACTCTTCCACAACCACCACAAGATCTGAAAACAAACAATTAGAAAGGCTTTCAGTAATCAGCTAAACCAAACGACATGAGATTTCAATTTAAACCAACAATAGAACACTTGACATTAGTACTCAAGAGAGACTAAAATCAAAATTGGGAAAGGAAATTGATGAGCAGAGATAGTTACATCATGCCGGTATCAGGATCACGTTGTGTGGGGTAATATCCCACGCAGTGTTCGCACCGCCAGCTACCCATGTCGAGGTTGAAGTTTCAAAGGAATGGCTCCGTCCACCGGAGATGGTGGAGTAGAGAGAGAGAGAGAGAGAGAGAGAGAGCCGTCGTACGAGCCAAGGGATAAAAAGAGAAGGGAGAGAAAACGTGGGTCCAAACGTAATTCAGTAAAACCTGCGCCTGCAGAGTAAAAAGCGTGCCTAAGGCCATCTGTAGTGGTCATGTTAAACCCACATATTAGTAAGATTTTAAAACAGTTAATTGACTTCTTCATTTTTTGGGCGCGTAGTGGCGTAGTTAAGTGGGCCCAATAAGAAAGTTAACTCTGTCAGTTGTTAGAAAATGTTACTCCAGGAAATAACTGTGACTCCGGCTGCAACTACAAATAAGTGGGGCCATCCTCTGAAAAGGAAGAGAGAGGGAATGCAATTGGTGCAACGGCAGTAGAAGGGTGGGAAAGGACACGCTTGTATTAGAGCATCTCCAAAAGAGGCTCTCGTGAGCTCTCTTGGCTATTATAGCTAGCCACTACCAATTTTTTGTGCTCCAAGAGACTCTCTTCTTCCCTCGTCACTTTACATTCCCTCAGTTTCGCTGGCTACTAGAGGCGAGCGGGAAACCCTCGCTACGTACACTTCCCCCTTCCAACTCAGCTCCTTTCACGCCAAAAATTCCAGGTCCTCTCTCTCTCCTCCTCCTCCTCCTCCTCCTCCTCTTCTTCTTCTTCTTCTTCTTTGTTCAAACCAGATTCGTGATTAAAACCCTAACCGGTGACTGTGTAATGATTTCGATTTGGTGAAAAATACTCTTTTTTAGACGAAGAAAACCATACTCGATTTGATTCATCAGAGGTTTGTGTTTGGTACTCCTCGTGCTATCTCTCGCCCATCTGTAAGTGTTGATTTTTTCCCCTTAATTTCGAATTGAATCCCCAAAGGTTTGAGTTTGGGTTTCTTTTAATTTTGTTTAGGTTATTCAATCTCTATTTCTGATTCCTTTTGTTTGCATATGAAGTTTGTGTTTGGGTTCTTGACTTTGAACGAGGCTTGTGATTGTCTTCAATTTTTCTAGTTTATAGCTATATGCCTGATTTAACCCCATTTGAACGTGGGCTGCTATATGCCTGATTAATTGCTCTGAAGGATGAACTTTCCATTGAAATCTAGCAACAGGAATGCTATTTCCCAAAAGCATTGGTGTGTAAGGTTTTCATTGCACTTCAATTAACAGAAAAGAAAAAAAGAAAAAAACTAGTTTGAATTAATTATCCCAATCTTATTGAGCAGTTTATATTGGTATTTAACTTTCTTGATATATTTGGGTAGATGGGTCAAAAAGATAATAACCCAGACAAAAACACAAATCAAGACAAACAGATTGTATTAGAGCAAAAAGGAGTACAAGTGCTGAACTAGTGCCGTTAGACTTATTAAGACATGAAAAAAAAAAAAAACTACTACATGAACCTGTTGAGAATCTCTTTGTAGTTCCCACAAGTGCTCAACTAGGTCCTGTTGGAGCTGTGAATGAGTCTCCCTATCCCTAATGCGACGATGCATTTGAATAAATTCACATAGTTCAGTTGTACGCTCATGGGAGACTGTGGCAGGAGGAGGGCTTTTGTCGGTTGTATCGTAGTCATAGTCCAACCCAAGAAACTCTCTCTCATCTTCAATGATTGAGTCTCTCTTCTTCAAGAGCAATTATAGCCAGCATCTCTAATTCTTCATTGGAGTTGGAGTCGTCTAAAATCATGTTGAGTACACTATTGCTTGTAGACATATTTTTTTCTCAAAAAACAATGAACTCAGCTATATTTTTGGGAAAGAAAGAAATAAACTTAGAAGTGTAGGTAGTTGAGAATGGTGATAAAGAAAAGGGAAAATCATATTTAAAGATGTAGAATATAGCCATGGTGCCAAGCACTTGCACTTGCAATTGAAGAATTTTTGGATGCTACTGCTTTGATTGGAAGTTTCACAAGCTCATTTTATGAAGTCATTTGCTCCAACTTTCTGAGTTGTATAAATTAATAAATTTTCTTTTGACAAGTATTTTTTTTCTCTCTGCCAATAAAAAAATAGCGGTTGAAAAAATATGACCGCTTGAAAAATGCCATGTCATCTTGTATAGATGCCACCTGTGCAAATTTGTGAACATTTGATGCTTGTTTATTGTTTGATTTGAAAAATCAGTTTTGTTAGTTAGGATGGATAGCTAGAATAGAGAGTAGTGTTGGAATGGTGGTGTGCAAAAGTGAATAGGCAAAGTTGAATATGTACTTTTTTGGCACTTTCAGCTAGTTATTTTGCCTAGTTGTGTTGGAGTTGCTCTTAAGCCCTAACTTTTTATTTCAACCTGTGGCATGCCCCCAACAACGGCATCGTTTCATAATAACATTGTTAGGGGTGCACACGGTCTGGATTGAACCGGTTCTCTAGGAATCCAGTAACTGGACCATTTTGATCGGTTTTAGAAAATTAAGAACCAAAACCTAACCAATATACGTGTAGAACTTGTCTAGATCCAAGCCGCAAGACCGGATTGGTTTTGGATCGATTCCGGTTTTACCCGATTATGTTGGAACACTTTTTGACAACACGTGAACACAAAAAATTATTTATAATTTGAAGCACTAAATAACTCATAAAAAAATTATAGGATTTTATAAGATTCGAAACCAAAAATTTACCTTATTAAAGACTTCCCAACAAAATAAATTTTTAATCTAAATAGACATAGAAGAATACCTTACTAGGGAAAAAAATATTAACTTACCAAAGCAAGATACATAATTATGTATACGTATAAAATATTAATGTATATCTATTAATATTATACGGTCCAGTCTGGTTCTAACCGTGGTTCTTACATTGAGAACCAGTAACCGAACCATAATTACCGGTTCTTATTTTTTTAAAACCATAACCAGACCATTGAACTGCATAACCAAAGAAAATAAAACGGTTCGGTCCCAATTGGATCGGTTTAGCGGTTATATTGGTTTTCTTATGCACCCCTAAACATTGTGGTGCTAAAAACTCCTGGTACTAAGGAAAGATTTCTACCTATATCAAATATTATTTAACGATCCGAGACATATTTCTTGTAGAAATTATTATAACACAAATGATGTACTAATATCTCGTAAATAAAGTACATATTAATACTTAATCTAAATGAATTTCTATTTCTTAAAATGGATTCCTTTTTCTATCTATGTCAATGATATTTTAATGATTCGAGACATTCATATTGTAGAATGCGGAAACATACAAATCACATAAAACTTTCATATTAATTGAAAATGGATTAGTACTTGATCTTAATGAATTTATGTTTCTTAGAATAGGTTTGGCTGTACTGAATCAAAACCATAATAACCGGTTTTCTTCTTATTTCAACCCAAAAAAAAAGAAAAAAGAAAAAGGAATCTCCGAGTTTAGTCCATTCTGTTGGTGCTCTTCGTCTCTCCCTCGCTCAATGGCGAGACCTGGGGATTCATCGATTTCCATGGCTTCCCCTCCACCATCTTCTCTCTCTCCTCCTCTGATTCCAATGGAGCTTCACGAAATCAACAGAGTCAAGCTCCTGCATTCCCTCCGAGAACACCTCTCCTCTTCCCCTCTCCAAGGCTTCATCTTTCTCCAGGTAAAGTCGCCACACAATACTCTTTCGCAATTTCGACGCTTCGGATCATTCATTTCGCAATCTGAATTAATGTTATTGTTTTTTATGCATCGATTGCATCCGATGAAGGGTGGAGAGGAGCAAACTCGCCATTGCACGGATCACACGGAACTCTTCAGGTACTTCATTACGTATGCATAGTTGCTTACTCTTTTGTTGATGTGTGTTTATATGCGTGCCTCAATAGTATATAACCCATTACCTCTATGTGCATGTAAATCATTACCGAAGGTTGTTTTGTCGTCCTGCTATTTTTGTGGAATTTTTTTGTTTTGGTTGCAATCATAGTTATAGTAGAGCCCTCCGCTCACGCTCTCAATCCTTGGACTCACAAATTATAGTTGTTTGGGATATTGCTAAAAGACGTGAGCGCTCTTGCTCATGCACGCGGCTGGCACAAGACTTTCAGAACTCCTACAATTGGCCTCATACATTTTTCTACGAAAATAATCAAAAGATAAAATATATCCATGACGAATTCATAGCATTGGAGTAATTGTTGTCTAGTATAATTCCCAAGGAAAGAGAGCTGAACTTGACATTCAACTGGAACAAAAACTGGATCAATGTGAGGGTGAAGCAAATGGAGTTTAGTTAAAGACTACTACTGTCTATTGGACTTACTTCTAGTTAGATAATGGGTATACCAGCTGAAGTCCACCTTAAAACACATGTTGAAGTCCACCTTAAAACAATGAAATACCATTTTCACTCTCTCAAGCAAAAAAAAAAAAGGGAAGCAAAAAACTAGTTAAAAATCAGAAAACTCATAAATGCACAACTGGTTCAAGGTTAGTCAGAAGGCCTTCAACTGTCCATAAGTAATTAATTTGTTTCAATCCTAATCTCTACTTGCAACTACCAAAAATCAGGGATCCTAATTCGGGCTAAAAAAATTGGGGTCCCGGAAGCTGCTTCGGGGGACTTACCCTTTAGGCCAGTACTGCACGCAGTTAAACACACATTATGTGTCTTAGGTTGCAATCTTGTTAATTATTGCATGGTAGCAAACTAGTAGTAGAGAATCTCACAGAAACGGTGAATAACAGATGGAGGAGGGGAGAGAGAAACAAACTCTTTAAGCTCTGTTCTTTATTTCTTGTTCCACTCCAATAATGATCACTACAGGAACAGAAGTATATGCACTGATACAAGCACCGACACATTACTGCACACCGAATTCACTGGGAAACAAAATGGAAGCTAAAATTCACTGCATGCGGTATTGCATGTGCTTTCTGTTTGTGCTGGAATGTCTGGTGCATTTGATTAAATACAGATGCAATTTCCTAGAAACTGCTTCTTTTTAAAGAGCCGGAAAAAATTGCGTATAGATGATCATTGATCACATTAAACTCAACTTATTGCATTATATGGTATTATCAAATGCTTTATCTTTTCATTCTATAAAGTTTTAAAAAAATTCATTCCTCACAAAACCAGCTGCTATTGATTGGTTCTTGGAAATTATTGCCTGGAATCGGGAGTAATGGGGAAGATTTACTCATTGCTGGTTTACCTGATTTATAGGCAGGAGAGTTATTTTGCTTACTTGTTCGGGGTGAGAGAGCCCGGTTTCTATGGAGCTATTGTAAGTGTTGTTACTTTTTTTTTTTTTTTTTCCTGAGAGAGAGAGTGTGTGTGTGTGTGTGTGTGTCCGTACTAAGCATTAGTATCCTTCACAGTTTTCAAATATATTTGGATATCTTATTCTTTTCAAAAATTTCAAAAATATGATTGGGCATCAGTATCCTTTTCACAATTCAAAATATATTTGGGCACCAGTTTCCTGTGTATCCTGATTAAATATCCCTGATTTTTCAAATGTGCCGGAATCTTTAAATTAGATAAGCACTGTCTCTAGCGCATTGGAAACTTAAAGTTTGTTTTTAAATTGGTAAACTACAACTGTATATCACTCCCAGTTTACTGTGGATGCAAGAAGTCTACTGAGGATTGGATTTTGTGATTGGTTTTTTTTTTTCCCCCCCTCATTTGATAACCGACATATGATAAAATTTTTATTGTCATGTTTCATGAAGGATATAGCAACTGGGGATTCAATTCTCTTTGCTCCCAGGTTACCTGAAGATTATGTTGTCTGGTTGGGGGAAATAAAACCATTATCATTCTTTAAGGTGAATCTGCTCGATAATTCATGCCTCTGACATGTCACTATTGCATGTATGGGAGTCAGCTTATCTGATATCTTCTTTTCGCAGGAAAGATACATGGTTAGCTTGGTCTTCTACACCGATGAGATACCAAAAGTTTTGCATGATCGCTTCCAGGGTTCAGGAAGACCTTTGTTATTTCTCTTGCACGGGCTCAATACTGATAGCAATAAATTCTCAAAACCAGCTGATTTTGAGGTTCTTACATTTATTGTTTCTCTTGTTCTGAATTATCTGTTGATGAGTAAGAATTTTGTATCACTTTTTGAATCCATTTTCCTGTTCTTTACATGGTGATACTATTTATTTGTAAATCATTCTCTAGTTTCAATGAGATGTGTTACCTTAGCAATTAGTAGAGATGGATTGTTGGATTTATGCCTTTTTCCCTTGTAGGAATTAACGAACATATCATGACAGTGGCAGTTTCCTGTTTCTTGTAGTGCATGACAAAGTGGGCCTTAGTCAGTTTAGAGTGTGCCACTTCACGTCTTGCAGGAGGTGCCACTTCTCATATTCCATTTGACATGCAGTAGAAATTTTCCATATCTCTAACAATCTTCATTACTCTTCAGTCTTCACCTCTTATTATTCAAAGTGGTCGTTGTGAGACCTTGCAATTAGTTAAAAGTTAGGGCTTGCGCTAAATGCTTTGGGTTGTAGTTGCAAGGTAAAACCATAGAAGGGGTTACGGTGGTCTTCAATGCAGGAACTTTGCTATGCTTTCTTGAAGTCAAGAAAATCCTTGCCATAACGTTAAGAAATGTTTCAAAGTATGATTCCTAAAGAGCAGAAAGTCAAAGATTAGAAAGTTCTACAGAATCTTATTGCAAGAATGACTCAAGTTTCTTTGGGTCGGGTCAACTGTTCATTATAGCAAGAAGTTCGTCACCAGAGATCATTGTAGCGACACATATACCTCTCCAGTGTCTCCATATGTCTGTACATGTACCTCTGTATATATGTACATCCTTGTGTAATCTGTACAACTGCGAATGCTGAATTTTTTGTGTGGGGATTTGGCCAACCTTTCAAAGCATAAAAGCTTACATCAAAAACATAGTTTCTATCAGTCTGTAATACTTTTGATGTGGGTAATGTCGACATTCATCACTACAGTCTGCAACGACCATCGTATCCTACACAACATTCTCACATTGGTTTGGTATTAAAGCTACCTGTTTCATTATGGATTTCAATTATATTTTCTCCAATAATCTAGAGTCTGAAGTCTCTGTATTTTCGTCTGATAATGCCAATTCTTGAAGTTTCAGGCTTGCTCACTTAAAAGCAATGTTCAGATGCACAAATATTTTATTTGCATATTTCCAAATGCATTTTGCATAACTTATGTGTTTGTCTCTCTAGGGGATTGAGAAGTTTAAAACGGATATGAGTATCTTGCATCCTATTATTGCTGAGTGCCGTGTTTTCAAATCGGATATGGAGCTTGCTCTAATCCAGTTTGCTAACGACATAAGCTCTGAAGCTCATGTTGAGGTGGGCATTCTTCAACTTTTCCAGCTTTTAGGAATCTCGAAAGCTTGTTTGTGCTATCCTCTGCTTTTGGCATCTAATTGTTGGAAGCCTTTCTTGCTTAATTTGTTGTTTGTATTTATGTTGGAAGTTACTTTTTTTTTATTAATTTTTTGGTGTGTAATTTTTGTTATGTTCTTTAGTGGTTATTGCTTGGGTACATGCATAAAGTGTGTTCTCAATGTACATGTCATTATTCCCCATCATTCATGTCCCTGTGGTTCTCAAAAAAATAAAGAGATAATAAGTATCAAGTAAGAACATCAGAAGACATTCAAATGTAGTTAAGAGATGATGAGTGATCATAGACATATTGTTATTGTGGAGAATAGTAGGAAGAATAGAATACATTCGAGCATATTTGCTTGTCCATATCTTCTTTTTGACATCCCATACTTTAGGATTGGTTACCAAGGTTATGAATGTCGTGCCGTACCGGCCGATACCGGCCGGCACGTACCGGTTTTGTACAAAAACGGTACCAAAGACCCCCAATACTGTACCGTGTCCAATACCGGGCCATATCAACCGGGTACCGGTCTTACCGGGAAATATCGGCCATATCGGCGGTATTACAAAAACAGGCCGATATTTTACTAACATACAGCAGCCTGAAATCCTCCCGATCTGAGCCTCTTCCTCTTGTCTCTCTCATCTCCGGCCACCCTCAACTCATCTCTGGTGATCCTCGTCTCTGGCAAAAACCATTTCCCCTTGCAGATCTGCAGTCTTTCTCCCCTTCCGGCGAATAACAACAAAGGGTGTATACGTACAGTATGTGACTGTGTGGGTATACATATATCAGGTGTATTGAAGCTCTGAGAGAGAGAGGAACATCAGAAATCGTGATATCGTCGGATCTCGCACTGTCGATTGAAGCTTTAAAGGAGGAAGAATAGTTTTGCATATGAGAAATGAGAGAGATGGGAATTGGAAAACTCAATAGTCAGTACGCATGCCCCCATTCATGATCGCTTCTTGGTGAAATTTAATGGTAGACAGCTGTAATGGTTGAAAACTTACCAAATCTTCAATTAGTATTAACTCTGGTTACTTTTTCTTTTTCTTTTTTTCTTTTTTTTTCCTTTGGGTACATTGTAGAGTTTTGTACTATATAGTTGCGGTAAATCCGATACGGTACCCGGTATTGACCAGTACCAGTACCGTACCGTACCAATAGGAAAACCGGTACTCAAGCCGATACGGTATTTAGAACCTTTTTGGTTACCCAAAAAAAAAGATTCCCTACGTTAAGAAACTAAAGTCTAACATCAGAATGCTGTCATTTTTCTTCTTTCCGTTTTTCTCCTCTTGAAATGTTTGCGGCATTCATGTTTCTAGATCCTACTATGGCAGCAATTTAAGTACTTATGCAATTAACCAAGGGAACCAGTACGGGTTACTGGATAATTAGTTTAATTACCAGAAAAAGAGCATGGATTCACAACTGTGAGCACAGCCATGCAGGCAATTACTTAAAAGCAGCCCAAAAAATAGGATATGACTGTGGACTCTGTCTATATGCTCATGATGCCTTGCAGTAAGCAGTTGCTCAACTCTCAATATCAGGCATAACCCAATCTACTCCAAAAGTCGGGGTTAGAAGACTGCAAAGGTGATCACCTTTCCAGTCATCTGTTCTCTTGCTGCAACCTCCTTTGGCGGGGCCCCTCCAGCCGGCAACCCACTTCCCTCCAGCCATCCCATCATTTTCAAAGCTCCATACATATCAATATATCATGTTTTTACTTCTGTTTTTGTCATGGTTTTTGTGACATTAAGTAACGAAAGCACTTCATTGTATTTGTACACAAAAGAATTATCAAAACTTACAACCGTATTAATTAACTGAATGTGGAGTGTTCAGTCTTGTTTATCTACTCATTTCTTTTTTTCTTTTTTTGATTTTTCGGTATATCAGCACTCAGCAGTATATTGTTTTCTTATTCTGTATTCCGGACTGTTATGTGCTTCTTTTTGTTGCTTTTTTATGTGAATTAAGAATAACGCACTTGTGATATTGTTCAATTGGAATTGTTTCCTTTGAGCAGGTTATGAGGAAAACAAGAGTGGGAATGAAAGAGTATCAGTTGGAAAGCATGTTCTTACACCACACCTATATGTATGGTGGATGTAGGCATTGCTCATACACTTGCATTTGTGCTACTGGTGACAATAGGTAGATCTTATTGTTCTCCTCTTTCTCAAGTTTTCTTTACCTTTTGCTATCTTCTAGTATTTCATTCAGCTTTCTTCTCAAAATACAACGATGATTTATTACTTACAAAGGGAGTATAGTCACCTTTTCTTCATATTTTTTTTTTTGGGGGGGGGGAAAAGCTGACTAGTGTCTGCGTGAGTAACCTTTTACTGCTCTTATTCGGCTAAAAGTTCAAGCTGGCAATTTTAATGTTTCATGCAACAGTTCTGTTCTTCACTATGGGCATGCAGCTGCTCCAAATGACAGGGTATGGGTAATTTGATTCTTCATTCTGATGTTTCTGCATGTCTTTGGTTCAATTTATGAAAAAGGAACCACAGTTGATGTACATTTACACTAGACTCGTATTTTGCATGCAAAAAGTGGCCTTCATTTCTGACTTCTGAGTACTTTCAAAAAGGGTGTTGACTGGAGAATATGCATGCTTGTGTGATTGGTTTGTGCATGAGTGTCTAGATGTAAGTGCATATCATTATGTTGATGTGCAACGTGGACATCTTGGGCTGTGGAAGTACATTTCATGTGTTTTTCATGGCGACGGAGATATTGTAGGTGGTACTATGCACGATGTTTGATGTGCATGTGCCACATTCGGATGTCCAACTTCAAAGGCTTATCGCTGCTTTCATAGTTGGATATTGATTTGCTCATTCTTTGTGATCTGGGGTAGAAGACTTTTCATTGCAAATATAAATAAGCAAACTGTTTGAAATGGGAAAATGACTGTCCTTGATCTGAACAATGTTCCACCCTACCCCACCCACCACAAAGAAAGAAAGTGTAAACTAAGATTTTCTTTTTCCCCTTGTTTGTATCATGCTGATGAGAAACTTGGAACTGTAATCTTCCTAGAGCAAAGTTTCACTGTTTCTTGAATATAGTTTCAGAGTTCGAGTTGATTGAGAGACATTCCTTGACGTTCAGAATGTTGTGTAGCCTTCTCAATCAGCTTTATCTGTGTTCGTGCAGACGTTGGAAGATGGAGATTTGGCATTGCTAGACATGGGAGCTGAATATCATTTCTATGGATCAGACATAACTTGCTCCTTCCCAGTGAGTAACCTTGTTTTCCACTTTTCAACATGTCTTAAACTCAAGTATAAGTTGATATATTGTGTTAGTTTACTGTTTACGCATGTCCTATAATCTTTGCGTGTCTGGTGGAATGACTGGTCTTTGCCTTATTGACTGAGCAAGGTTTTTTAAATAGCATATCCATAGAAGTCCTGAGATGATGATGGATGCTGAAAAATCAGTTGAAGTTTAATATACCATTTGCAGAAGCTTTAATGTTTGGGTTTTCTTGTTCTGTTCTGGGGAAATCTTCACGGTTTTGCACTATCCTTCACTAATGGTGCGTACATGTTAGTGATCCGTGGTTCATTGAATTGGGAGTTTTTAACCAAAGAACAGGCGGCATTTGGAGCCCAATGTCCATATTTTGTGATAGTATCTTATTTCTGTAGTAGGAAAGCCGTCATTGGTTGCATACTTAAAGTACTGGACTCATGCTGTTGATGATGCACATCTGACTTTGATTAAATGAACTATGAAGGTGGAAAAAAATAAATTGGCTCAGGAAAAAAGGCCAAATTTTGGAAGTAATCTGCAGCATGGCTGGAAGAATTATGACACAGTTATCTTGCTTTTGAAGCTGAACGAAATGAAAAGGGCCTTGTTCGTTTCTCTGTTTAGTTTTAGTTTTAGTTTTGATGACATCATCATTTCCCTCATTTCTCTCTCTATCTCTCTCCACTCATTACACCTGTTGACATCATCAAAACTAAACTAAACTATCTAACTAAACACAGCCAAGATAACTTCGGTCATGGAAATTAAGATGTTTTTGAGGGGGCATCCTATTGAGCGTCATATTTCTTCTGCTGTGAAGGAAAGAAGAAACATCGATTTGTTTCTTCCTTTGCAAGTTTCACTTTTGTTCTACCATTCCCAATAATTCTTTTCTTCCATTTTGCTGTCAAGTTGTAGTGTTCTAGATTGTTTGCCCATCATTACTGAGATGATCCAGGAAGAATCTACTAGTATATATAATCTCTCAGTTGGATACTAAGCTATTTTTTATTTGTTGGGTTATGTTAAGATCACACAGGATCTTCTTTATGATACATCCACTTGTACATGCAGGTGAATGGCAAATTTACAAGTGATCAATGCCTCGTATATAATGTAAGTGTTCTACTTCTAAATGGCAATGATCAGTTTGGTTAGTTAAAACAATGGTTGTGTAAGAACTCATCTGAATTATGGCTATATGTTCTTCATCAGGAACTGCATCTGTTATGCTCTTGGCCTTTCTAAATTCCAACTGTTAATCTTCAATTATCTGAACCTTCATATTTTGTAGGCTGTCCTAAGTGCTCATGATGCTGTCATGTCTTCTATCAGACCTGGAGTAAGCTGGGTGGATATGCACAAGTACGATTCGATGGAGCAACTGTTCCAGTTGACATATTGTGGATGAGTTGTTCTATTTTCATGCTTTTCAGTATTGTTTTTAACCGGAAAATGTGCAACTCTCTAGTAATGCTACTTATAGTTTTGTATCAATTGCAAACAATCAATTATTCTGACGAGTTATACAGAACTTAGAAATAAACCTTGATTCCTTACTTGGAATCATACTTCAGAAGTCTTGGTATGGGAACGAGAACATTGTAGCAGAAAGGCAATGACAGTTGTAGTCTACCAGATGGAAAAGAGGCTGGATTAAGTAAATGATACTCAAACATATGGAGTCACATTGCCCCGTGTATACAATTACATAACTAGGTTGTGAAAGTTTTTCCGCAGATTTCAGAAAGAGTCATTACCTTCTCACAGTTAATAATTGCAGGACTCGTAGGCAGATATGCAACATAGAATATTTATTGGTAACAATGGCATGTTATGTTACATGGATAATTCGTGATCAATTAATATTTCACTTCTGATGGGCTCCATCGAATGCAGTATATATATCTCAGTTTTTGTCTCATGGTCTGCATAATATTTCAGATTAGCAGAGAGATTTATTCTCGAGTCATTGAAGAAAGGGTGCCTTCTTGTCGGGTATTTTCTAAAATCTTTTTTTCAGGAGTATACTTTCATTATATTCAATATCTCAGAAAAATCAGATGAGACATTACTTACTAGTTTGTGAATGTCATCCCAGTGAGGTTGATGACATGATGGCTGAACGATTGGGTGCTGTTTTTATGCCCCATGGTCTCGGTCACTTCTTGGGAATTGATACCCATGATCCTGGGGGCTACTTGAAGGTCGTTATGATGAATAGTAGTTATCTCTGCTGCTTTTATTGTTTAGAGTGTTGCCTTTTGTTTCATTTTAGCACTAGCGTAACATAACGCAATTTTGAACATTACCTGATACTCAGGGATCAAAGAGACCCTTGGAGTCTGGGTTAAGGTCTTTACGTACGAGTAGAGAACTCCAGGAGGGAATGGTACGATATGAATTTCCTGCTTGAGAAACTGGCTACTGCTATTGGCGATTTGTTCTAACCACCCGCTTTTTAGTATATTGATTTCCTATGCACTAGTGGAAGAAAATGTTTTGCACGTGTACATACTCATGTACTAGGTAGTACAAAGCTCATTGCTTCGGCTAGATTTACAATTGCCATGTTACGCTTATTGTTTGTATTTGCCAAAAATGATTGTGGTCCCCAGAGTATATGTTGGCTCAGGCATGCTGCTGATATGTTCTTTATTAGGTGAACCCATGAAATATCAGAGGGCGGTGACGAAAGTAAAACATTATAGCAATGATGAGATGAGAAAAAATAGTTTAGGTGGCTTGTTCACATACAACGGACCAGTGGATGTAACGGTATAGTAAAATAGGATAAAAGTTATGGAAATTGGAAAATACTAGAGGAGAGGAAGGGCGAAATTGACATGAGTTGTGGTATCTAAAAAGATTATGAATTTGTTTGAATGTTATTCATTCTAGGTCACCCTACTTTATTGGTAACGCAAGGCTTAGTGTGGTTGGTTTCCTTTTGGTATAAATAGATCAGTTATCTCCTTGGCTAGGAAATATTTGTGAATTTTGAGACGCTACAATAATTCTAAATATTGTACATTAAGCATACATTAAGCAACCTGTTTCTTATTGTCTTTGTGAATTGACAATGTTTAGGTGCTGTGGCAGAGAACACTGTAATTACACGGATAGATTATATTTCCGAAGTACCAAAAAAAAAATTACAAGCATAGATTGGGACTCCATCAGGGAGTTTCTATTGACCTTTTCAGAAAAATGTTATTTGTGCGTTCATTTGTACTATTTTGTTTAAGGTTCATTTATAGTATTGCACTTATAGGTTCTTAGTGATGTAGAGCAGAATTTTGGACATTTTGAGGAGTAATTATTCAGTGCAGTGGGTGGCCTGTGGCCTGCCACACAAATGCAAAATTAATAAGCAAACTCTGGACCATAATCTTTTTCCTCTAATGCTAAAGATGCATAACCAAGGTTCCCATCTTGCTATTTTGAAGCCTGAGAGAGGTTGCTGTTCTGATGACTACCCAAATTACAGTGTGTTAATGACTTCTTGTCACCATCGGGCAAAAACTGTGTCGTGCTGTGTTCTGTAGATATTTCTCTTTTTTGTGTGTTCAAATGAAAAAACAACAATTGGAAACGTGAAACTATCATTGAGTTTAGTTGTTTTCACTGCAGGTGATTACTGTGGAGCCTGGATGCTACTTTATCGATGCTTTGCTGAATCCTGCCATGCAAAGTTCAAACACTTCAAAGTTTTTGAATTGTGGAGAAATATCCAGATTTCAGGGTTTTGGCGGAGTCCGAATTGAAAGTGATGTGGTATGGCATCTACTCTGTTCGACATATGAAATAGATACATTTTACACTTGTGGAATTCTCCTTATTCTCCCTGAAGATGCGCTCTTGGATGATTGTGATAGTACCTTTTCACGTTGCATTCATTCTCTTCTACTAGGGACACCCCAGAGGCTTATGTTGCATTCCCAAAATTAGGAGACTTGGGTTGAAACCTCCTACATTTTTTTCAACATTCTCACCTTCAAAGATGGTTTGAAATAGATTCTGATATCTTTGCGTTGTTTACATTTGGCTTTTGGTGTTGCCCTATTAGTTATGAGACCCCACTCTTAGCAAATCAATTCAGATTATTTTGCTTGATCGTGCTATTCGCTTTCTTTCTTCCTACTAATTTATATGTTGGATATGTTTTAATGTTGCTAAAAAATTGCAGTTATTCATTTGGTTTTCGGTTTTGATAATGTGTAGCATGTTACTGCGGATGGTTGTGTGAACATGACAAAGGTTCCAAGGCAGACATGGGAGATTGAGGCTGTGATGGCAGGGCAATCATGGCCACTTAAGAACGAACAGCCATGCTCAGAAAATTGTGTAGAGAGCTAAGTTGTCAATTCTATCCGCTGGATCAGAATGCAGGCAGAGGATGTAGCCAACAAATACAAAAGAAAGGTGAATGATGATGTCGTAATCCGAAGGCCCTAAGCATCTGGTAATAGTTTGTTATGTGAATCATCATATTGACTTCATAGTGGTTTTCGAAAGACACGTTTGTTGAAGCCTCTGAGGCGGTTGGTTGGCTTACAGATTTTTTTCTGGGTGTTTGTGATGGGAAAGCAAAATGTTAGAGAGACAAGTATAATAAATTTATCTATCTCACTTCATTGTCTTGTCATCTTTTCTTCTGTATGTGCTGTATAGTTTGTTGTGTTATTTTCTCGGGTAGTACCCAGAATTTGAAAATGAGTTTTTTCTGTGCATATGGCACTCCTATTTTTGCAGCCATTTTGTACATTTATATGACCTTACTAAACTACACTTTTATTGTTTCCTTTGTAATGCGTTATTTGCCACATAAGATGTCAGTCTTGTAGATTCACATTAGTAAAGCTTTTAACAAAATAAAAGTGCCAATTTTGTTGCTGCTTTAATGCTACGGGCAATAAATAGTTTACAAACTGATATAATGAATGTACACATGACAACATCATATTCATACATGCAATACATGAATAGGCCGCCCACTGAAAAACAGTCACATGTACATGTACATTTAGTACATTTGCCTTTGAGGTATATCAAAGACCCATAGTCAAACAACTCGAACCAATGTTGGAGGGGAAAATGGTTGAAAAAGTGTGTTGAAATGTGTGAAAAATGTATAAAAGTAGGTGTAAATGTATTGAAAAGTGTACAAAGTGCATTGAAGTTCGTGTTTTTTTAAAAAAAAAAATTGGAAATACAATGGCAAGACCCAAAATTCCATCATAATTGAATCCACCCAATCCTGAAATGGTATTAGGGTTATTTTTTTATAACTCAGTTTCTGGTATACTGAACTAAATAATCTGGTACCAATCACACTTCGGTAATTTTTTTTTATCCCCCGGGGAAGAGCAAGAACTTCATTTCATAAGAGATATTACAAGTTACCTCGTGTATCAAATACAAAATACAATTGAAAAGAGACTTAATGCACACAATAAAAACAAATAGCACAACCAAAACAAACAAAAATACATCCAACGATAAAATGATTCGGGGGTCAGATGCCTGGAAACGGCATGCAAGGTATCGATGAGCACCTATCACGATAGACCCATTATTGACGCGGCTTCCTTGCAGAGACTGACTGATACAAACCAAGTAACATAAGCCCCCTAGGCGAGAGCATCGCGTGCATGGGTAAACATTATGCAACTAGATGGCTGAGGCAAAACAATAGTCAACTGGTAAGGGCCTACTTTCATAGCTTATACAACGGTCATCTACCGAACCACATGGAAACTACCTAAAAACATTGATTTATTCACCATTCCCTCCCTCAACCACCATTTCCGAATTCCAACAAGCAATCAAGCCAACATCAAACCAAAACAATCCAACACTAGTGCCAATCCGTATGTTGAACCACCCAGTCATGACTCGAACCCCTGCAAAACATCATTGACCAAACAAGCTAAACAACCCCACCAACAAACATAACACAAAACTTAGGGGTAAAAATAAACAACATCAAATTCAACTAAACAAAAAGCGACCAATGTGCACGACACCAAAGGAGACCAAGCCCAAGCAAACCTTAAGGCCAAAACAATTATAATGTAGCAACCAACGCGAGGCACCCTAAGCGGGATAGCAACCCCAAATGTGAGTTCGGATCAAGCAGGGAGGGAAAATGTCATGCCCTCAATTTTCAACATAAAAAAGTGTATCTTTCCTTTACAGAGTAAATAAAAAATTCTTTAAATATTCAACCAAAGTTATATCATGGCGTCAATTTCGTTTCGCAAGGCTATGATCTACATCAAGTACCTAAATCCCATGTGAAAACATGTTTCAAAATATCAAAGTTATTACATTCTTCCGATGATTTCAAAGAAAGAGGATTTAAGTTACAAATCTAATTTCCAAAAGGCAAAGTTTTACAAAAGATGTAAATGCTCCTCATGCCATGCTTCTCATGATGTCATGCATCATTAGCACTTCATTTCATGAAAACAGCAGGGATGAGCATCCACTTCACTCAGCAGAGGTTTCTGTAATTGATTGATAAATGCATAAACAAAAGTAATGAGAATGCTGGGTGAATACATTTTAAACGTTCACAAGCCGATTTCAAAACACATGACTTATTCATAACCATTAGAATAATAACTCGTCACACACACGCACTTACTTACATTCTCACAACAAGACATAAACTATCCACCACCGACCTTTTCGCTCACCTCGTGACTTGTCATAACGTAACCACTAAACAAACCCCCGCATGTTTTCTCAAAGTTCAATTAATTTAGTCAAACGACAACTATTAAAGCAATCTCTGCACTACCATGAGTTTGTATTAACAAGTATCAATTTTCTTACTCTGTTTCCCATTATCCCTTCAATCGCAATTTCCAATAATCAACAGTGAAGAGATTTAGATCCTTAACTGAGTTTCATAGACCTTGTTCACCCCTATCAAGATTTTCATGCCTCGATACCCCCCGCCCAGTGGCACATCCTATATATATATATAGGGCTAATAGAGGAGTTGAAGTGTAAAAAAAGAACAACGTACTTAGTACGTGTGAACACTTTAGACTAGATAAAGAAGTTTACCTGAATGACAATGACGATTTTATAAATATTAACACTTGGGCTTTTATTTGATTCATATATCATTCATGAGTCATTGCCTGTTAGTATGAAACATCGTATCTGTCAAGTCACAGTGTTGTCTCAGGCTCATTTCATGTGCATCTTTCATTCTCTATACCCTTAACGTTAGTAGAAAAGTTTCCTACTAGGCTAGTAAGCTCACCCTATCATTTTCAAGTACTCGGCGAGGCACATGACTTGGATGCTTGTAGTGTGTATTGCATGACATGAAGCTCACTTTTACATGAAATTATTTTATCCTATCCATAGTAAGTATATTTTCGGGAGATGATCATGTAACTTCTATTTATTTCAATTCTGGGCAAATTTGATAAATGTAATAACTCTTTATACTTTTGATACTAAAATAATTGAGTTCGGGTACCCTTGATGAGAAACAGACTTTATATGTGAAATTTGTATACTTGACTTTGACCATTCAATGGAGATAAGTTTGACTTGATTTATCCTACGTGGAAATTGTATGTATTTTGGGTTTTAAAATTGAGGTCGTGACAGATTTGACCTTCTACAATTTCAATTCACCACATATCGAATCAAGTTATGTTCAACTGTGTCATAAATTCCATCGGACTAAACTATTGCGTACCCACAAGCATCAACTAGATATCATTTCTTTCCACTACATTCTCATTCATGTTTTCAAGTCTAAATTGCATTTTAACAAGTTTTCAAACTAGAATCAAGCGCTATGCATTACAATGAATTGTGTAAAAGAGGGCCAAACGAGCATCAATGGAGAGTTAAGAGCACAAACTGGAAATTCCGCATGGACGGTATTTCCAGAACTTGAACTCCCAACATAGAAAATTGCAAATTTCATCCCTTTCATCCAACCTCGACGTTTCAACCTTAAATTCAGAAAAATCTCGAATACCAACAATTGAAATGGAACTGGGAAAGTATAAATTTCAATCTAACACAAGTATTAATCCATCCAACCAAAGATTTGACAAAACCCAAATCAAAACCCTAGAATTGTGGGTTTTTAACAAAAATCCAAAGAACATAATCAAATAGGAAGCTCATACTATACTTTCATTCATAATCACATAGGTAATAAGATAGAAACCCTTACCTCGAAGATCTAAAGGAGGAGTAGGAGTCGGCTATTGGGAGGGGACGGGACGGGACGGGAGGGGAGGGGACGGGAGGGGAGGGGAAAATGAGTTTCTCTCTCCTTTCCAATTTATAGTGCCAAATTAACAAATTAAACCTCACACCCCTAAATCTCTAATGTGTTTCCAAAAGTCCTACACTAACCCATTTCTCATATTTGCCCATACTTAAACATTTAGGTTGTGTTTGGAAGTTAGGGAAAGAAAGAGAAAAGAAAGGAAAATAACTAAGAAGGAAATTAGAGGGAAAATTGAAGAGAAAATGGGAGGAAAGTTAAATGAGAATTTGAATATTTTCCTTCCTCTTTTTGTAGAACCAAACAGAGCCCTCAATGTCCCAATTTTAATTCAAAAAAATTTACACAAATTTCCTAGTCTTTACAGAAAATAGCGAAAACGGGAGGCCAATCCGATTAGGGAAAGGGAAAAAATAGAACAGATTGGATAGGGAAGGGGAGTATTGGAGCGGGGAGGCCAATCATGATTGAATACCTTTATCATGAAAATGCTAATCCCCACTTAATAGTTCAAGCTCACAAAATTCACAGGCGTGTTCCTGAGCACGAGCTTGAAAATACATCTCAGCCTACAAAAATCCTCCATGACGAAGATAGGAACCACAAGCTCGGTACGAGGATTTTGAGTGGAAGTGTTAGGCATTTTGAAGATTTATATGACTTAAGTTCATGCTTAAGAAAATTACAGTTCTAAAACGAAAAATATGTATTGATGTCCCCTTTTTGTTTATGCTTATTTCGATTAACACTAAAAAAGACTTTATATATATATATATATATATAGAGAGAGAGAGAGAGAGAGAGAGAGAGAGAGAGAGAGAGAGAGAGAGGAACTCTCTAGTCCGGGACCCTTGAGTTCCGGACCAAATTTTCATGATCCGAACCGTCCAATGTGTTCAAAAGGTGTTTTCCAAGGTCCACGCAGGAAATCTTCAAAAAAAAAAAATACCGGGAAGGGCTTGATCCACTCAATTTTGTAAATATGCAGTTTTTGCGAAAAATTGTGTGGATCAAGCCCTTCCCGAAGCGTTGGATGTGTTTAAAATGTGTTTTCAAGAGCCTACGCGAAGATTTGGCAAAAAAAATGACCGGGAAGGGCTTCATCCGAGCAGTTTTTCATGAAATATATATCCTACGGGTTGTATGAAAAATTGCTCGGATGAAGCCCTTTCCAGTCATTTTTTTTGCCGAATCTTCACGTACGCCCTTGAAAACACATTTTAAACACATCTAACGGTTCGGATCCCGACCATTAGGCCGGGAAATGGCCGGGAGAGGGGAGGTCCGGATTTTTTTAAAGTGAGGGAGTCCTGACTGGATCTGACCATATATATATATATAAGGAAATTCTATTCAGTAAAACTTCATTGGTCACTTACAAAAGCAAAATGGGGCATGACAAAAATACAATAATGATTTAAAAACTATCAAGATCTAAGATATAGCAGAAGCACTAACGAGCTGGCCAATTGGCTCTACGACTTGTACTGCAAAAGTAGGAAACACAGATGAAATTATCGATTAGCAGCCACAAAAGGGGTGAGAAAGTCCCACGAAGGGGAGAGAGTCCCATAAAGGGGTACAAAAGTTGAAATATAGAGAAAAAAAAAAAAGTTAAACAAGAAACCCAGAAACCCTAACAGTCTAAGAATACTTTTGAATTAAGTGTTTTTTTTTTTGTAAAATATTTACAAATTTGTAGCTTAAAATGTCTCACTTTTTTTAGTCAAATAAACTAGAAAAGCTAAATAAGTACTTATTCATAATTGATAACAAATCCCATTGATTAACTTTTTTTAAAGCAAAGAAGCTAAATAAATACATTAAGTTGGTTCGATCTCTTCTAAACTTATTATTGCAAAGGGATCCTAAGAATACATCTTTAATTGTAACATGATCCATATAATTGTTTGATACATGTTGTCGGTCCAAATGAATTTAACTGTTTTAGCACAATTGTATCCGGAATTGTGCACATTGATTGAATGGCTCTAGATATAATTGTGTTCGGAATTAGGCATTTTTTATGAGGACTCGGAGCTATATTCTAGATTGTTTTTCCTAAACTTGTTGATCTTTTTAATGGAAAAATACAGTGTTTGGACTTTGGTAAGAAAAAAACAAAACAAAACAAAACCATAAAAAACTCCACCCTTAAATAATTGGAGTATTTTAGAACTTATTCCACTTAACTCTTTGCACGTTTTGATTTTCGTATTTACTCAAATTGCTTTCGTATTTTTTAATTTTTCGTCAATCTTTCTAACTTCCGTGTCGAAAAAATATAAGATTATGACAAAAAATTAAATAAAACTAAAAGATGAAAAAAAAAAAGGTCAGACAAATAAATTATGCAATGTTTGCCGCGTAGTTCTCCCAGCCAACTACTCTCTCTTGTTCGTTTTAGCCAGTCCACACCACAAAACCCTAATCCCACAGCCTCCATCTCTAAAACCCTAATCTCTCTCTCTCTCTCTCTCTCTCTCGTCCACCGTAACAATGAATCCCCAAGCTGACACCAACAACGACACCACAACCACCTCCGAAAGACCTCGGAAGATTAAGTTCGACTACGAAGACGACGACCAGTTCCAAGACGAGACTCTCGACGAAACTGTCACTGAAAGCTCCAACCTTGAAGACGACGCACTCATGTGCGACACCGACGAGATCGGCGCTGACAAAACCAGCGCCGACTATTACTTCGATTCCTACTCTCACTTCGGTACTTCACTTACTCCTCATTGATTATTCCAGTTCTGTTCTTTTATATCGATGTATGTAGCTATGGACATGCTTGTAATGTATGTGTTCGTGTTTGGATTGAGTTGGCACGCTTCTTGTTACCTGTTCTATTGGTGAAAGTTAGGGTAGCACGGACACGGACTGAGTCATCGTGACCGATACCGATGACTCGTAAATTTTGAAATTTGGGGGACGCAATGCTTTTTAAAATATTCTAATTCCATTACTACTCTCACTTCGGTAATTGCACTTATTCCCTATTGGTTCCTATTTTTTTCTTTTTGGTATCGGTGTATGTAGCTACAGATATGCTTGTAATGTAAATTTTGGGGTCTAGATTGAGCTGGTACGAGTATTGTTACATGTTCTATTGGGGTAAGTTGGGTAGATGCTATGTAGCACCAACATAGACATGCTAAATTTAAAAATTGGAGGACGTAATACGTTGGGGGCACATTGAAAAAAATATTACTTAGATTTCTTTTCTTACTTGGGTAATCCATTTAGTCCATATTGATTTCCACTCTGTTCTTTATATCTATGCATATATGTATAGATATGCTTGTAATGTAAGTTTTTTAGGGTGTAGATTGAGTTGGTACAATTATTGTTACTAGGCCGCTGAGTGAGACCTCAGGGGGCTGGGAAAATGACAAAACTCTCGACTTTAATATTTGATATTGAATGGTTATCTAGAAGGAGCTGTTTTGCTGGGGAAAGTTGGGTTACATGAGTTGGGTTCTAGGTGATTACACTTATACCACCAAGACAGCAACCAAGGGAACATTTAGCTTATATCTTATTTACTTCGATTCTGGTCTCAATTTATGTCGCCTTATGTGTCCCTCTAGAAAGAGGACAAAAATGACATTGTATATTCTTTTCCTTCTGTCTGTTCGGTACTTGTTTCTTATTCACAGCTGTCATGCGCGTGCGCCCGTGTGTGTGTTGTATATATATGTATATATATATATCTATATGTGTAAGCATTTGTTACCATCGAAATGTTTGCAACTCTGGATTCACTGCTTACTCTTGTTTCCTCTTTTTGTTTTCCTATGTGCAGGTATTCATGAAGTAAGTTTCTACATTTGGAAGTAAAGCCATCCAGTGTTTCGTGGTGTTGAAATCGCGCTTGTCATTTTTGGTTTCTTTTCATCCATTTTGGGGGCTTTGTTAAGAAATATTGTCCACATTGCTTAGGAGTGGAATGGGTGATCACTTAATATATACTAGGATCTCTTCACTCATTGCCAATTGGTTTTGAGATGGATATAAAGTGTCCACAGGGTTTTTGTGCTGTGATATCATTTGTTACAGTCGTTATACTGGTGCTTCTTATGCTTACAGTTTAATTTGTAGGTTTGTTTTCTTTTGATACGTGGATTATGTGGACCAATTAAGGTTTTAGTTTTGTTGGTTCATGTCTTTAATGAGGGTTATATTCAATAATTTGATACTGTTGGTAGACTACATTTTCTTGTGGCTAAGATTGACAACACTTGAATTTGTGTTACACTTAGACCCCTGTTACCTCCCCGACACCCAACACACACGACAAAGGAAGGAAATAAAAGAACTGCGCGACTCATGGTGAGAGGGGAAGGAATGTGCAGTTTCATCCATCAAATGATCTTTAGCTCTTTTAAGTTTCAACCACAATGCATAGTCCTTCCTTTTGTGGTTTCTTATTTATATATTTATTTTTATTTTTTTGACGACCATTTTAGCAGTAATTATCTTTTCTCTCTAACACGGTATCTAGTTTAGTCTTAGAGCCTCGTCTTATGACTTATGCTGCTTTGTTCAATGTCCAAGTAGTTATTCTCATGCTTTCATTTTGCAGGAAATGTTGAAGGATGCAGTGAGAACCAAGACTTACCAGAATGTTATTTATAAGAACACCTTCTTATTCAAGGACAAAGTAGTCCTTGATGTTGGTGCTGGAACTGGGATTTTGTCGCTCTTTTGTGCAAAAGCAGGGGCAAAACATGTGTACGCTGTATGCTTCCATTTTCAACCCCCTCCTCTTTTAAGTTTTGAGTTAGTATTTGTTTTATGAAGAACACTTCTGATGTAATGTATTAGAAAATGAGAATGTAAACCCTTGTCCCCTGTTAAGGTGTTTGCAACTAATCTAACCAATCTTATCACGTGCACGTAATGGTTTGTATTCTATCAGAAAATTGAATCATTCTCAGTACCCCCTGTTCAGTTAGTCATTTCTCCATTCTTCTCCATCACATGAAGCTATTTCCTAATTTGCTGGAAGCTGATAATTTCGGTTCAATCATTCGATTTTGCGCCCTCCAAACTTTAGATGTTTTTTCACTGGATGGTCTTTATTTAGCTGTTGTTTTTACACTTGCTATTTAGAAATGTGATATGGTGATTACGTTTGTGTTCCATGCTCAATGTGAGGAGCAACTTGTGCCCTCGATGCTGTTTAGTATTTACTTATTGTCTGGTGCACAAAATCTATTAAATAGCTCAGTCATTTCTCATAGATGCACATATTTTTTTATCATTTGAAGATCCCCATTTCAGGTTGAATGCTCCCAAATGGCTGATATGGCACAAGAGATTGTTAAAGCAAACGGCTTTTCAAATGGTGATGCCTTTAGAAACCATGAGTTTCATTTATATCTCTTTCCACCGTTTGCATCAACTTCTCAACTGATTCGGCCTTTTCCTGTTCTCCTTTAATTACTGCAGTTATTACAGTTTTAAAGGGAAAGATAGAAGAAATTGAGCTTCCAGTTGCTCAAGTAGATATCATTGTCTCAGAGTGGATGGGATATTTTCTATTGTTCGAGAATATGTTAAATACAGTCCTCTATGCTCGTGACAAGTGGCTGGTAACTTTCACCTTTCTTCTTCTGCTGATACCCATTCTGATGCTGTCCTGCATATTACGAGAATAATTGTTTGCATCTCAGTCCACCAACACCACTGAAGGTTTCTTGGTGAATAGTATTTTTGATATGGTTACTATTATATGTGAGCCAATATTAGAGTATCATATATAATTGACTACTTTAAATTCTGAGAATTATACTTCGAAGTCATTTCTTTGATTTTCTATGCTGTTGAATACTAAGGCCTTCTCTTTCAGACCTCCATGGTTTAGTTTTTGGTTAGGTTGTTATTTGGAGATTGATTTACTATTTTTAGAGTTGATGTTGGACATTTGACACGAAAGCATTGTCATTGTTATGTTTACCTAAACTAGTCTGATCCACATATCTTCTCTTAACATATGCTCCTTGGTTTTTTCCAGGTTAACAGTGGAGTTGTTCTTCCAGATAAAGCTTCTCTTTATTTGACAGCTATCGAGGACGCCGAGTACAAAGAAGACAAGATTGAATGTAAGCTTATTGACTCAACTGCTCGTCCTGTAATTCATGGTTATTCTTTACTCGTGTCTCATTTTCGTATCTTTGGGTTTATGCCAGCTAACTGGCATCAGATCATTTTGTGGGTTGCACGTCAAATACCTTCTTATTAAGTTTTAAGTTCATAATTTTTTCCTTTTGTGTATTGAATGGCATTACAGTTTGGAATAATGTATATGGCTTCAACATGAGTTGTATAAAGAAGCAGTCCATGATGGAACCCCTGGTTGACACTGTTGACCAGAATCAGATCGTTACAAACTGCCAATTGCTTAAGGTAATAAACGTGCTCTTATAGGCCAGTAAGTGATACTCTATCCATTCTATATTGGTCCAGCTTTCCATATTAGGATCTTCCGTGATTGTTTGCCCTCTATTCTGACTTCTCAATGTGTCCCTATTTAGTTGTGAGGGAGTGTTTTGGGAAGCTTGAATTCCTAAAACTGTCCAAGAACAAGGGACGGAGGGTTGTGATTTTTTAACTCACCTATTTACGTGTGCTGGATCTGCTGAATATGTTGCTGCGCTTTTGTCTTGACATGCATTGTTTTACTTGATGCAGACGATGGACATCTCTAAGATGGCTCCGGGAGATGCTTCCTTCACAGCTCCTTTTAAGCTAGTGGCGGAACGCGATGATTACATCCATGCTCTTGTAGCATATTTTGATGTCTCATTTACGAAGTGTCATAAATTGACCGGCTTTTCTACAGGTTTATTTATTTGCCCATGGAATAACCTTTTCTAGTTGCTGTTTTAGTTTTAGTTTTTCTGGGTCGATTCTAGTACCTGCATACTAGATCTCCTATGTCTTAAAGAAAGGGCCAATTTCAATAGATAGTACCAGATTTTGAATCTAATGTGTTTTCAATTTCTCGGAACTCATTAAGTCATAAAGAAAATCGTCCAGTTGTACTCAGATGCTACAACTTCTTTGGTCCATCTCTCTCAGCTTCATCGTGTTTCTGACCAATTATAAAATGTAACTTATCCAGGGCCAAGATCACGAGCTACGCATTGGAAGCAAACAGTGTTGTACCTTGAAGATGTGCTCACTATATGCGAAGGGGAGGCTTTGACTGGGAGCATGACAGTGTCACAGAACAAGAAGAATCCTCGTGACGTCGACATAATGATAAAATATTCGTTGAACGGCCGGCGTTGCCTGATCTCTAGAACACAATATTACAGAATGCGCTAATCCGGTTGTGGTATTCTTCCTTTGCCAGCAAAATGTGTCTATTTGGAGAAGATGCTGCCACCCGAAAGCATCACATCTTCTTGTTTCATTCTATGGAATGAGAGTTGTTCTTCTATTTGTAACAATGCTTCAATTTTTAAGTATTTATTTCTTTTGTGAGTGCAAAGAGTGACATTGAAATGTAAGGCTAAATTATGTAAGAATTCAATTCATCATTTGCCCAATGGATGCTGTTTATTTGTTTTTTTCCCTCTTTTGTTAGGATTTATGTTGTTTCAAGTGGTACCTTGAATTGAAGCAGTGTCCGGGCCGAAGCCTGAGGATACTAGGTGCTATTATTGGGTATTTTGATCTGATTGTTGGTAGGATCTCCGCCAAACTAGGGGCATCAATTTCATTTGCAAGTTTCTTTTAAACAAAAGCAATTTTCACTACAAAATGATCGGTGCGAAATGCACGTGTGACCTAGGAAAGTAAGGTGCTCGTGAAATCGAGCAAAATTCAACTGCACTTAGGAATTCTGCTGATTCTTCGTAGACTCCTCTGCTTCACAAATTGCCAAGAACATCAGGAACTTGTAAAGAATTCAATGCTTTTCTCGACATCGAGTCATTTCCCCTAGCCGTAGACAGATTTCCTTGATCTCTGGATCTAACAATCTTGAGCAAAGAAATGCCGACTTGAGTGTCAGTCTTTGCCCAGCTACCCCCTGGTTCTTTCTTAATTCCCCGGTTGGCCATTGATGCCCTGACCTTTTCAACATCATCCCATCTTCCTTTAGCTGCCAATATGCCGGATAACATTACATAAACACAGTCCATTTTAGGATCAAGCTCAAAAAGTTTCCATGCATTTTAGCCCAAAGAACAGTTTCCCAGATCAGAGTTTTCTGGGTTAGCTTCATCTCGTCAATGAAGTTAACAACCTCATGAAACTTCCCTGCTCGACAAAGGATATTTACCATGCATAGTGCTCAGTTGTGGGAGTAATTCCATAAACCTCACTTATTGATTTAACATGCTTTTCCCCTTCTTCAACCAAACACATATGGCTACAAGCAGATAGGACACCTATCAAGTTAACATCATTAGGGACACAACATTCATCTAACACCGACCAAAAGGCTTCAAGACCGTTTTCTCCGTATCCATGTAGTGAGTATCGGCATATGATTGTGTTCCATGTGACTATACTCCTTTCAGCCATATTTTTAAAGACAGCCTCAGCATCTTCTGTGGAGCTGCATTTAACATACATGTCAACAAGTGCATTAGTAACATATGTACCCCTCGACATTCGTTACTTGAGAGCCAAAGAATGGAACTGCTTTCCAGTCTCTAGAGCAGCTAAATTGGAGCAACCACTAAAACAGCTTGGCAGAGCAAATTCATTGGGTTTCAGGCCTTCTTGTTGCATCTGACTGAAGCACTCCATAGCCTTGTAAACTTTATAATTTTGAGCATAACCTGAAATGACCGCTGTCCAAGCTGAAAGGCCTTTCTTGCGTAACGTATGGAAGAGTATAGCTGCATCATCCATGCACATATTTTTTGCATACATGTTGACGAGAGGAGTTCCCACATAAGTATTTTCACTTAAGTAATTCTTTACAATGTGAGCTTGAACTTGTTTCCCAATCTTTACATTGGAGAGGCAGGCAACGTTTCTTGCAATGCTGCAAAAGGTGTAGTGGTGTTCATATCAGGCTTGAGACCTTCCACAAGCATCTGTTTGAATATTCTAGGCCCTTGATATCCAGTTACGTCATCATCAAAACCAGACGAGTGAATTCCATGAAGCCAAATCACGATCACTTATTGCGTCAAACACCAGGAAACCTTTTTGGAGCGATCCCAATTTCATGTACATGACAACAAGTGCATTGCTAATGAAGTTGTCCGATTCAAAACCACACTTGCATATACAAGCATGAATGCTTTCACCATACTTCTGGTCATGTACAGATCAGTGGCAGCACTAACAAGATTAGATAGGGTAAACTGGTTTGGTCTTATTCCCTTACGCCCCATTTGGCAAAATAAATCTGCAGCTTCCTTCCTCTGGCCTTGCCGATTGAGAGAATTGATCATTTGACTCCAGGCAAATACGCTGGGATCTCTTATCCTCACAAATACTTTGAATGCATCAGCTGATCGTCCAAATATAGAGTAAACATTGAGAAGGCTACGGCTAACATATTGGTCAAGCTCAAACCAACCTTGATGACCACAGAATGCATAGACTGGGTTTCTCTCAATTTACCAGAGTTGGAACTTGGAACATCCGTTGAGGAAAGTTGACAAAATGAAACAACTAAACCTAGTTTCAAGTTCAGTTATTCCCAAAAAGAGTCTGAGAACCTTGTCTCCTTCCCCCATCCGAGCGTACCCGTGAAGCAATGTGCTCCAAGATACAGCATTCGACTCCTGCATGGACAAAAACACTCTATTTGCAAGTTCAATCTCATCGCATTTGGCATATAAACCAACAAGGGACGACCCAACGAATATATCATCCAAAAAACCAATTTTGATTACCTCTGCATGGACTCGTTTACCAAAACCAATATCCATATACATTGAACAACCTTTCAATGCAGTAGCCAAGGAAAACCCATTTGGCCTCACGCCATCTCTCTGCATATAGCAGTAAAAACCCATGCCATCCCTGTAATATCCATCAGCTATGAGTCCCGAAATTAGAGCAGTCCATGAAACAACATCTCGTTTGCAACGGGAGTAGTGTTTGACAGATATGTGCGAAACACATTTTTTAAATTAAAATGAAAAAAGTAAAAAATGAAAAGTTATAGAACTCCTCCCAGCCTATTTTTAGATTCTCCTCTCTCTAATGTCAAAAAACCAAAACTCATTCTCATATAATGCATTTTCCATTTTTCAACTAAACAAGTAAAAAATGAAAAGTAGAAAAAGCATCTTAGTTTCTTAAGGACCACTTGTCTTCAACAACAGATAAAGACAGAGATCCCAAAAATTAAACCCAAACCTAGATTAGCCCAAATTTTCTTTGAGCACCATTGGATATGGAAAAAGGGTGGATGGTAGAATCCTAATTACTTGTTTGAAACTTTTTTTTTTCTAACCAAAGTTTATTACTTTGACAAGAACCCAAGAAAAATAGCAATTTTTTCTTTCCTCGCAGGGAAGAAAGGTTGAGGCTCAGATCTGGAATTTGGTAAGTGAAAGAGAAGGGTTTTCCCACCATGGCTGCAAAAACAGTTGCCCCACAGGCCCTCAGAATTGCCACGCCAAGAAATGGGTTCCATTTTCTCTCAACACATATGAACTCAAGAACATTTGTATATCATCACAGCCTCTGATAGTTGATGAAAAAATTATTCAGCAGTCCTGGTTTCATGATGTATCACAAAGAACAACAACAACAGTCAACAGCAGCAGCAGCAGCAGCAGCAGCAGAAAAAAAAAAAAGAAAAGGAGAAGAAAGAAGTACTGTTTGGTTCATATGATCAGCTTCTCTTCAGACACCAAAGAATACCCACAAATATATACTCCCTCCGTCTATATATATACACACATAGACACACACACACACACAAAGGGCTGTTGATTGAGCTGAAATCATTGGCTTCCATGATCATGGTTTTGCAGAGAGGGCAACCACCCTCAGAAAAATCCCTTCTCTCTGCTTGTGAGCCTCATTCTTTTGAGTGAGTTCAATTTCTCAAGTGCTTCTGGGGAGCTTCTATATTCACATGCTTTTGGGCCTAACCCTAGTTGCTCTCCCACTTACTAGATTGACCACTTCTGGCCCATTCAACTCAGATCCGGGCCAACTCAACTGAGCCCAAGCCGAGTCTTTACGAGCATATTGTGATATTCTTATTAGATATACATATATATACTTCAAGTTCGTGAGCTTAATTGAGCCGAATACTATCCGGTTCAGGATCGGCTCATTTAGTCCTCACATCACTTTAATGAGATTTTACCAAATCGAGCCACTAACAGTTTACAAGTGACTTGTTTCATTTACGGCCTTAGCTAGAGGGAATGAGAATGTGATTCGAAACTTTTAATTTTCCTGTTTGGAAAGAGTGGAAATAGGCAGGTGATTATTGACCTGCCAATTCTGGAGGAATCACATTCTTGAATTGACGAGGAATTTGATGTCCTACCACCCTAGAAATCTTGAATTCCTGCTCAATCCATATTAAAAGAAAATGAATGACTTCAGGAAATTTTCAAAATGAGTGAATCCGTTACTAAATTAATCGAAACGTTGGAGTATAATTACCCAGGGTATCAAATTACAAGGAATTTGATTCCTAATAATCAAATTCCTATTCCTATATAAGATTACGAGCATCTAAACGAAGGCTTAGTTTGATTTTTCATTTGTAGTGAATTTTGGGACTACCAATTACAAGCTGTAATTCAAACTTCAAACCCTCCAAACAATCGAATTTGGATATAATTTGGGCTCTAAATGAGGAGAAATGACAAGAACACATCTACCACCGATTATAACTCCAATCACAAACTTCTCATATGCATGTAGGCCCCTTAAATAATGAAATTGACGTTCTTGTTTCTTGGATCTTTTTGCTTTATTTTCTTTTCTTTTTCCTCTAAGAATTAAACAATGGGGATGGTGAAAAATAATTATTCCGTCACAAAATTATAATTTGGTTCGTAATACATTAAATCTAAGATAATGTATTTTTTGAAGAAAAACTCAAATGCTTTTCAACAATTTACTAGATTTTGATCTCTTTTTCTTCAGAAAAAAAGGTTGAATTTTTTTCTCCAACAAAATTATTATTTTTAACTTAAACTCGATTATCATTTTAGGACGTATTTTCCTTGCTTTTCTCTCATTTTCTCCATGTTCCAAACGAGGTTATTCTTAACAACTCACAACCCTCCACGTGTCTTTGACGAAATCCTACGGCCAATATCCCTTGCGTTGAAGTAGCACACGGACAGCACACTAGAAAATAGAAACAGTCGACTCTCCTCATTTTCGGAGCGAAAATCGCAGAGACATATACCGGTGGCTGCGCCGCTGCCGTGAAACAGCTGACATAGTACAGAAATGGCGGGAACCACCGTGGTTGTGTTCGATTTCGATCACACGATGATCGAAGACAATAGCGACACCTGGGTAGTGGAGGAAATGGGTCTAACCCCTCTGTTCAATCAGCTTCGCCGTTCATTGCCTTGGACCTCTCTCATGGCTAGTATTTTCTCACTATTCCTAATCGTTTCACGTTTTTCTCTTTGGAAAACTTCTTCAATTTGAAGTGTCAATCGATTAATAGTTTAACTGTATTTGGTTGGACCATCTCCAATAGTTATTCCCTTTTCCCATCAAATTTGGGTTCGAATAAACAACCCCCTTTTTACGATTATTGATTGGATCGAAATTGGGTTTTTCCTTATGTTGATGTATACCAAGTTCTGTTTTTTCCATCTAATATACCACTTTGTTGAAAGGATTGAAGCTCATTTTTAGCATTTTTCCTCAGCTTGAAGTATTAAATATTTTGAACCATTGTGGAAATCAATTAATGGGATTTACTTAGTCATCTCATTAGCAATTGTAGGACAGGATGATGGGTGAGATCCACTCAAAGGGGAAAACAATCGAGGAAATTGCAGCGTGTTTGAGACGGGTTACTATGAATCCCAGGGTTATTGCAGCCATCAGAAAAGCTCATTCTCTACCTGGGTATTTTATCCTGTTTAATTCATACTCCTTTTCAGAAGTAAGCTGGTCATTATATACCCAGAAATGATTGTGATGGAATGGAATGTGGAAATTTCAGATGTGATTTAAGAATAATCAGCGATGCAAATCAGTTCTTTATTGAAACAATCTTGAAGCATTATGGTTTGTTCGACTGTTTCTCGGATATAGTTACCAACCCTAGCACTGTTGAAGAAGAAGGCAGGCTGAGGATCTTCCCTTACCATTCCTCTCCTCATGGTTGTAGTTTATGCCCTCCCAATTTATGCAAGGTATTCTTTTTTCCTTTTTGGTACCATTCAGCTATATGTTTCTATGTTTCTTTTTTAAGTGATATGTTGTTCTCCAAGGCATATCGAGTTCTTTGTTTTATCAATTTATTTGGTTGTTGATATGACTTGCATTGAGCTTAAGTGCTGCTTATTCTCATGTGGCTAAAGCTTCATACTTGGTCACACTGTTTATGGTAGGAAATGCAGCCCACAGTTTAGTGTGGAATCTGGATTTTTTCACCAAGAACCATTTATTTTAGATAGAAAGGTGTTCTGACTCTATTGGTTCAATTCATAATCCGCGCCGTGTACTGGACTACTAGTGTATTACTATGAGAGACTAAGTTCAATTTCAGAGATTGGACTCTCTTACTGTGATTGGCCTATGAAGTGGCAGAAACTACAAATGTATTAATGCTGCAAATACGTCACACACTATATGCCACACATCTTTGTTCCTGAGGGGAACTCTTTTACTATGTGTTGGGCGTGTTCTCTTTAAACACAGTTGTTAACTTTCAACACTTTTTCTGTTTTGGTTTGTTCACTTTAGAAGCTTTTGGAGCTAGGATATTGGATTATGCTGGTGGGGACTTCCTTTGGACATTGTACTTCCCAATTAGTTTACCCTTAAACAAAGTCTCTACTTGCTTATGGTCCAAAAGTAATTCATGTAAAAAATTTATGGCCAAAGTTGGAACACAAATGATTTTTCCTTGTGGAAAATGTTGCTTGGATTAGGTTAGAGATAAATGAAGACTACACATCCCCTAAACTACCAAAGTGAGACCATTAGGAGCTCCACCATTAATTACGGAAAAGTGGATTTTGGCATAATTCTATGTTTTTATTTTTTTATTTTTTATTATGCCATAAACGTATTTAGAATGTCTGCAATATTGAGACTATAAAAACACCTTCAAATCAGCCTTCACTTTAGACCTCCACAAGTTCCTCTCAATAGTTGTATCCCTAAGACCCTTTTTGTGAATCATTAGTAAAGTTTTTTTTTTAGGAATGATTAGAAGCTTCCTTTCTTGGTTTAGAGAATCTAATCAACTTAGTCAATTTGGCATTTACGCAATTTATCTGCAACAGGGTCTAGTGATAGAGCAGATCAGAGCTTCCATTTCTGAAAAAGAGAAGACAAGAATGATCTATCTTGGAGATGGAAGAGGTGATTTCTGCCCAAGTCTAAAGCTTGGAGAGGGAGACCATGTGATGCCAAGAAAGGATTTTCCTTTATGGAAGAGGATTTGTGACAACCGTACTCTTATCAAGGCAAAGGTCTACCAGTGGAGCAATGGAGAGGAGCTTGAGAGAATCCTAATCCAACTTATTGACGCAGGCTCCATCTAAGGCAACTTTGAAACTTCTTGTTTACTTTGTCACTGCAATTAACGTTCCGGTACATGTATTCAATGTGAAATGGATTTGGTCAATGTAAAATGACTTTGTTGATGGTATTTTTCAAATGCATGCATCAATCCTTGAAAAAAAGATTTCAGGGTTAGCATTGTAACTCTGGAAAGACTAGTTTTATTCCATAAGATACTTTAGGTACCTGTACGATTCAGAAAAGATTGCGATTTTCTTTTTCAAGAGAGAGAGAGAGAGAGAGAGAGAGAGAGAGAGAATTAGGGGTTCCCTTTGATTTTTGACAGGCAAACTGAAACTCAAGGGGCGACCCAAGCCTAAGGCCATTAATTATGTTGTCTGTGTGGATTGGGATATATACCTATTTGTTTAAAATTTTGAATTTCCATTGATTAGCTTAAAAGATTAAAGTGGAGAGACGCGAGAGCAATGCATTTTATCTTATCAGTCAATTAATAGCTCTTTTAACCTTCTGTGTTGCCCTAGCAGTCAATCAGAAGGTGCTATAGTGGTATAGAGTGGTGCTAGGAGGTATTGTACAAGAAAAGAAGAATACGACAACGAACATGCTGAACTATGTCAAAAAATAATATTTGTTTCCTAGTACAAGTATTGTTGATAGATTATTATTATTGACCATGCTCGTAACAGTTGCATTTGCAGAATAAATTTTTTCTAAAATTCAAATAAATGAAAACCTACCTAGCTAAGATTGCCTATTTCTAAATTCAGTGAATTGATCACATCACTCAAAATAACTTGATTTGTAATTTTTGCAATAAAAAACCCAGAAAATAGGTTTTCAATAGCTAAAGACCTTACGTTAATCATTCGCTAATTAGAATTTTTGGTGCAGGGTGTGATAAAGGGTAACAAAGTAGAAGAGCTTTTTGGTTTTCTTTTCTGATTGAGAATTAAAGGTATAAACCAAGCTCTATTGACAGAGCATTTCCACCGACCTACTTGTCCTCTAGAAATCTCTTAATTTTGCACATATGCAAATAACAAAAATCTTCCTAATGTCATCATTACATTCCACACACTATTTTTTAAACATGACTAGCATATAATTAGTGCCAATAGTTACAGACTCTCTCCTCCGTCCATTGTGCCTCCTATTTTTACTTTTGACAAAAAAGAATAATATATTTGGCTTTTCCTTTTTAGAAAGTAGATGCTTTGCTTTTTCTTGGTTTGAGTTTGTGTGGTATTCACTATTCGTGATTTGCGGTGGCTAGACAAAAAAGAGTGTGCCAATTGGAGTATCCAAGTGGAGTCTTTCTATACCATTGTAACTCATCAAAATATTGGAGGGCTCAAGGGTTTGATTCTTCAGGATTGGCTTTTGACTTATGAATTTAATGTGCATTCTAAGACTCTCTCTGTTGCTCTCATTGAACTCTATGAGACATTTGTCATTCCAGGGATCTGGTAATTTGGCAAAAATAAAGTCTCAGGAAATCTTTGTTCGTTATATCGTTAATCTTTACAGATATAGAACAGTCTCCTGAAAGCTCTATACTACTCTATTTGAGACATTTTACAAATCTCAATTTTATGGAGCATCTTCCAGGTTTTTCCTTTCTTTTCATCCTCAACATCTGATACTTTGGAGCAGGGACGGAGCTAGGATTTTGGCGTAGGGGGACGGATATACACAATAAAAAATAAATTAAAAAATATTTATGAAAATGGCCAATCCAAAAAAAAGTTAGAAGTAAAACTAAAATTAACTAAGAGAATAAAAAAACACTTATAAAAACATTTATGGTGCGTAAAAAATTAAACCTTGGGCTCTAGAACCACTAAAGTTATAACTAAATTTTAAAGCTAGTGGTATAAGAGTTCTATTTTATCGAAAATTAATCCAAAAAAATAATAATAATAATAAGACAAAAGATTAATTGGCCAAAAATGACTGCAAGGGATTTGAACCCTGTCCATTTAGCTTTTAAAAGTGTGCACAAACCAACTACGATAGCGCAACCCAAGGAGTTGCCCAAAGTCCGAACGCTTGCTGGGCTTACTCCTGGGTCGGCCCTAAATCCACGCATGCAAGCTGATGTGAGGATTGGGAAGATCTATTACTAGGTAAGCTTTTCCGTGTGTAAAGTAACAGCGAGGATGAAATCAATAAAATCAAAATTGTAGAGATGCAAATGAAAATTTTAAATCTGTAAGAACCAAAATGAAACATGGAACTTTTATAAGGACAAAAACTGGAGATAAGCCAAGAACTAAACATAAAATTTAGTCAAAGGCCCCTTTGCCCTGTCATCGCGATTGGAGTTGACAACGTTGAAACTTGTAACCTTTTAGAAAAGGGTTCTGATAGGTGTGTAAATGTTTACATTAGTGCCTCCTAATTTATTATTGTTATGTTTTTTTATATTATTATTTTGAGTTTAATTTATTTGATTGCGCGCAGTGTAGATATTTAGAGCCTATGGATTCAAAAAGCACAGAAAGGAGCATCGAAATTAACTAAATTCCAAATTTCTCATGGAGAATTAAGGGCCATTCAATGAAAAGGAATTCGGTGCATGAAAGCAGTGGGGTAAAAGTGATGTCGGCTGGGGGCTTTAAATCAATATGCATGACATAAGGGAGAAAAAAGTGAGCGAGGGAGAGAACACGCAGAGGGACTGGACACTACGGAACAGAGGAAAACATAGAGATTGTGGCTTGGGTTTTGGCAGTTCTTCTATGGTCGGCTAAATCTTCATCTAAGGTGGAGATGAAGTCTCGTTCCAAGTAACTTGTATTTTTCATAAACTAGGATTTTGTTACGAATCAAATTATATGTTCAAAACACGTTTCAATTAATGAAATCGTTTTCTTCTTTCTTTGGTCGTTTATTTGTATCTATAGTTTCAAATACTCGTTCATATAATGGTTTTCAATGTTGTGTTTGAAGTTTTGAGATAGATTATTTTCATAAGACAGATTGTGTCATTGGGTGGAGTGACACCATACCAGTGAGATGGTCCGTGTTGACTAATCCTCACGAATATCAATAGGAATTCCAAGCCTTAGCGATAGTTAGTCATCGATTCGAATAGGGATTCGGTTATGTGAATGCATGGTTATGCGGTAGGAGTGGATTCCAAACCCTAGATTTTTTCTCTCACCGTCTTCATCTCGTTTAATATCAATTTTCTTTACTTAATTAGCTTTCCAAAATCAATTGTTCCTTTAAATCTAATTTAAAGGTTAATCGAAATTGTCGCAACTTAGCCTAACTGTTCCCGCAGTTCGACACTCGAACTTAGCCACTATTCTCTAGAGTTTTGACTTGGCATGACACGGTTAGGGTCACAGGTAAACAATTGTCAAACCAAAATACTCCCTAAACAAACATACTCCCACCTCTGTCCGTGTTTGTTCGTCCGTTTTGGGAATTTCAATTATTTATCGGGATAGCATAATCGCACCTTGAAAAGTATGAATTTCTCCTTTTGTCGTTCAATTATGATTTATGGGGACCACATGAGACGGTAATTTAAATTTTAGAAAATCTGTTAAAAAATAGTAATTAGCATATTCTAGTCTTTTGATTTTTGACTTTTGAGGGCAATCTTTATGGAACATGAATAATTTATGGACTAACAAGTGGACAGGAGTATATCAGTATAAGAGGGTGTTTCACTAATTCAATTTTTTGAAGAAAAATAGTTTTTCACGATTTTTTTATGTGATGTGTTGCTAGAAAATAACCCGTCTCGGTATTTAGGAATTTTTTTTTTTTGTTAGTGGAACACCCCTGAAGTTCTACTACACAAAAGACCCCAATAAGAATATTAGGCTTATAAAAGTTTTTCTTGAACGGAAGACCCCCATCAGAGTACTTTTCGGAAAAAGAGTAAAGAAAATGAAGCGAGCCGTACGGTGGTACAGCACAAAAGACCCCAATCAGAATACTACGCTTACCAATTCTTGAACGGAAGACCCCAACCAGGGCATTTTAATCAAACTTCTTCGGAAAGAGTCAGGAAAAATGAAGCGAGCCGTCCGGTGGTGCGAATACCTGTCGGTGGCTGTCCGACAGTATCCCTAGCGAAGATCGTTCACTGTCGACCCTGTCTTTGGAAATTGTGAGGAGCCCGACTCGAAGGAAAATGAGGACAACGGCAAGGGGGTGAGGTACTGTACTGGGATTCCTCTCGATCTCCTCATGCTTCCACCAGTCGAACTCTGGAATCGGAAACACTTTCGCATCAGATTTTCGACGACTTCATGGCTACCTTTTTAGTGTGAAGTGTGAAGAGAGATAAGTGAAGAAGAAAAAGAAGAAGAAGATGTTGTTGGCTGAGAGACCCCGTCCCGAGTTTACCTTGGAGCCAAATATCGGCGAGGATCCTTTTAGTGGCTGCGCCGGCGTTAGGGGCCGCATAGATCATCGGTTCTTGGCTGCCTCCGCATTCTCACCTTGTAACCTCCGGCGTAACTCGGCTGATTTCATCGAGACCGCTCACTTTCTAAGTGTCTTGCTTCCTCTGCATGCGCCGTTTGGGACCTGGATGTGACATTTATATGTACAGGTATCTCACCTCTCCCCCCTCTCTCTGATTAAAAGGGAAAAAAAAAAAAAACTTTGCCATAAAGTTTAATAGTATTTCATTTTTGGATTTACAAAATCATGTTTTTTTCCCTTAGAAAAAGATTGTTAAAGAAATCGATATGGGTTTTTCAACTTCTTTAAAAAGTTTGTAAATAAAACACGAAAATCAGAAAAGGAGAAGGAAAATGAAGGAATCAAAAGAGCAAACGGAGACCTTTCATATAGGAGTAATTTTTACGGTTGAATTGTTTTTTCCATAGATAATGAAAAGTTTGAAGATTAGTTCTTCTTGTGGCTAGATTTAGACCAGCTTTAAATTTCTACTATTATCTCTAATAAGGTTTTAAATAGCGGTATCGGAATACATAACCATACGGTCAAATATCGGCTGATATCGACTGTATCAGTCAATATTAGTATCAGTCTCTTGAAAAATCGATATGTAATGGCCTATATTTAAATCCTTGATCTCTGATACTTTTTTCTCCCGAGGGTAGCATTTAATGGTAAAAAGACGAATCTAACGATTAAAACTAAAACGGAGTAATATCTGTAGTTTATGTAGCTAGCACTAATTTTGCTTGTTTGATTTTTTGCAGAGGTGATAGAGCTTTCTGCAGTGAAAAGTGTAGAAAAGAACAGATGATCCAAGACGAGTGCTCCTTCGCATCCAAGAAAGAGGCCCCACTGGCAGCCTCCGAAGGCTGCTCCGCCAAAGGGGTGACCGTCGCCCTGAAGGGAAGGGGAAGTCGGGAGTCAATGCCGAAAAGTCATATGTCATACTTGCTCGACGATGTCCGCGAGGAGAGTCCCTCCGCGAACAGCGTCTTTGCAAGTTGCAAGGAGCCCAACTGCAAGGAAAATGAGGACAGCGGCAAGGCAGTGAAGTACTGTGGGAATTGCAAACAGAGTCCGAATCCGAGTAGTAACCTCGAATCGTCGAGTCGGGACGAGTTTAAGGAGTTGGGATTGGAACCGGAAAATAAGGGCATAATTTCTGACTTCTTGTCATTTGTGGGGAAGAAGGAGTTTTACAAGAGCAAAGGCAAGTCTTGGACCAGGTTTTACTTCTTGTACGATCCTCGATCGTGTTACCGAGAGATGGAGGAGCTTAATACCTGCTATGGCTAATTATCTTGAATTCAACATCTATAATTTGGATCTTACGAGTTTGTCCTCCTTGTCGGACTTGACGAATAAGCTGGCTTCTATCATGAATCGCTCCTTGATTTTGATTCAAGATTTTGATCACTGTACTGGGATGCTTTCCGATCTCAACGCTACTGAGGTTAGCTATGTATTTGTTCTTTCTCACGAGTGACAATGTCGGTTAAATCGACACGAATATGACAAGAAGCTAGAAGGTTTGGATAGACAATTTTTTGACACGAACGCGAATATAACATAACCCGCCAACGGAATAATTAAATAGGACGAAAGCGTTATATGAAATGATAGGACTCAGGCATGACATGATGCCAGTGATGACAACCCATAGGTTTCCTTACCCATTACTCCCTCCGTTCCTATTTGTTTGTCCCACACTCTCTCTCTTGTCTTTTTTCAAATAAAAAAATTAAGTACTTCCGTGTATCATTTTTCAAATTTTTTCACACCGAATTAAAGTACACGATGAGTACTTTAATTTGGTGTAAAAAAATTTGAAAAATGATACATGAAAACACTTTATTTTTTCATTTGAAAAATGGCACGACTTTTCGTAAAGGACCAACAAATAGGAACGGAGGGAGTAGTATTCATTCTTTTAAATATTGGAATCCGTACAAGATTAAATTTCTTTGCCAACTTATGTAGGAAAATATTAATATAATTATGAAAAAATAATACATGCATATTATTAGACAACCCATTACAAATTTTTTTCCCAATATCAAAATCAACTAAATGTGTAATTTCCTATTTATTGTTTTTTCATTTTAAAAAGTCAAAGATTAATTAGATTCATTTTATGAGCAAAACTTCTTCTGAGTATTTGTTTTGGTTAAAAAAGCCAACTTAACTTTTTGTTTTGTCTTTATTTGATTTTTTTTTGCGTTTGTTAGTTTTACATCATTTTTTTGAGTATTATTGGTTCGTCTCGGCGAGAGGAATCCAAAGATGTAAAAGATTATGACTAGAACTCTCAATTTTTTGAATAAGATAGAAAAAAGTGTAAAAAGCTTTATTTTTTACTTATTTTGTCTTTATTCAAAAAAATTTATGATTTGATCACAATTTTTTACTTTTTTGATTCCTCTCGCCGAGACGAACCAATAATACACAAAAAGTTAATGAAAAACTAAAAAACACGGGAAAAAATCAAATAAAGACGAAAAATAAGCCAGCCAACTTATTAGGCCAAAACACACCGAGTCCATCTTTTTTTTAAGTATCCACTTTTGGCAACATTACTCTCTCTGTCCCAATTTGGTTGCCCCTTTGAGAAGCCGAGTTTCTAAGGGGGACAATGATGGAACATTCAATTGGGTATGACTTTCTCCATTTACCTCTATGGGGGACAATGATAGAACATTTAATTGGATTTGATTTTCCCCATTGACCTTGTTTAATGCTTGGTTGACATGACACTTAAGTGTAAAAAAGTGCAAAAGACTAATGCTAACTTTTTATGTTTTTGGGTAAATTAAACTTTTTATGTTGACTTTTGAATGTTTTGAAACATCCAAAAAAGGAAAGAATGATCAACAATTTGGGACGGAGTGAGTATATTTTTTTGGACATGAAAAATGTATTTTCATATGAGATATTTAATTTTTTTTGGCACCCACTTTCATTATTTGGTTTACAGAACATAAAAGAATTAATTATATAGGGATTTTTTTTTGAAATTTGAAAATACTCGTATTCCTATAATTAACAATTAAAAAGGGACGGAATATATCAGTCACTAGGGCAAAAAAATCTTCACACTATCCTATAATTTGGATGCTCCTTCCTAAGCCTTACACCTTAGCATGTTTAGATTTTTATTGAGACTTATTCTATACTTTGTTGGTTCCTTTTTTTTTTTTCCCTTTTTTTTTAGCTAACACGGTACAAAACTATTTTATTATTATTATTTTTTTTATGGTTTTTATCAGTTATCATGTGATTGTGGTGGTATTAAAATGTCATCTTTTTGTTATTAGATTAAATAAGCTGTTCATGCACAACATTGCTAGGTGCATAATTTTATGTACATATTAAAAAATAATTAAGGTTCCGAATAGTGTGAATCCGAACATAACACAGTTTTAAGCAGGTGGAGTTAGTGTCAATGTATTTGCCACATTTATATATTAACATGTGTTTTGACACAAAACTCAAAATGACACTACAAGAACATGGCATGATACGATGTCTGCCCCACGTTTTTCTCGACCTTTTTTTTTTTGGGGGGGGGGGGGGGGGGGGGGGGGGGGGTGTCACCCTCATTTTTATAAAAATAAAAAAATAAAATGAAGAAATTCCTTACACTTAATAAGTCAAATAATAAAATATTTCCATAAATCCTCCCAAAGAGGTTTCCATTCAAAATGTACATCATTAATCCATTGACAAATCAAGTATTTGGGCACCCTTGCCCTAAAGGTGAAATCAAATATTATCCCATAAGTTATTACATAAGTCCAAATTGTTAGAAGATTGAATAACCAAAAGTTACATTGTTATTTATCAAAATACAAAACTTGAGATAAAAAAAAAATATCTTCATCCATGCATAAGCTTCACACAATGCATCACTCCACAAGCATCCAATCTCATGCTCTATGTTGTGTACCTGGGAAAGATAGGGTGAGCTCACTAGCTCGTAGGGAAACCAAACTACAACCGCTAGGCATATAAATATGATGAGTGCACATGATATGAATTAACATGAGAGGAGATGATCAAGGAACATAACGGGGGCTAAGACAAGTAAGACGTGTCCAAGAAGTAACCACGTGTCCAAGTGACTTTAAAGTGTCCAGAAAGATTTCAAGGTGTCCCAAAATACCTATTAGTTCATTAAGTTTGTCAAAATCACTCACAAGTGTCATACGTGCCCAAAATCGTGTCCAAGTATCCAAGGTTGCCAAAATATCTTATATACCTCAAAACATTTTCATTTCCAAGTACTCAACACCACCAAAGTTTCCATTTTTTTGTTTCACCCAGATCGCCCAAGTTATTCACATAAGTTCAAAACCAAGTCCACAAGTCGAGTTTCGACAAAACATAATAAATAGTCCAAAATCTCATTTCTCATTTCTTTCATTGAAGAAAAACATCACTATCATTAGTACTAGGGATTTAATCCCTCTGCCGGGTTCCGTAGGCCCCGCGTGCCTTTGCTGGGTATTTGTAGGCCCCGTCTGCCTCTGCCGGGTTCCATAGGCCCCGCGCGCCTCCGCCGGGTTCCATAGGCCCCGCGTGCCTTTATCAAAAATTTTACCAAATGATGGCATTGGTGTAAAACACCTCATTATCACAAACATTTCATTAAAACTTTCATAACAAGTCCATTTCCCAAATTTCATTTCACCAAAGTGCCCTTTCTTTTGAAATGCCACAATTTTCGCCAAAAGGGGCGACCAATCCTATATGCCTTGTGTCCGATACGTATAACGAATTGTCCAATAAAAACACATGTCAAAGTCGTAGTTTAACGATTTCAAAGTAGTTTTTGGGGTTACCACGTTGCTATATATCAAGTATACGAAGTTCCGGACGATTGGAGGTCAAACGGACGTCAAAGGGTGGCCGGAAACCACCCAGAAAATCTGGAGAAGTTGCTGGAAAACAGGGGCAGCGGCTAAAAACAGGGGCAGCAGTGCAGATTTTCACCATAGAGGTGTGGAATTTCAACCCAAATGCAAATGTGATAGTCTAGGTTCAAATTAGAGATGTTAGTCAACAATTAAACATGGAGGGAGGTCAATTTCACTTCCAGTTTCATCAATCAACAACCAATTTCATAGATCACAAAATCAAAATGAGGAAAACTCATAAAAAGAGGGAAAACATAATTTTTCAAGAAATTGAAGCTAAAAACAAGATATGTTCAACAAATCACAAGTATATAACTAGAGGGGGTAGTAATTGTTTTCCTACCTCATTGGTTAAGCTCCAAATGTGAAGAGAGAAGAAAACCCTAGGTTTACAAACTCCCAAACCGAAATTTGAGCTCCCGGGACAAATCCAAGGTGACCCATGCTCCCCACGGCGCGTAGAACACAAAAATGGTCTTGGTTCTTGAAGTGGTTGAGTGAGGAGAGAGAGTTTTGAGCTTGAAGGTGGCAAAAATGGAGGAGAAGAGAGAGAGAGAGAGAGCCGATCGGGTGGAGAGGGAGGAGAGAGTGAAATGTTTTAAAATTTACAAATCTTCCCCCACACACTACTAATATAATTCCCTTATTACACTACACACCCAAATGTGACTTGTGTATATAATATGTAACTACAATACTTATTTTCATAAACCAAACTTAAGTAAAGACAGTTTTCTTTACTTTAATTTATTTATGAAAATAAGGAAGTACCCCCCATTTGGAAACAATGGCATTAGCAAAATTTTGAAATTTTAATCACATCAAAATCTCATCCCCCCACTTTTAGTACAAAACAGAAAACGGGCACATTTTTCTCCGAAGAACATGAGCAAAATATGATTTTGCCTTACTCAAAAATAGCTTTCGATTATACCATTTTGATTAGAAAAATCCAAGGAACAATTACCGGCACTTTTTATCGACCAAATCGAAACTTCTCCAAAAAGTGATTTTTCAAAAAGTAATTAAATTTTCTGAGTCTTTACAGGGGGTGCTAAATTTCACTTTTATTCCTCAATATTCATTTTCAAGGCCATGTTTGGAACCCAGGGTGAATTTTTTCTCCAATTTCTTCTTAGGTTTGAAAGAGAGCCTTAAGGTTTGTTTGGAACTTGTGGAAAAGAGGAGAAAAAAAAGGAAAGTTAAAAAAATCATATTAAGGGGAGGTTAAGAGAACTTCCAGATGAGTAGACACTGACAGCTCCTAGAGTAGAGTGGTCCACCAATTAAGGGGAAGAATTTCATGTCCAGGTTACTCAAGATTTTGTAGAAATTGTTACATGGCACGTTGCAATCGATTTGGAGGAAACTTTTGTTTCACCGGTGGTGGAAATAACTCAAACTCTTGTTGCCAAAGAATTAAAATTACACTGTGAAGACCAGTTACTAATTCACGAAGAACCAAGCATAGCACATTAGGCCGTCGGAGTGGCTAAATTCAGATGAATTTGAGACCACCGTACTATAAGCATAAAACAACGAAAACGATATAATTGTTACGTTTATCAAGCCTAAATAGTAATGGAGAGATATCTTTTGAGCACTGCACATTTATGGTAAATCGTTGATGTATATTCCAGCATTTATCAAATGTTAGCGACCTTAGCAGCCGATGTTCTACTTTCATATGTATTGGTGTAATTCTTCCAAGCATGGTACTGTAATGCAACTGTGTAAATGGCGTGCTAAATTCTTCTGATTACCCTTATTACCGAATTAACGACCATGTTCAATATTTTCAAATTCAAACTATAGATACTCAATAAAAACAAAAATGGTTTTCACAGCTAATTACTTGCACATTAACTTTTTCAAACTAAATCCACACAAAATAGTTTTGATAAAATACTCTAACTTATTCCATTTTGTACAGAAGATTTTTGCACCACCTTTTGTCAAAAAGAAGTAAAGAAAATTATTACTTGTTCATTTCAGAAAATTTAAATTACTAAAGCTTATGGTAGATGGACAAATTTGATAAATATATCACCTAAAATATATTTGAATGATGACAACAATATCAAATTGAACGGATCACAAGTTTACCAATCCAAGCAAAAAGGGTCAATTGATGGTTAGTCATCAGGGGAGAGTTTAGTGTCCTATGAATAAAGACAAACGTTATGTTATCCATATCCTTATTATTGGCTATTTTGTTAAAGGAAGTTATATTAACGTTACTACATAAACACTAGCATTAGTTATCCTAGTAAAAATGTAGTTATCCTGCATACAAGCCTATGTATGCCATGCTAATAATGGATAACAGGGGTAGTATTCACTACTACTTGATTATTGTAGTATCATTCTGACTTAAGAGTTAACAGTTAAGAGCCCCCAGTAACTAACCATTGTTTGTTTTTTGTTGAACGACAAAACTAACCCTTGTTTTAATCTAATCCCTTTACCATTGTGTTATTTTTGCTGCAGTTGACGGGCCCATGTTTGTTGGAGTTTGTTAATGGCATGTTGTTGAGCTGTGGCGATGAGCGGATCATTGTATTTACCACCAACAACAGAGACCTACATGCTGCTGCTCTACATGCTGCTGCTCTACGGCATCCTTTTAACGAGGATATATACATTCACAAGTCTTCACCTCCACCTGTAGCCTTACCAGATGAAGGAGAGATTGTGCAGCTTGATTTATCCAAACAAAATGAAACTGAAGCAGCAGTGAGTTCCTTTAAATCAGCATTTCAACTGGAAGGTCTAACAACGCAGTCCACTGCCTATCCAACGCCCAATATTCTCGTCTTTCCACAACTTGAGAACATGGAGAGTTTCGAAGATGGGAGAAGTTTGTTAGCTTCACAACAAGAATTTTTTTTGGAGGGACATATATCTAAATCTAGTAATTTGGCATTTCCCGCATGTTCTGATGCAGCAGCTCCTAGCCAACTTGTAGCTACTATTCTCCACACGTCGCCCGCCATTCCCCACATGATACCTAACCTCATTGGGGGTTCCTCTGAAACATTTCAACTAGGAGGTCAATCAACACAGTCCACTGCTTATCCAAATCACAATTCTGTTGTGTTTCCACAGCCTCAGATAGCATTAACACAAATACGAAGTGAGAACATGGGGAGTTTAGAGGATCTTCAAAAACATTCTGGTGGTAGACATGATGTTGTTTCAAAGAGCTTTGCCGGTAAGCTTCTACTGTTACGTTGACCATAAATTATTGCTTGCAATCTTTATCCTACTCTCAATTTTCAACACTATATCATCTGTGAAAAAGAAGCTTAGTTATTTTTGTATTTACAAAAAGAGAAGGAAAGAAAAGAAAAAAAAAACTGACGAGAAATATGAATTGAAATTGTTCGTTTGTTTTTTTATATTTTCTACTTATGATGAGTTGGAAATGCAGGTTTATGATTTTCTCTTCAACAGAAGAAAGACTTTGTGCTAAGTAGTAGTCCATCCTAATTTATAGTGATTTTTCTAAGTCTCCTATGCTTTTTCTACAAAATCTCCCGTTCTGCTTTTGAAGTTTTGTTTGTATTAGTTACACCCCTTTTGGTTTATTTAGTTCTAATGGCCTCAAAATTTAACCATTGCAGCTATTTTCTAGTTACGTTTTCTTTCCATTCTATTTCTACCTTTCCCCAACCCAAGGCGAGGACAATTCACATTTTTCTCTCATCAGAACAACAATCATTTGATGCTACAAACAACGGAGCACCTCATGTCAAGGCAGATCAGAGCAGTCCCACTTTGTCTAATTCAGAGAAGGAAAATACAAGAGAGGCAAGAAAGGGAGAATGCAAAGCTAAGGGCCATGGTGGTAAGTTTCTACTGTGATAGCTATATATTGCCTGCAATCTTGATATTTTTCAATTGTCAACCATACTAGTTTTCCGGCCAAGTAGAAGCTTGATTATTCATGTGCTTGGATTCTACTGTTCAAACAGGGTAAAAAAGAATTGAAATTGAATGTTTTGGTGTATTATCTGGTTTGTGTATAGATAGAGCTGCAGGTCAGCCTGAATTTTTTTTTTTTCCAAACCAGAAAATTGTATAATGATTTTAAGTCATCAGGTTCATCCCAATTGACAACCATCTTTCTAAGTTTGCTTTGCTTTTCTTCCAGTGTTGGTTTATTTGGTGTCTACATTCGTAAATATTTATGAATTACGGTTTCACACCCCAGATTCCCTTGGACTGAAGTCATTCAAAGTACGAGAAACTCTTGGGCAACTGTCTAGTGGCATTAGACACTTGGTGTCATGGTACCCAGGGAGAAGAATAACATTCAATCGTTGTGTACAACTAAGGAAATCAAGGGATCTGCCAAGAACTCTGCAAATGAACTACTCAGAAGGGTTGACTGGTCAGGTTAGTCCTCTTCTGATCTACAGGTGCATGTAATACTTTAAACAATGGCGACATGATCCTATTGGTAGGTTTACCATTGGCTCAACTACAATGTTCAAACACAGATTTTGAAACCTTTGTCCTAATAACTGTATTATTTTGAAGGTCATGATAAAATTTATTCAAATGATGGATCCAAGTTTGTTTCATATCCAAGAGCAATCAGTGATTAGACCCTCAACATTTGGTTGTTTAAATAAATTTGGAAAAAGGAAATACATCTGTTGGATTAACAATTGGAGTACTACAGAATATTGTAGATTAGCCATAATGAAGAGGTGTTCTTTAGGGGAGTAAAGATCATTTGAAGTTGTCACTGTTCGGAATGTTATATTTGTTATTTATGGATTACTTTAGTGATCCATGTCTTCAACTGTTCCAATACTGCAGCCTGCTAGTCCTTTGCATCGGTTTGATGGCTTACCAGATGGAGGACAAGTCATTTCTCTATCAGAGAAGGAAATCGTGAGGAAGACATTGAAGAGAAAGTGCAGAACCACAAAAGTACATAGGTTAGGGTATCACCAGCAACATTTTGGCAGTAGATGTGAAGATTCTGCGAAGAGACATAGAGGTGTGCTTCTACAATTAACTAAGGCTTGCTCTTCTTTGTGAACCATTCAATAGTCTAGTGTAGGACGTGCTGGATTGTTCTCGTGATGGAAGCAGTAAAAAGTTGTACTTTCTTACCTATTTATTGGTGCTCATGCAGCAAAACGCATCTGTAGGCAGCATGTGATCAATCAGGTTTCCAAGGTGAAGCGCATCCATAGGCGACATGGGATCCATTGGCGGCCATTCCGACAGGTAACACACTTAAGTTTTTTTTCATTTCTAAATAGTGAATTTGTTTTATTGGTTTAATTGTTATGAAGAAAGCAGTATTTTCTTCCTAATTTTGGTGAAATTTCCTGTCGCATTGGGTTCATACCTCACTTGTATTTTCATTCGTGTTGTCATGTCAGGTTATTAAATAGTGAAACCATGTCATTCTAATTTAAAATAGAAAATACTAAACTTATGAATGATAGCAAGCTTCATGTGTCCCCAAATTGGAAGAGCATGTGTATCTAAAGTTGTTCTGTAGTAGATCAGTCTTGAACCAATGCCCATATCATCCATATTCAAGAATTCTTACCAACTTTTCCCGTCAATGTTGTACTTGTCTGAAGTTCAGGGATGGGTTCTTCCTTTGAACTTTGTCGTAGTTTAGGGCTTTTAGCTCCATTTTCTAAGCCATTGGGATTTACCTGTCTTTGAATAGCATTGTTTCAAATTTAATGACAAAACGTGAATGCAGTTCTTGTTACTACTATGGAAATCCAAGATAGTCATACATTTTCTTTGGTAATTTCTTTAAAATTGGGAGAAAAAATAAGAGCACTCCATAACATAAATAACAAAGAGGGAAATATGTTTTGTAAACTGGTATGGAAAGAAATGCACTCCATAGAAGCCCTAATTTTCTATTTATCTTTACTTGAATCAGAACTGGGCAACGATGAAGGGGTATCATTTAGAAGGGCAAAGACCAGTTGAAGTTATCAACCTATCTCCGGGTTGGAAACTTGATTCAAGGCTTCAACTTATTCATGTATCCTGGCTTGGTAGATCTTCACCGCAGTCTGTAGCCATACTAGGAGGCGGAAAGAATGTGGGGTTCAAAGCCTTATCATCAGGTGGATTTGGTGCTACAAACAACAGAACAAACCTCGTCGGACAAAATTCAAGTGGCTCTACTGCATCTCATTCGAATAAGAAAAGACCAAGAGACGCATCAGTTGGCAAAGGGATAAATTTGGATATTAGTGAACAGGATCTTCGACAACATTTTGGCCGCCGTAGCCGTAAAGATGCTGCGGATATCCTTGGTGGTAATATGTTTGCTTGCCATCTATCTCTTGTTTTCAACCGTACTAACTATTCCACCAGATGCTGGATTATTATCCTGTGGAAGCAACATAAGAATACTGATTTCTTACGTTTCTTCGCTCATGCAGTCAGTGTATCCATGCTTAAGCGCATCTGTAGGCAGCATGGGATCACACGGTGGCGAAATCGGATTGGAAGCAGTGGTAATTCCTCCCTCTCTTCCTAGTCTCTTCTTTGTTTGAATCAATTAAAAAGTTGGAAGGAAAGGGGATGTGAGTAATGGTTACTCATGTGGTCCCTGATCACCCTAACTAAAATGTTGCCATTTTAATGATACACACAATAGGACCTTCTTTCTTTTGCTTTCTATTTCAGGCATTTCCTATATTTCCTAAACAAGGGGTACGGATCATTAAATTCTTTCCCCCTCCTTTCCCTCCCAGATTTTCCAAATTAAAGCAATATATGTCATCCTTTTCTTTTCTTTTATTCTAATTTGTATCTAATTGCATCTTTTCGTTTCTCGATATAGTCTGGAAACCCCCTGATCCAGATGAAAGGAATGCATGCCCAACATGCAAAGCATCAACTCATAGGGAGACCGAGATGGTTGGTAATCTTCACAAGCCAAATGAGGTTCCACCAGATTTTTTTGACGGCCTAAACTGTTGGAATGCAGAAAGTTCAATAGCAGGGCCCTTAGAAACGCCTACTTATCATTATGGTAGTGCTGGTAATAATTTTGATGTGGAGTTCTCTTTTTCATCTCTTCTTAAAGAAAGTGATGCAAGTGGTTCCTATAAAGGGGCATTCCAACAAAAAGATCAATTAACACTGTCCTCTGCTTGTCCAAATCCCAATGACCATGTGTTCGGACAGCATAACATAGCATCGACAGCAATGGTAAGTGAGAACATGGGGAGTTTTACCTTAGCTTCCCAAGTTGAGGCTCGTTTGGAGGAGCATGGTGCTGGATCTAGCTATGGGACAATGCTCACATGTTCTAATCCAGCTTTGAGCCAAACGGGGCCTACCATTCCTGAAATGGGGCCTACCATTCTAGACATTATGCCTCCTGTGATAGCATTGCAAGATGCAAGGCCAGTGACGATAAAGGCTATGTATAGGGATTCCACAATAAAATTCAAGCTCCCTCTCACATCGGGAATTACGGAATTGAATGAAGAAGTGGCAATGAGACTGAAATTAGAGCTTGATAGTTTTGACGTGGAGTACAAGGATGAGGATGGGGACTGGATTTTGATACCATGCGACAAGGACTTAAGGGACTATCTGCAACTTTTCAGCTCATTGGTCAATCCAGTGATCAAGCTATTGGTTCTTGATAAGGTTGTCAATGCCAATGAAAGCAGCGGATCACTAAAGCGGAAAAGACCATAGGAAGGCTTGGTTTAAAAAATAATAGTATATGTCATCAGTTCCATGCTTAGCAGGAACATAACTTTGCCAAAATTTCCATCAGAAACCGCTATATAATAGCATATCCACTTCAGCTTTGATATCCATTTGAAATCCTGTTCCCTTTTTACTCTTGTTTTTTTAAGTTTAGTCTGGTTTTGAAGGCTTTATTTCTTTTTTTGATTGCAAATAGGAGTGTTGGGAGTCCTGGGAGTGGGATGCTTAAGGTTATGTCCCCATGTAGTCAGTCTCATGTGGATCTTACTGATGGGGCGATTCTCAAGTTTTCTGATAATGTAAGCCCTGTGGCTGATTATAATGTGGTTTCGAAGAATGGTGTTGGGAATTCTACTACTGTTGGCTGCTCTGTTCCTCTGTGTGTTTAATGCTTCTAGACTTCTAGTTCAGAAGATGTTAGTCTTTCTTCTGAAGCTGAGTTCGAGGAAGGCTTGATGCCTAGTATTTTGTATCAGGACTTCATGATCAGTAAGAAGCAAGGCAAAAGAAAAGGTAGAGGAAGAGTTCCCCAAGTTAAAGGGGGTGGAATTAAAGAAGAAATCGCCTTATGAATGATTAAGCTAGTGTTTAATGTGTTGGAAAAATTACAATAGCAATTGCGATTAATGAGTTGAGTTTACAAGGCTGAGGCAATTGCGATTGAAATATGTATTTAGGCTCAGTGGTTGGATTGGGTTTAGTTTTTAATCCCTTTTGGTTAGTAGGTTGGGCATGAGAATACCTCTTAAAATCAAGCCCGTTCCGGCCCACGATAAAAAAGATGACAATGATGTGCATTCCATATTTATACTCTACCAAAACAATTAAAAAGAAAAAAAAACCACTACCATAATTATATATGCATTACTCTATTTTTTAAAATATATATACATATATTTTTTGGTCACCATGTAACTATAATTAATTATTATAGTGGAGACTTGAAGTAATTTTGGAAAAGAAGTTCCCGGAAAGGAGTTTAAGTTTAAACATTATGGCATTCAAAGTACTTTACTTCTAACTTTATACTAGCGTTGAACCCGTGCTATGCACGGGTGAGATTAACATGAACGCAAAATGTATCGACATGGTATAATAGGTAGCAAGTGGCTGGACTCAAATCATACACGCATAATGTTTATAGTAATTGAGTAGGAACAAGGGCCTCTTACCTAGTTTAATCCAAATTCTGGAGATCACAATAGTGGAAAAACCATTAGCACATTAAATAGAAATAGAGTATCGAATAGAGTTGTGCCCATTCGATGCATGGGGAATGAAAATCCAACTTTGAGTAATTGGTAATTGGCCTGCCAAATTTTCATACCAAAAGGCGTCATACTTGGACCAATCTTTGACTTGATTGAATGTCGCGACTTGCTTGAATAAAAACCTTGGAAAAATTAGTACAAACAAAAAAATTAGTTGATTGTAAGAACAATTTGAAAATGGAAACAAATCTTCGAGCAATTGGTAATTGTTCTGCCAAATTTTCGCACTGAATGGCGTACGTCTTGAACCAATATCTTCAAGCAATTGTACCGAAAGGAGCCTGATTTTCAAAACCTACTGAGTATAAGAGAGAATGCGATCAATTCAACTGATAGGAAAATTCGAAGTTGGAACTCAACTTTTGAGCAATTGATAATGACAACGGCAAGATTTTAACCATGAAGAGACATCATGGTTATGCGGTTTGGTTTTCACCCAGTTGCAAAGCGTGGGACGTTTTTGATGAACGTGCATGTGGAACTTGAAAGGGGAGGAGGAATACGTGGGTTGCGGGTTATTTTACAGTGGGGCATGTTGAGTGGAAGAATACTACAGTAAATGTGGGTTGTGGTGACGTGGTGCCGTGGTGGAGCAATGGGAGTGTGGTTAACTGCTAATATGTTGAACATGGGACTTTGGCCGGAACAAAGGGGGAAAACATGGGTAGTTATGTGGTATTTTGTGGGTAAAAAATAATTACAAATTCTGAGAATTTAGCATTGGGGGTTTGGAGGCTTTTGGGGCTCAACTAGATTGTTATTGGATATTGATATAGATAGATGGATAGATAAATACAAGACAACAAGAGTAACGCAAAGCAAACCCTACCCAAACCTTGGGCCTTAGCCTAGCCGGCACACTTGAGGTGGACCCCCAACAGGAAGAAGTAGAGGCAAACGAACCGAGTCGAGCTTGGAAGTACTCGACTCGGCTTGTTATTTATCCGAGCCTGAAATTCGAGCTCGAGTTGGAGTACTGTTGTTAACAAGCCAAGCGCTTAATGACCGAGCCTAGTTCAAATACTAAATGAGCCCATATAAACGAGCCGAACATATACAAACGATCCAAGTTGTAGAGTGTTGAGCTCAACTCATTTACCTCACAGAGCTAAAACTCGAGCTCAAGCTTGAACTCGACTTGATTACTAAACAAGTCAAGTAAATACAAGCTAAGCTAAATCTTGAGCTGCTTGCAAGTAGCTCGGTTCATTGAAAACAGAACAGGGGTCGGGAGAAGATAGAAAATTAAGGGGAAGATTTGGGTGTTGTTTGGGACTATTTAAGGGGCCGTTTGGGTATCTGATTAGGGTCTTTTTTGTCAGATTGATGGGATCATTGGGGTGGCGCCGATTGAGTGATGTTTGGGGGTGGTTCAAGCATTTGGTGATGTAGTTAGATCTTTACTGACTGCACTTTTTTCTTTCCTTTTGTTATAAAAATTAGGTGGTTGAGAGGTAGGTTGAGATTTTGCGAGTCTAGCGGCGGTTCTAGAGTCTAATGTATTCTCCAAGCTCTCTCAGTTCTTACCTTTTCTTATTGTACCAATTTATTTTGCTATCTTACAGATAATCGAAATTTTTCTTCGCCATTCAAAGAAAGAATTTTAGATCCATTTAGAAATGGATGAGAACGACTATGAAAGAAAATAGAAGCCAAAATTAGAACTATAAACTTGTAAACCACTTGGTATAAGGAGTTTTTCCAATGCTGAGGTAAGGACGAGTGACAACTTTTTTCCCACAAATTAATTGTTAAAGCATCTAACTGAAAACTAGTAATTGGCAATAAGTGGAGAGACCATCCAAGCTCATCAACTAGCTTTAGAGGTCATGATTAACCAATGTGGAACAACCTCTAACACTTCTACGCACGTGTGACTCCTGACCCGCAATTGGAGAGGTAAACAACGGATTCACAACATTAGGATCATAACAAAACATGGTGCACTTATGGCTCAAACAACAGGACAATAACCAAGAGAGTTTTGTCCACAATCAGGGGTGGAACTAGGATTTAATATACAAGGGGGCCAAAATATGAAAAATGAGATTAATTATTAAGGTTCAAAAATTTAAACGTTTAAACGTCTAACTAATACCACAACAAAACACAACATCTAGGTGCCTTTTTTTTTTTTTTTTTTTTTCTTTTGGACCAACAAAGAGAATATATACATCATATGTTACAAAAAGAGAAGATACAAGGCTAAACTTTGGAAGCAAACATCAAGATAGCAACAACAGACGCACCAGAGCAATAAACAACAACATAAACATCATGAAAAATCTACAAAAATATCAACAAAATAGAGGTAAAAATAGCAGAAACACATGAAGATTATAGGAATTACAAGGATTAGGGAGAGGCCGACCATGTAAACGTTTGGTACTTGAAAAAAACTAACCTAGATTATAGAGATGGCCAAATGGGGGGAGCCACTGGTCCCCTATAAGCCCCTTGCTAGTATTGTCATTGTCCACAATCCTTCGAAAGCCTAGCTCAGATACCATGAAAATTTTCGGATAATGGAAAGGTAAAACTTATCTTATTTCATTTTCTCGCTACAGACATTTATGTATAGCATGGTTATATGCAAAATAAACTAAATAAGGAAAAGAGGATTACAACAAATCTCTATGATCATGGAGTGATTGTAGGCTATCAATGACTTGACCAAATCAATGAGATTTTAGCTTGCAAGAAAAACGGATCCCTCTATTCTTTTCTTATTTTCCAATGAGCAACCAGAAAAGAAGGGAAACATGTAATTTGGTCATTCATCGTTTATCAATTTCCAAAAAAATCAACTAGAGATTATAAATGAACCATAGGAAAAACGAATCACAGAATGAATATTCTCATAACTATAATTCTAGGTGCAATCTCAGGTCGGTAGAAGAGACAATAAATAATTGACGTCAACGAAGATTCAAACTTGCAACTTCATGAAATTATAATTATAGAAGCAACCTCTGCTACTTTTATCTTTATATATTTAATTTAGGCATACTATGTTTTCGAAATTAGAATAGTATCCAAAAAATTTCCCTCACCTGAAACGTAGCTGGCGTAGACATTTTGGACCATAAAAATACTGTTGGAAAAAGGTAAAACTTAGGTTGTGTTTGGTTGAATGGAATGGAATAAAAATGGAATGGAATCAGAGGAATTGAGGTTGGAATAATCATTCTCATTCCCATGTTTAGTTGTGGCTAGGAATCAATAGGAAGAATTCAATTCTCATTCCAATTCCTGCGTTTGATTTGCTAGAATCACATTTCCATGGAATGAAATGTCTCCCACCAATAAAATATCACAAATAAATATACCATGTTCATAATTCAACACCTAGTTTGGCATAGCATCTACAATACCCCATGAAAGACACCGAATGACATAACTAAAATATGAGAATTTCCGACACTTCAATTTTAACATTCAAAGTTATTTTTTTCTTAAAAAGAAAAAAAGCAAAGCAAATTGACATAAATATACTAAGTAGTTAGTCATCTCATGATCACGAGCTATAGGAAGAAAGGCTCTATGGCGTTGAATCATAGATAGACCTGAAAGCTCTCGAAGCTCCTCATTTATTTTGTCCCTCTTCACAGGTTTATCAAGTCAAACATCCAAACTGTAAGAGTACAATTTTTCATTAACATTATGTGTTTTTGCAGGGACGGAACCAGGATTTTAATCTAACAGTGACTATTTTGTATGCAACAATAACAATAGAAAAATGGTGTACAATGAGAACTTACTGACTTAAAAAATTGAAATACGATCTCGAAGTTTATTATATGCACGTAAAAGTACCAACAAGAGGGTAATTATTGATGTAATCTATCGCTTAGTGAAAACATTTTGTCAGACCGCTTTTCCACTATTTTGTTAGTGGCATTGTGTAATCAAATCCATAGAGGCACTCCGGACCCAACACATTTAGTGGTGGCAACAACATACAAATTTCTACTACAGTTAAAACATTTTTTTTTTTGAATTGTTGCAGTGGTAGCTGCAACCGCAAGCCACCCTTGGCTCCATCCTTGTGTATGTGAATTCAAAGGAAAATAAGGACAACGATGAGGCATCCGTCAAGCTCTACCCGCAGTTAAAAAACAAAACAGAAAAGGTCTACACCTACGGAGAGAGGTTTGTTGGGATTCACCGGCGATGTTCGAGGAGTTTGGAAGGGATTGATCCGGTAGACAAGGGCACAAGTTCTGACTTGTCAATATTTGAGACGAATGAGGAGTTTTACAATAAAAAAGGCATGGCTGAGAAGTTAGAGGACTAGGGAACAGATCCTAGAAATAAGGGTACAATTTTTTACTAGGTGAATTTTGAGAGTTATAAAGGTTTTACTGGTTGTACTTGTACGAGCCTCTTGGTACTGATAGATCGATCAAAGTCAAAACAGAGCTGTTGAATGACGAAATTGTCCTCGCATGGAGGTATTGGGTTGAAACGAGAGCCTTGGAATTCCGCCGGAATCATTCACATCTCTACTCGTCTCATCATAATTAATCTTCATGCTTCTCCTATTCCTCTTAGTTAAAGATATGGAAGATTTCGGCCGAAAAAGTGGTCGAGGTTCTCTTTTAACCCCAATACCCCATGACTGGACATTTTTGTCGTTCAACAACTATGTTATGACTTCGGTCGGGGGCAATTCTAGCAGCCCACATGCATCCATTGTCAGCCAGATCATAGACGTGGAAGTTCTATTCCTTCCACCAAAAATTGATTCAAGTGATTTTGATCTTGCGAGCTTGTACGTCCTGCCCCTTCGAATCTGGAGGAATTTTTTATCACTGTGGTGGGATATTTCCCAACCTCAAGACTAAGGTTAGCTATTGTTTTTCCTTGACCACTGATTTTTTAAGTTGAAATCGTCCTTTAGATAACTGTGGTGGGATACTTCCCAAAAGCCTGTTTTCATTAGATGGTTGTTTTAATCTAATCCCATTATTGTTTAATTTTTGCTGCAAGCCTGCGCGCAGTTGAGGGTATCATTGTGTTGAAGTTCGTTGATGGCTTGTTGTTGGGACATGACGATGGGCGGATCATTGTATTTTACTACCCCACATAGACTCATAGCTTGTGTTCTTCATGCAGCAGTTGAGGGTCTCACAATTGTTGAAATTCATTGATGGCCTGTTGATAAGTTGTGCTGATGAGCGGATCATCGTATTTACTACCAACCACATATACTAACATGTTGTTTTAACATTTTATTTTTTTATTAGAGGTACACATACATCCAAAGATTAAAAAATAAATAAAAAATTGATTAAAGGTCACTAAAGACAAAAAAAACACAGATGACGAAACAGTGAAAACTTTTATAGTTCCTTTGGATTGCAAGATTTGGAGAGAAAAGAAAGGAGAAGAAAGGAAAACGGTTTCTCTCCCTCGTTTGGATGACCAAAAGGGTGAGAGAGGAGGAAAAATGGCAAGATTTGATGAGAAACGGGACGCCGGCGGCACGTGCGGGCCACCCCGTCGTCGGATCGTCGTCAAACTTCCACCGTTGTTTTCGTCTCGTCGAGGAGAAGCCGGATCTGTGCTTAAAACTCCATTTTGAGGTCCCTGGAAAGTCGCCGGAGATGAGAAAGTTGACCATAATGGCTGGGAGAGAAACTGATTTCTCATGTCTGTTTGGTTAACACATGAGAAACTCTCCCCCTTTCTTTTCTTTTCTCATCATTAAAAGAAATCTCTCCCCTTTCCTTTCTTTTCTCACCCCTCTTGCCAAAGGAGCTGTTAGAGATAAATTTTCGAAAATGAGAACCAAACAAAGCCTTAGTAATGTAATTTTTCCAATGGTTTAAAAAAAAAAACAAAAAAGCAATTCCAACTTTGATCATGCATGTAATTGGTAATTTTGACTTTCATCCAATTTTTGGTATATTTTGTGGGTCTACTCAAGTAGCTTAATTTTTCCGTTTTGGACAAAAATTTTGATTAGCAAAGAAAATTTTCAGTATCAAAGTGATAAAAATATGAAATTCATAAAGTCGACGTATGAAAATTTATAGCCAAAACTTACCATTGCCATTGTACAGATCATCTTGTTAAGAAATAAGACGTACAGACCCATGCCTAATTTTATTGGTTAAATAGGTTTGCACTGAGATTGTCTATATAAATTGTTTTTCCTTGACTTATTATTACTAATCGTGCAATTCTTTTTTATGTACAAATGTGTGCATATACATAAGTAAAATTAATCGATTGACCGAGCCCAAGTTGCTAAATCATTGACCGGTTGTGTTGTGAGTTGTATCCTACATGTGCAATGCGGTGATGAAAAGAAAAAAATTGTGTTAGTAGGAGTATTTGTATTTAAAAGTGACAGCTTCAAGGGTCTTAGAGTGATGTGCTATTACTTGTTGGTAGGTGGAGTATAAACTAGGTTCTTGGAGGGCATGAGTGCAGTTCATACACTTTTGAGCACATTACATTACTGAACAAAAATGCTCTCTAGTACTGCTGCTCCCATTTCCCGTCTCTCTCTCTCTCTCTCAAAACTCTACGAACCCTTGTTCTTTTTCTCCAAAATTGAAGACAGAAACATGAAAATCTTGGAAAAGTGCAAGAAGGAAGATTGATTTTCAAGCAGAGGGCTACCTTTTGATCCAAATATTGCTTTTGGGGGTTTTTTTTTTTCTATTGAGGTAGGGTTTTCTGCTAATTTTTCTGAATTGTAAGTTACCATGTATGAAAGCTAGTATTGTTAAGTGTTCAAGCACATGATTGTAAAAAAAGGTCCTAATTTTGAGTTGTATGCTATAAGTTTGGAAATTGTTAATTGTATGCTATGGGTTGTATGCTAATTTTGAGAAGTTTCACTTGTATGTTTAGAGAAGATTGTTAATCGTCTTGTTCATCATGGCTTTCTTGAATGTTCTAATTGGGAATGTTGAAGAGTTGGGTTGATAAGGTAAATGAGCCGTCCATGGTTCTTCGTCGTACCTTCGATCCACGTTGTCCAATCAACTCCTTTGCGCCGTCTTTGGTTCAACAATACTGAAAATGGTATTGGTGTAGATTTTGTTTCTAATTTTGCATCTTTAATATGATTACCATGTTTACTACATCAAATATTTTTAGATTGCATATTTTATAGGTTTAAATTATTTGCGATCAAGTGATTGTTTGTCTGATCTGTTTCGAGGTTATTATCGATGATGTTTCAAGCACCAAGGAAAACTTGTTGTGTTCAATGTTTCAAGCTCCGGTGATTACCCATTTGCCTCAGGGACTACCCAAATTCCGTTTGGTCGTGGGACAGCTTGCTGGTCTCAGCCCCTGCAATTATCGGGCGGATTCGGTTGTGAAATTTTCAGGTATTGTGTATTGGTGTCTCGGTATCCACCCTGTTGTGATTTCTATTTTTGTGGGGGGACCTAGTTTGTCTCGAATGTATAGGTATATGTGAAATTGTGGGTATAGTAAATGTAACAGTTACGAGAGAAGTCTGGAACCATTACGAATGATGTGAAGGTCTTGTTGAGCATTTATTCAGTGCTCTTGATGTTCAATGGTCCGACCCATTTTGAACCCTTTTCATAAACCCAAGTAATATACGGGTTAATAAGATTTTACTCATTTATCACTCATAATACATCATGAGTGGGTTATAAGTTGGTGGACATGGATGGATTCATGGGCCGGGTTATAAATATCCATCTCCACAAATTTGTTTTTGGCTGTTTTGAGGAATATTAGATGAGCACCAAATTGTTGAGATGGTCAGATTAAGGTTTTCTGCAACTATTTCAGAACACAAATGTGATAGTGAAACAAGCTGAATGTATCATAAATCAGTAACATCAAACTGAGTTTTGACCAACGTGTCCCGTGACCGCGACTGTTTTTCTTTTTGGTAAATTAAATTTATTTAAACCAAAGAGGGAAACAACAACATCAGGGCTTACCCCTGAAACAACCAGACAAATGAAACCATGACGCTGTGCTTAATACTAGCACAGTACAACAGACAAACAAGAGACCAACTAGTGACTGTACAACAAACAACACGCCTAGCAACAATTTTTAAGAAAAACATCACAAGGATTTTGCCGGCGACCTGAACTGTCTCAAGGTTGCACAACGATTGCCATATTAGGCTCTGAGATAGGTTGCTCGTGCAGTATTTGGTTTCCTCCTATGTCGTCAGCCATATTAGGCTCTGAGATAGGTTGCTTTATAGATTGGGTTTGCTTCACGTCTATGTAGTCCGTAAGATTGCGGTTTATATAGTTTTGATTTAATTTTAAATTTTTCGTTTTGTTGTTTGTTCTTGTGGGAGGTTTGATTTTTTTGCGATTGGTTAGATCTATTTGTGATCAAGTGATTGTTGGTCTGATCTGTTTTGAGGTTATTATCGATGATGTTTCAAGCATCGAGGAAAACTTGTTCTGTTCAATGTTTCAAGCTCCGGCGATTACCCATTCGGCTCAGGGAATACCCGAATTCTGTTTGGTCATGGGACAGCTAGCTGGTCTCATCCCCTGCAATTATCGGGCCGATTCGGTTAGGGTGAAATTTTCGGGTATTGTGTATAGGTGTCTCAGTATCCTTCCCGTTGCAATTCCTATTTTTATGTGGGCACCTAATTTGTCTCAAATCTATAGGTATAGGTATATGTGAAAAATGTGGGTATAGTAAATCTAACGTTATAAGAGAAGCGTGGGACCATTATGAATGATGTGAAGGTCATGTTGAGCATTTATTCGGTGCTCTTGATGTTCAATTGTCCACCCATTTTGAACCCTTTTCATAAAACAAAGTATATACAACATGATCCATAATACAAATTGACCGGGTTATAAGTTCGTGGATATGGATGGATTCATGGGCCGGGTTATAAATATCCACCTCTACAAATTTGTTTTAGGCTGTTTTGAGGAATATGATGAGCACCAAATTGTTGAGATTGTCAAATTAAGGTTTTCTCCAACTATGTCAGAACACAAATGTGATGGTGAAACAAGCTGAATGTATCATACATCAATTACATCAAACTGAGTTTTGACTAACTTTTCCCGCGTGTCCACAACCGTTTTTATTTCTGGTGAATTAGCACAGTACAATAGACCAACGAGAGACCAACTAGACGTAGTGACCGTACAACAAACAACACGCGTAGCAACAATATTTGAGAAAAACATCACCAGGATTTTGCCGTTGACTTGAACTTTTAAACCAAAAAATTGTCTCATGGCTGCACAACAATTGCCATAATAGGCTCTGAGATAGGTTGCTCGTGCAGTATTGGGTTTCCTTCTATGTCGACAGCCACAGCTACAACTTGAGGAGGAGCAGTATTAGTTTCTCTTTCATCTTGTTGACGTCTCTGGACAATACAAGTGATGATGAGAACAGGAATCTCACATAAGACATCCCAAATCCATATAAGAAATCGCACAAATGATTCGAAAAGAAAACGGTGCCAAGGAGAGAGAAAAATGGTGACTACGAAAACAACCCCGAAAAGGGATTGTGGCAGAAAAAATGACCCCAGCAGCGAAATAGCCAAGAGGAAAGAGAAGTCTCTGGGTTGAGCTCGGATAGGCTCTGCAGTCACATAAAGAGGAAGCTTGACCGAGGTGGTGAGGAAAAGTATTGAAATTAGAATGGCAAAGAACGTTGCCCAATTCATACTCAAATTGAGCTCGTAAGGGAGGTGGTGATGGAGAAAGAAGAGAGCGAGGTTGATAAAAACGGGGACAACAAATCGGAGGTCTAGGACGATATACATCCAGAACAATGTCTGAATCCAAAAACTAAGCTCAACTTGTGTTACCACAGAAGGTATATTGAAATGCTCTCTATCTGATCTCCCGTTGCCTATACATATGGAGTTTGTCTATGCATCCCCCGCGCAGGCCCCGTGTGTGTATATATACCTTGTCTTTGCACCCCCAACCGTGGGGTCGTGATCTGGCTCACTTGGGGTCTTTCCAATGATCCCTAACAAGAATGAATAAGCAATAATATTTTGTCATAACCTGATCGGGTCAAAACATCTATAAAAAATAATGTATTTTTCATTTTCTTTTCATCGGCGTGGGGTTGTCCAATGTCCCATGCAGTGGCGGACGTTGGATTCTTATTGTTAGGGGATCAGATCACATGTATTTATAAATTAATAATACTTCCTCCGTCTCATTTTAAGTGGCCAACTTTCACTTTTTGAATTTATTTTTACAAAGTCTATAATTTTCAATCTATAATGTATTATATATTTTTGAAAAGATTTTATTTTAGAACTCATTGATTTCTATCAAACAAGATCTATATTCCATATTTTTTGTATTATAAATATTGAAAATTAAAGAAAACTTTTGAATCCAGTTGGAAGAGTAACATGACCACTTAAAATGGGATAGAGGGAGTGACAAAATCTCATCCTCAAATATTAATAACAAAAAAATGCATGACAAAAAGTAACAAAAGATGAATATGGTGAAATACTTGCAGCTTGCATATGACAAAAGAGGACCTAAGTGAATTATGTTAAGTATACGTTTTGGAAGAATATGAGTGGTATGCGTTTTATCAAAGGAAAATCACTCCAAATTTTGTCGATGTAGGGCCGTAGGGGCAATGCTTCATAACTGTCACCAACAAAATTATAAATAGAACTCCCTCCGTCCCTTTTTTAGTTTCGACATTTTCATTTTGAATTGTCCCTTAAGAAATGTTTGTTTTGAAAAGTTTGTACAATTATCATTTTGTCTTTTTGAAAAGTTGGTGGGTGAAGAATTAATGGGTAAAAGTTGAGGTAAAAATAGATGTAAAAAGTGTAAAATAAAGATAAAAGTTAATGTAAAATGTGTAATGATGATATTTCTTCTATAAATTAAATTTATAAAGCAACACACTTAAAAAGGGTTGGATGAGATAAATGGGAGGTGGAAAGGAGTGTAGCCCCCTCTTCCAACTCCAAGGACTGCCCGTGGACCATGGGGCGGGGGTTTACTGCCCCGGGGTCCTGGACCGGGGCGGGGGGATGGGGTTGGGTCGTCCATTGATCCATGCTGACCCCCTTTAAGCTTTCTGGTAATTACACTGACCCCCTTTAAGGTTTCTAGTAATTACATAAATTTCCCTTAGTTCAGAAGTAAACAGTTTGGGGCCTGGACCGGTCCACCAGCTCAGTTCACTGACACCCTTTAAGGTTTCTGGTAATTACAGATTTCCCTTTTTTATAAACAGTGTATGAAGATTCTTTATTGTTTTTTTTTTTTCTTCGTTTTGGTATTTTCGTTGAATGATCAAACATTAGAATATGATTGGACTAATTATACACGGTAGAATTGCTATAATTATCACTACAATCATATTCCAAAATTATTACTCCGGTCCTCCATCTACTTTGTTAAGTGTGTAGTTCGTTAATCCAACTTAGTTAAAGTACATCATCATTACATCTTTCACATTAATTTTTCCGTTTACTTTATACTTTTCACACAAACTTTTACATTCATTTTTCAAAGTTATCCTCTACTTTTACTTATTAACTTTTCAAAATGACAAAATAATAATTATATAAACTTTTACCCGTTAACTTTTCAAAACACATTTATTAAGGAATAGCCCAAGATACTCGACTATTATTTGAGGACGGGGAGAGTATTTGTATGTACATTAGTCTTATCATTTTTTTGAACGGCAAAAAAATTTATTAATCTTTGAAGACATTAGTCTTATCATTTAGTTTATCTATTTATTTTGTCTCTTGCATTTGCTTAATAAAAGCACACATATATGTAGCAGTATATGACTAACACGTTACATAAAAAAGTCTGTCTTTTTCAATGACTTATTTAAGGCTTTGTTTCTCATTTGAAGTATAGGAATCTAAGAAACAAAGTCATTGAAAAAGACTTTTTTATATAATTGGGAGGGGGCCATGGCGGGGTTCGGTCATCCAATGATCCATGCACGATGAGGATGAATAAGGAATGTTTTCCACCACCTCAGTTCATCTATTAAAAAAAACAGGTAACTTTCACAGACCCCCTTTATAGTTTCAGATAATTACAGAAATCTACCTTACTTTATATACAGTTTCGAAGATTCTTTTTTGTATTTTAACTGAACCCTGGAGACACCCCTTGAATATTAAGTGAACTATACATGTGTTTTCCTTCATTTTTGTATTTTAACTAGTGCATGCCCGTGCCCATACTCATTCCTAATGTTCCTTTAAATTTCAGAGGAGGTAATAAGTGAGAAAGTGATATGAACTTCGAAAAGGGGGAGAGAGAGAATGCGTTTTGAAATTTTAGGTGTAGTGGGCCAGTGGTGGAAAATGGTAGAAAGAGAAATAAAATGTATCATGATGACTGTGACAAAATATGATTGAGACAAAAACCGCTCTCCGTTGTAATATAGATTGAATGATTTTGTTTTTTTGAAATGCAAATAACTTCATTAATCTTGAAAAAGGAGCAAGACTAATAGGGTAAGGAAAGGCAACGGAACACGAGTCGCACAATCCGAGACCCAATACAACGGTTTGGCAAGGAGCCAAACAACCCAACACCCAAGGGTCAAAAAACCCGGATAATACAATATACGAGCACAACAAAAGGGCCGAAACCCAACACCCAATGAATCTAAAAACTCTGATAAAACAATAGGCACAAAAACCTGCATCCACCAGCAGCCACCACCACCCACCTGCAGCCACCACCTCCCCCGAGAGCAACACTCCACATCGCCGTTAAGCACACCGGATTGGTCCCATAGACGAACCCGTCAGGAGAAAACCACCGCCGACCGCCTGAACATCACCACGCCGTTAGGCAAAACCGAAGACACCCAAGAGTGAAATCAGCGAGAGAGCAGAGCAAAAGGCCGGCGGCAGCAGAGCCAAGGGAGAAGCAGGACCGGCGACAGCCAAAACCAAACAGAACCAACGGTGAACAACATCAAAACCGAAAAGATCTAGCAGCACGGTCAATGACCAACAGATCCGAGCAGTCCACGAAGCCGTGAAGCGGCTGAACGCCGTAACGCAGGCCCGCCAGGAGAGAAGGCCGTAGCCACTCACCAACCAAAGCACGACGACCGGAGAACGCCCAAATCCGCAGCAATACTCACCGGCCGAACAAAGAAGCCCATGAACCCCTGAAAAGAGAGAGAGAGAGAGAGAAGACGAAGAGATTGCGAGAAGGAAGGAAAAGAGATCAGAAGAAGAAGAGAAGGAGAGAAGAGGAAGGGGAAGGAGAGAAGAGATCAGAAGAAGAAGGAGAGAGAGGGGAGAAGGAGAGGAGCCCGGGGGGGAGGAGGAGAGGTCGCTCCCCCCCCCGACAGCGGCGGCGGCACGATGTGGATAGATAAGGTTAGAGAGAGAGGCTCTGGGTTAGAGAGAGAGGATAGAAAATTGAATATAGATTGAATGATGAAACATCAAAATCAGATTAGAATAATTTTATAGGATAGAATTGCTATAACTATTAGTACAATCTTATTCTAAGAACTATTACTCCCTCTGTTTCTTTTTAAGTGTGCAACTTCGTAAATTCAATTTATTAAAAAGACATAATCATTACACCTTTCACATCAAATTTTATGTCCACTTTACATCTTTCACATCAGATTTTATCTTCACTTTCTAAAATCATCATCAATTTTTACCCATTATTTTCTTTAACATTAACTTCTACAAAAGCAGAATAATAATTGTACAATACCCGTTAACTTTTTAAAGTAGACCGTTATTGGCCCTGTTCGGTTTAAGGTTTTAGTTTTGTTTTAGTTTTATTGAGATCATCATTTCCCTCATTTCTCTCTCTATCTCTCTCCACTCATTACACCTGCTTACATCATCAAAACTAAACTAAACTACAAACCAAACACAGCCATTATTATTTGCGGATGGAGGGATTATTTGTATGTAAATTAGTTGTATCACTCAGTGGCTTATTAACCTTATTAGTCCCTAAAGTATTGACCGCGTCTCATTTTAATCTCCAATGTATTAATTTGGAGAAACTTGTTCCCCAATATTCAAAATTTGTATCAATAAAGTCCCCAACCCAAACCCCATTACCATAATCCGTCAAAACAAGCAGCAAAGTTGTCGTTTTTCGGAATCATATTTGGAAAAAAACGATCCATGTAAACAAAAGAGGTACCGATTACCTACTGGTAACTAGGTTGGGCTCACTCCTGGGTCCCATGCAAACAATATGAGCCATCTATTAATTTCAAAATAATTTTTCAAGTAGTCTCGCAAAATATCAATTCAATTGAATAGTGGTAAGTAGTTGATATGGTCTTCTGATTTTTCATTCATACTTTTGGATCAAAATTCCAAATGAAAAATTGAAAGATCAGATCAAGTATTTGTAATTATCCGTTCAAGCTAATTTTTTTACAAGGCAACTCGGAAAGTTATGCTAAAATTAATCTACGGATTTGATCATTTGTATGGGATCCAAGGTAGGGCCCAATCAAAACAAAGAATAGACAGAGAAATAAATGAGAAGCAAATTAAATACCTGAAATGCCATTCATTTTAACGGTATGCGCTATTGGCGTTAGCCTTGCGAACTTGATTGGTACAAATTTTGAACACTGGGAACTAAATTTTTCCAATTAATTAATCAGGGTCTAAATGAGAAACGATGAATGTTTCAAGGACCAAAAAGGTTAATAAGCCCTCACTCATCTACTTTTTGTTTTGTCTCTTGCATGTACTTAATGGAAGCACACGTGTAGGAGTATATTACTAATAAATATATAAAAATGTTTATCTCACTTTTTCTATGACTTTTTCGCTTTTTCCGTCTTAAATTGCTAGCCTCTTTTGAGCAGTCCATTCACTCTTATATAGTTGTCTATATTTTACAATCTACAATACCTTTATGATTGCAAAATTTTTGTTTACTAAAAATTAATTGAGATTTATCAAACAAGATCCATATTAGATATAAAAAGTTTTGCTACACAATTTTTTCAGGGGAGTGGCGCTGCTGTTGCGCAAGGTGCATAGCATGTGTGCTGTGCGTTGTGCACCATCCAAAGCCATCGTTTTGGTGATCCAATGGTCCAAATTTTATCTTGATCGTGAGACATCCAAGCCGTTCATTACAAGATAAAATCTGGATCATTGCATCGCCGAAATGTCGGCTTTGGATGGGGCACAACACACATGATGTTTACCCTGTGCTGCAACAATGCCACTCCCCTCAAAAAACTGTGTAGTGAAACTTTTTATATCCAATAGTAATTTTCTCAACATTTTAATTTTTTTGTTAACCAATTTTCAGGCCTCATGCACGCATCTCAATTATGATAGGACTCCGATTGTAATGAGGCTAACTTCTAGTGGCCACCAAAAAATAGATGCTACTTGAGAGGTTTCGAACTTGAAGTCCTACATGAAGCCAAACCCCAAACCCCGAAGTTTGAAGTCTTAAACACCAAGCGAACTCTTAGGGTTTATACACAATTTTATTTGCATAATGGGTCGTCAAGACAACATTCATCAAATGAGAATGGATGCGAATGACAAGTAGCTTAACTCGAGCAAAGAAAAAGGAAGAAGTGTTGTGTTCGTCCAATTGGTATTAATGTAGTTGTCACATACTCCCTCCTTCCCAAAAAGTTAGGGTCACTTTAGAAATCTAACTTTTTATCAAGATATAATCATTACACAATTTCATTTATGTCTTTCCCATTTTGCCCTTAATCATTACTAGTTCAATTTTGTCCATAATCATTAGCAATTTGCATTTACATGGTTCTTGTCATAACAAAAAGGAAAGGTAAAATTAAAAATTTATCAAATAAAGTACATTGATTTTTGTAATTGGACTAAACTTTTGGGATAGCCCAAAATGAAATACTAGACTAAACGGAGAGAGTAAATCAACTGCCGGTGCCGGGGCTGAGTCAGGATTTACTAGCAGTGGGGTCAAGAATTTAGAGTAAATATAATTTATTATGATATGTATTAATCGGAAAAAAAAGCTACACCCAAATACTCCCTCCGGCTCTTTTTCAGTGTCAACTATCCCATTTTGGGCTGTCTCTTTATAAGTGTGTATTTTGAAAAGTTCATGGGTAAAAGTTTGTCAAATTATTATTTTGTTCGTTTGAGAAGTTAATGGGTAAAAAATTGTCAAATTATTAATTTGCTCTTTTGAAAAGTTAAAGTGTAAAGAGTTAATTGATAAAATTGGAGGATACTTTTTAGAGAGTGGAGGTAAAAAATTGATGTGAAATGTGTAAAATAGAGATAAAAGTTGATGTGAAATGTGTAATGATGATGTTTTTATAATAAGTTGGATTTACAAACACTTAAAAAGAGACGGAGGAAGTACTAATAAAATGTTAGATACCTTTGCATGACATGCAATTGCGTTTTAATTGTGGCTACAAAGATAATGTTTTTCTTCAGTAAATAGGCCATATGATCACGACTACGGGGAGGTGTTATGCTTGTCACCATTTCCATCATTACACCCTGTTTGGATGCCGGGGATGATTTGGGTGGATTTGTAATGAGAATGGATTTAAAGGTGGAATTGTAGTGAGGGTGAATTTGGTAATGAGGGTGGCCCCACATCTAAGAATGGTGGATTTGTTAGTGAGGTGTTTGGATGAAATTTTGAGAAGGAGGATTTGGATGGTGGATTTGATAGGGTAAGAGAGCAAATGACCTATTTGCCCCCAATTTTATATTCTAATAAACTAAATGGATTAATTTTATTATAACAATAATAAATACATAATAATACAAAAGAATTCCATAAAAATATTCAAACTAAATTATAACAAAAATAAAATCCGGCCTAAAAATTAATAATTATTAATTTGTGAAATTAATAAAAGACAATTAATTGTTGATTTAAATGGTGAGTAGGTTAAATATATATAATTTTAATTTTTTTTTTAATGGGGAGTAGATGGTAGTTGAATGGTTAATGGTTGGTGGAGTGGTAGATAGATGATTGAATGGTGGGTTTGTGGTTTAAATGTTTGATAACATTTTCTTTATAAATACCAAACAAAACTCTTATGTTTTTTAAAAGCAATTTTTGAATCAAAATTGTAAGTCTCTATTTCATTTGTGTTTTTTACTTGGTTTCAATGGCACGTCATGGTTGGACCAAGGTGGAGGAGGAAATTTTACTCCAATACCTTACGGTCCTTATAGATAAGGGTGTTTGGCAAAGTGATTTCGGATTTCGTCCCTCGTATTCAAAAGTCCTAAAAAATCAAATGCAAGCTTGTTTCCCTGAAGCTAGGATTACAAAAATTCATATCGAACGTAAGATTACGCTTTGGAAGCGAGATTTTTGTTATATTAATCAATTGCGTCAAATTGATGGATTTGGATGGGATGAAAATGTAAACAGCTTGGTCGTGGAAAATGAACAACTTTGGAACGAATTTGTCCAAGTAAGAAGTTGTCAATAGACAAGGTAAATTTATTTCATTTTTCTTATTGAATAAAACTTTGATAATTTTTTTATGTTGTAGGGTCGTCCACAATTTGCAAATTGGAATGGGAAAAAATTTCCTAATTATAACAGTGGGCAAGATGAAGATTGAAGGAGTTGGATGTGTGAAGAATTTGTTCCATAATTTGCAAGTCTATGTTTTTTTTCGTTCTTGTGTCTTTGTTTTGAAGCCTTGTAATATATTGCAAGTAATGCCTTGTAATTTATTTGAAAATTTATGTTTGACTTAGTAATGAAGTTTGCATTTCAAGAAATGGGTTTGTTTACAAAATCTTGGGACGTACAACTTCATTATGAATCAAGAAAAAGTGGCAACAAATGTACTCACACTTGCAAATATAATTAGGGCAGAACCACAAGGACAAGATTAGGGCAAAAATCAAATAAAAAAACCCCAAATCAGATCACTAATGCTGGGTTTTGTAAACACAACCAACGACAGCCACAACATTAGGGCAAAAATCCAATAAAAAATCCCCATTCACAGATCGATAATGGTGGGTGTTGTAAACACAACCAACGACAGCCACACGATTAGAGCAAAAATCTTATGAAAAATCCCCCAAAACAGATCGATAATGGTGGGTTTTGGTAAACAACCACCATGGATTTCAACACAACCAACGGCAGCCACATCATTGAGCAAAAATCATATGAAAAACCCCCCAATCTGATCAATAATGGTGGCTTTTGTAAACAAAACCACCATGGATTTCAACACAACCAGTGACATTAGGGCAAAAATCATTTCAAAAACCCCCATTTTGATCGATATGGTGGGTTTTGTAAACACAACCACCATGGATTTCGAAAGAAGAACACCAAATACTTCGAAAATAACTGAGTTTCCAATACCTATTGAAGGTTGAAGACGAAATGGATCGAAGATGAGCAACGAAAAAACCCCAAACTGATTGACTGCCTCTTCATCGCCTCTCTCTTCTCTGATGCAAAACACTACAGAAAACCCTCGATCGTGTGTATATCACTCGGATTTGGAGGGGTAGAAAGGGTAGAGAAAGAAGCAAATCGCCCCTCGTTACGTAACGACAGGATCAAGGCTGTCGTTACCAAATCCAAGAGCACCCTGATAACATCTCCCAACAGTGAGCCAAGTCTAGGGCTTGTTTTGCCATCCAAACTGGGGAGTAAGGTGGGACCAGGATATGTAATCCAGGTGTTTTCCAAATTCGGGTGCCTAGTCCGGCATCCAAACAAGTGTTATTGTCTTGAAAAAAAGGCCCAACAACCAGGATGAATTGATTGACCCAGAAATAGAAATCACTATTCTCACTGATTAAAAACACATTTACTCTAGGCAGCAGTAAAACCCATACTACATTCTCAAACAAAACGTCCAACACCCTTAAAATAGGACAAAATATAAATATAAACGTTGAAATTTTGGGGAAAACATTTGATCTATGAGGTCATCAATTTTAATTTGTGGTAGCAAACAAAATTTGAAGTTCGATTCTTAGGAATTTTACAAATTCGAATTGGACAAATCTGGGTGACATCTTTGGTAGAAGTGTGAGTGAGAGAGAAGAGATCTGCCTTTTGTTTTCTCATATTGAGAGAGAGAGAGAGAGAGAGAGAGAGAGAGAGCAATTAAGAGTGACAAAATGAGAGGTACAGAAGGAGATGCACAAAAAACGTACTGATCATGCTCATACGAACGATCCGAGCTATTCATTCATCTTAGGATGATTTTCCGAGGGAATTTGAATGAAACGGGGGAATTTCTATCAAGCACTTACGGACGTCTAATTGGGTTGATTTCTCGCGAGGCCCCTTGGAAAATCATTCTAAGGTGAATGAAATTTGAATGAAACATGGGAATTTTGTATCAAGCTCTTACAGACGTCTGATTAGGCTGATTTCTTGCGGGGCCCCTGGAAAAATCATTTTAGGATGAATGAATAGCTCGGATCGTTCGTGTGGAACCCAAAAGTGGATCCCCGAGTGTGATCAATGTTAGTCAAGACTTTTGAAGTCAAGAAAAACCGCGCAAGCCAAATACTAGGAGTACTTCATTACTTGGCAGATATAAAAGCAGATGTTTTTCCTCAAACAAAAATAATTTGGTTGAGAAAAACGACAGATTTTTTACAACATTGACAGTATGTTGTGGGCCTTATTTATATCAAGCTATGAGGTCGGAAATACTGGTTCTGCCGTTGTAAAAAAATCTTAGCCCATATATTTCCCATCTCTCAGCTCTTGTGGTGGCTAGGGTTTTGTGCATCTCAAAGACTTATAGAGATTGAATGCTCTTTGACCCATATAATCATTTTCAGGTGTTTTCTCGCATTTACGAGTTTTTTCTCAGATTAAAGCCCCTTTCATGGAGTCCGGAAGGCAATCAGTTGGAAGGCTTGAGGATTCGACATTCGATGATCATGCAGAAGTAGGATTAATGTGGATTCAACAAGTAGGTCTTAGGCTTCGTGGTGAGGATCCACGAATATTGGGTAAGATCTCTTGTATTCACACACTGATTATGGTGCACGATTATTTCCCGTGATTTTTTCCCGTTTAGGGTTTTCCATGTAAATCTTTTTGTCGTGTGTGATTGCTTGTTTTTCTAGTTTGTGCAGTCGGATTCCATTAATCGAAGTTAATTTAATTTTGTGAATCGATTACAAAATTTTAGTAGTTTTCTGGTAGATTTGTGGCGAAGTGTCTAAATTTTTGGGGACAAAATTCTGAAATATGAGGAATGCCTGTAGGGATCCCATTGCATCCGGGTCAAGTGACCCGACGCATCCGCCCATGATCAAATGGGCAGACGCAGATAAGCCTTGTTTCATTTTGTGTTTTGGGTTTGGGTTTTGGATTTTGAGCGGAGAGAGAAATAAGAGTGATGATTGAAAATAGGGGGAATTTTGCTTCATACTTTTACCAACCGAACTAAAAATATACTCCTTTCGTCCCTTTTTAAGTGTGTTCCTTCATAAATTCAACTTACTAAAAAGACATTATCATAACACATTTCACATCAACTTTTACCTCTACTTTGCATATTGCACATTAATTTTTACCTCCACTTTCCAAAATTATCCTCTATTTTTACCTATTAACTCTTTACCCAATAATGTTTCATAAAGGCAAAATAATAGTTTTACAGAATTTTACTTATTACTTTTTCAAAACAAACAATTATTAGAAGACAGCCCAAAATAGAATATTCGACAATAAAAAAAGAGACAGAGGGTAGTAGATTTAATGGGATAATTTGAAGGTGGGTCGATTTAGGGATTTCAGAGTTCCTTTTTACTATGATTCATGTAAAAATCTAGAGAGACCATTTTTTTCCCATGATTTATATTCAAATTTACGTTCACTTGAAATTACCATGTTTACTGGTAGAAATATTTTTTTACCGAGATTTCAAGGTAATGGATCGAATTGATCACATATATCATGATTCTGAGATGATGAGTCATATTTGTAAAATTTACTGTGAGTGTATGCATTTATTTTCTTACCATATTCCTGGATGATTGATCAAAATTATCAGATTTATATAATTGTTTGAAAATTTACCATGTTTACTGGTAGGATCATATTTTTGGGTAAATATTCATTTTGAATTTCTTCATATTTTATGTTTGAAATAGTGAAACAAATCACACTTTATTAGGAAAACAAATTTACCCAATCCTAATCAAATCCCGCCTAATTAGGAAATCAAATCTATATCTATATAAATGTATAATGCAAGGAAATAATAAAAAGGGTACAAAATGTATTTTACACTAAAAAATGATGAAAATGGAAATGTCAACACTAAAAAAGGACGGAGTGAGTATATGAGAACTATGATTGAATCCTAACAACTAAACTTAACTTGTATTACTGCAGAAGGTATATTGAATAGGATTAGCAAAGATGGGATTGTTTTTGAAAATATTTGGATGACACTAGAATTGTTCTAAAACAATATTTTCAAAATTGTTTTTAAAAAACTTTATGTTTTAATTAGGTATCATGTATCAATAATATTATGCTTATGATTCCATCCTATAGAGTTTGAATACTTATAATTCCATCCTGAAATTGGTTGAGTGTTCTATTATAACCTTATCTAATGCAACAATACCTTAATATTTAGACAATATAGAATAGAGGTCCAATATCAGAGCTGGTTCAGATGGAAAGAAACAGAGCTGTCGTCCGCCGGTGAAGGAGATTATCAATAAGCTGTAAACAAAAGAGAGGTACCTCCAATTTCGACTACATCGTGTATAACTTCACACGGTTACACTGTGATTTCACACCCGTTACAAACGATTTCTGTTGCGTATTATTCAATATGTTAGCTACTGCTACACTGCGACTGCAACTTGCTATAGCTATTTAAAACTGTGGGCCGGTTTGCCTACAATTACGAGGGTAGGAAAGTTGAACTCACAATTGTGACATAATGATTAAAACACTCTACTCTCACCCTTTGTGTCATATCTCCTGTTGGCCCAGATAGCAACCCAAGAGGGGGGGTGAATTGGGTTTCTCAAAAAAATAATGCGGAATTAAAAACTTAAATGCAATACCCAATAAAATTAAATCAATTCAAGCGCGCATAATAATATATGACAAAAATAAATAGTAAAGGGAAGAGAGAAATCAAACACAGAGATTTATCATGGTTCGGTCCGCAACTTCACGGCCTAGTCCACTCCCCAAGTGTCCAACTTGGGAGTTGTTGCACTATCTCCAATAATTACACTTTCTAGCTTTGCGGGTGCTAGAGAAATCTATACAACGAGCAATGTCCCCAATCGCTCCAACTATTTTTTACTCCGGTGCTAGTCACACCTAACCAACAAGTTTTGACTCCGGTGCTAGTCACACCTACCCGAGTAATTTTTTCTCACACAAAAATCACTCACAAAAGATAAATTCTCACAAGGGTATACAATCCCTTTTACAATGATATCTCACAAAACGCTTTCAAAACTGTAGATAAAAACAATATGAAGCTCTAAATTTTTCTCTCAATAAACAACGAACTTTGAGCTCAATATGAATGCCTTCTTTTTTTCTTTGATTCTCTTTACTACCTTTGCACAATAAGTACTTGCTTGCGACCTTGGATTGTATATCAATTGTTGTTTCCCCAAGCGTAGGGTTTAGGCCGGCGGTAGCATAATAACCGGTAAGACCGGGTCGAATCCACAGGGACCGAACGCACCCGACGTGAGAGTTGTCTTGCAAGTGTAGGTTTTCAGCCTTAAAGCGGCAAACTGTGGTTTTTTGATTTGTTTGGTGGAATTCTCTCGACTTCAAGAACGACTCGGAATTAAAAAGACTAATATAAGCTAAGGCAAAGTCTAGGGGTAGTTAACTACCATGACTCGGGTTAATCCATCCCCTCTTGATTACCGGCTCGGGCCATCGTTAAATGCCCCCGAACGGAAGATTTAGAGTTTAAAACCTTTACTAGAAAAATGTGTTTACCAAAGATCAGGGGTTTTTGGGACATTTTGCAAACGAATGAGTTGACATCGCCCAAAGCATCACCCGTGCCAAGTAGTCAAGCTCCTGGCTACGGGTGATCAAAAGGATTAACAAACCCACTCTTTGGTACATAAAAGTGAAACCCCAAATTTTTGGTAAGCAAGCGATGTATGCCATATACACGAGATCGACGGATTAAACCCAAGTCATGGAGTGTTAATCACCCCATGACTAAGCCTATTAAAACTACTCACACATTATGCTAGAAATTAAGCCTATGAATTGGAAGAAAACTAAAAACATGTTTAATAACTCTAAAAACTGATTTTTATGATTAATCCTACGTTTGCCTACAACATTAACACTTGAGAATGAATCAAACAACTAATAAGAACAAGAGTTTTCAAAGGAAATAGCTAGAAAAACAAGAAAACGAATTAACCGACAAAAACGAAAATAAACTAGATTTTTATAAAGGTCTCAACACTTACTACAACATTAAGGAAGAACAATTACCTTGAAACTAAATGGAAGAGCTTGAAAATCTAGAGAGAATGTAGAGCAAACTAAGAACAAACTAATGGAGGTAGAGAGAGAAGGTGAAAATATGAGCTTAGGTAGTGATAACCCTAAAATTCTGAGGTTGAAGACCTTATAAAGGCCCCAAAAGTCGTCCAAAGTTATTACAAATTTGCCACTAGATATTCTTGATCGGGCTCAAAAGTTGCAGAAAATTGAAGCTTCAACCGGTTGAGCAAAAAGTGTTAACCGGTTGAAAAACTCACTGGTTCACTTCAACCGGTTGAGCAAAAAGTGTCAACCAGTTGAAAGTGTAAAAACTGAAATTTTCCTTTGTATTGATCCCTTGACCTTCTGGCTTGTCTACATGACCTCTAGGCTTCCTGAGTCTTGTTCAAAACTTCATTCCTTGATTCCCGGGACTTGGTGGCGGGGTGTCATGTGGCCTCCGGTGCTCGGGCATCCCTTGGACATTACGTGGCGTTAAAACACGTCTTTTTCTCCCGTTCTTCCTACTAATAACAAAACACAACCTTGTGCAAAATCAATAGTTTAAAACAATAATATGCATGCATGTGTGTGATCAAAGTGAGCGAGATAAACCCCATTATTAACACTTTTGGGGGCTTCTCAGTACTCCTATTTATTCTTCAAAAAAATCCGAACGTTGGCTGCCACTTCTTGTTTCCCTTGAATTAGCTGTTTGACCTAATGGCTAAAATTGTGGCAATGATTGCCTTTCCATTTGACAAAAACAATTAAAATCCAATAATTGAATTTATTCCTTTAATACTCCACTAGCCGTTGGAACTGTGATATATTAGGTAAGTATACCATGATTTCCAGTTGTCATTTGAACTTGATTTCCCAATTGTCGACTTATACCTTGCAATGTTTTCTGACCGTTTGAGCTTCCCAAAATAAGAGCTACTCCATATTTTCATGCATAATCTTTGCATCTCCTTCAAGATTTTATTTCACATTTAGAGTCCTTCAGCCAATAAAAAATGAGGAAAAGATTTGTCCTTAATCTTTTTCCTTTGAATTAAAATCTTGACTATTGGAGTAGTGATTTGGTGTAAAATCTCTCTATATGCACATCAACCAAATCCTACAAAATAAACAATTAATTCAAATGAGCACTACATATCTAAAATTAATTATATTTCTCATTTAATTAAATATGTTTGTTATCATCAAAATCAATAATTTTTTCTAAGAAAACATTTGGGCTAACATCTCCATTTTCTATAAAGTTCTCACCCCGAGACCCCAATTCCAGGCTCTTCACAGCCAAAAGAGGCCCTCTTCAGTAACCTGAGATGTTTTTCAACTAATAGAGGACATCTCACAACAGCTCGCTTAATCTTAATTACTTAGAGAAGGTATTCCGTCTAGTTAAGAAACTAGCAGATTGGCACGTGCTTCGCACGTGGAGTTGTTCCAACTGAATAGATATTAAAAATTAATGATGCTCTCACTTTGTTAGTACATAAATTCAGATACCAACATTATAAAACCTAATCTAACGCCCTGTATATAGCTAACTAAATTTAGTGGAATGTAAATTTTATATTGGATCGGCATTTTGGTTAACTAATCTTTGTCAAGACAAATCGTGAATTCCACGCTATAACATGTGACCATAAAAAAAGTTACAACCATACATCAACACAAGGGCCTTGAAGCACAAACACAAAATTGAACACTGCATACTAACCTAAAAGATAAACCCGAAGGTAATTCATCAAGATTGTGAGAATCTTGGATTATATTTGTGAAAAAAAGGAAATAGTGAAATGTATACAAGTCAACTGTTAGCCAGCCAATTTTTTTAATACTCATCTAGTTTTTCTTACTTTCCCAATCGAAAATAAAAAGTTTGGTTTCTCTCTTATAAATAGTTTTCCTATTTTTAATTTTGTAAATCCAACAAGATCTTAACAAAGAATAGAAGGCGGAGATATCTTAACTTCACATAACCTCATGCCTCAATGTTATACCCTCAAATCTCTATAAATAATACTCATGAGAGATATAGTAGCCGAATAGAAATAAGACATAAGTTTTACTTTTTCAAACTCCAAACATAATGCATAAATTTTGTTTTTTTTTCCTAAATAACCAGACCATAAAGTAAAAAATAAATAAAAATCAGACTAATCAGTCAAAATAACTAAACACTTTATTTCCAGCCTTCCAGAATAATAACTTTTAAAAATGATCAGACCGAAAGAGTTTTTTATTTTTATTTTTTATTTTATCAAATCAGGCCATAACATTTTATTGTGTCTCTTTTTATGTTACAAGGGTACACATGATAACCTGCTTTCCTTTATTCCCCCGCCACGAGTTCATGACCTAAGCAATGGGAAAATTTTGTGGTATTCTTTTCTCAATTCATCTTTACAGCCTACTGGCTACACCTTGAAGAGTAAAATTCGACAAACCAAAGTAAAGGCTGAATACACCCCACCAGTAACTCCTGCCATACGCAATATGGAAAATTAATGCAAAATCAACTCATATATGGAACCTAACTCTCTAATGAAATAAAACTTGTTTGAAACAACCGCAAACCAAAATTGAAGAGAGGAAGAGGTTATATACTAATCACAGTACTGGGATTGAATAGAGAAGAATTATTTCCCAGTTCGAAATCTTCACAAAAAAGAACCTACCTTGTTGTGTCAAACGTGCTGCCTTGATGATGCATTGATGTTCAGATAGGGGATACCTCCTTGCCAATCGAGAGATAGCATGTGTTGCTCAAGTCCCGATCGAAATGCTAGATTCCAAGTTAACGTAGGACTTTCACGACTTGCGGAAAATGGAAACATATGTGTGTGTGTGTGTGTGTGTATACTCCCTCCGTCCCAAATTGTTGGTCATTCTTTCCTTTTTTGGTTGTCCCAAAATATATGGTCATTTTAAAAAGTTAACAAAGAAAAGTGTGTACTTCTTTCATTTTTTTGTACTTTTCATAAAAAGTTGGATTCCTAAAATAGGACCAACAATTTGGTTAGCAGGGGTAACTTTGGAAGATAAAAGTGTGGGAAATATTTTTGTTTCTTCCCCTTTTTTAAAGTAGTCGTAGATTATTGTCAATGCTCTTCGTAGTTAATACTTGCGGACGTTAGCTAAAATTCTATTTTTTCTTCAAGCAGGCATGTATGTGCTCCTTTTATTGACTTGTTAACCACAAAATTTTCATTCGGGTATCTTTTTTCCTTTCCTTGTCTTGCTTTTAACTTTTCTTTTCCTAGGTAAATGTGGATTAGTAATTTGTGGGCTTCATGTATTCCAAGAACCAATCAATTCATCCACTTTTTCAGTTCTCGAACAAAATTGCAAAAAAAAAAAAAAAAGTAAGGGAGTGTTTGAGAGCCTTACTTTTAGTTTTTTATTTTTGATTTTTTGGCTTTTAGACTTTTTAAGTTATTGTCAAAATGTTTTTTGAATTTGATAAGAGTGTTTGAGAGAAATGTGCAAAATACATTTTCCAAACAGTAGTAGTGTTTGGAAGATATGTGTCGAATACATTTTGAAAGTGTTTTTGTTAATCAAAATGGAAAAAGTAGAAAATGAAAAGTCAAAAAACTCCTCTCAGCTTACTTTTGCATTCTATTCTCTAAACCTAAAAATGAAGAATGATTTATTCTAGAACTCATTTCCCTTCACATCAGCCAACCACCTAAAACTAGAAAAGCCAATAATGAAAATGCAAAAAATAGGAGGCCAAACATCCTCTAAGTCACTCTTATCATTACACTTTTCTCCACTTTTACCCTCCACTTTATATAATTATTCTCTACTTTACACATTAACTTTTTAAAATTGACAATAATTAAGGCTTATTTTGGCCTAAAAACTTAAGCATGTTTTTTTATTTTTTGACTTATTAGAGAGACAAGAAAAAAACTTTTTTTTGACTTATTTTGGGCAAATAAAAAACTCGTACAAATTTTTAGGTCAAAATGAGTGTAAGAGACAATTCAAAATTAAATACTAATACACTCTTCTTGTTTGAGGACGGAGGAGAGAGAGTAAGTAACCGGACATTGCTACATGTACAGATCGAGAGGCAGATTAAATGTACAGAGCACGCTTGAGGATCCACTTTTGGGTCCCACACGAGTGATTCGAACCGTTCATTATTTTTAGAACATTTTTCCGAGGGGGCCCACAAAAATTCAGTTTAATCGGACTGTTAGAAGTGTTTGAATTGAAACGGTGGGACTTTTGGTTCAAGCACTTCTAACCGTTCGATTAAGTTGAATTTTTGTTAGCCCCCTCAGAAAAACTTTCTAAAAATAATGAACGATTTAAATCACTCGCCTAAGACACAAAAGTGAATTTTCTAACGTACTCTGTATATTTTCTGTACCTATGAGTTGGTACCCTAGGTTTTCCTGTAAGTAAACTTTTGACTCCTTTCATTTTTTCGATGTTGAAGCGTATGCGGAGTAACCGACATAGCCAGCATCATAGCAGTGCAGAGCAAACATTCAAGGAATCTTTCTAAACTGGACAATGACTGCCTACCAACTCCAAGTTGAATCATTGGCACCGTGTTCGATTGGGTTCCCAGGTCTCACCTTTTTTCCCACGTGGGGCCACTGACAAGAGTAGTATCCCTTTTCATTTTCTTTCACTTTGTTCACTTCACATTTCTAAAAAAATTTCTAAAAAGAGTCTTTCCCCATCTCTCATTTCTCCAATCATTAATCACATTTCTCTCTCTACTCATACCCCTCTTTCCAATCATTATTCTCATTTCTCTCTCTATCTCTCTCCAATTATTACACTTCTCTCTAATTATTACTTTTTCCAAAAACTCATCCAAACACTATCTCCAAAATATTTTTCAAAATATTCCTCTCAAAATTATCTACCAAACACAGCCAAAGTCTTTCTCTTTTAGGAGATGTTATGGTAATGCACAAATTGTGCACAAATGAATCGGTAGGGTTCACATCGGAGTCTCATAAAAATAATTTAAGCAGTTCATCAACTTTAAAATAATTTTTCGATTGCCTAAAAAAAAATCAGCTCAATTTAAAAACTTTAAATATTTGATCTAATCTTTTAATTTTCATTCAAAATTTAGAATCCCAAATTCTATAGAAATTTTAAATAAAAGTTAACTAATCGGATCAAGTAGTTATAAAAACCTGATTGAGCTATTTTTTTTCGAGGAGACTAAAAAAAATATTTTAAAGTTGATGAGCGGCTTAGATCATTTTTATGACACTCCAAAGTGGACCCCACCGACTTATTTGTGCATTACCATGACATCTCCCCAAAAGAGAAAGACAGAGAAAATGAAAATGGGGACTACTCTTGTCAGTGGACCCATGGGGGGGAAAAGGTGAGACCTGGGTTTTCTAAAACCCAAACGAACACGGCCTGGATCTAGTACGACTGTAGATGAGTCAAGTCGTTCGTAAGCTCGGCTAGGTTCAGTTTGAAAAGAGTTCGTTTGAACTCGATCTGTTAAATTTTTATTGAGGCTCAGCTCGAGCTCGACTTCGTTAAAAATCTTAACAAACAAGCTTGAACACGGCAAGGTTTGGCTCGACTCTGTAAGGCTCGTGAACAAGCTCGAGCTTGAGAAAAGCCTGGGCCTGCTTGGCTCGAGCTCGATTTGTTAAGATTTTATTGAGCTCGAGCTCGTTAAAAACTTAATAGATAACTTTGAACACAATAAAGCTCGGTTCAGTTCGGCTTGTTTATAGCCCTAGATCCAGAAGGTTCTCAGCTGAATCTGCCACACTAGCATTAGCTAGGTAAAACACTCGATTTTTAATGCTTGAAGAATTCCTACCACTTCGATTATCGGTCCAGATAGAGGACTTATTTCCCTCCATTTCAACTATTGTCCGGATCCCTCTAGGTTTTGATTTTTTGGGCGGTTCATTCAGGGTCGGCCCAAATATTTTGAATGCCTTAGGCCTTATCTTAGAAATTGTGCCCTACAAATATTTCCAGCAACAATCACAATACTAGAAAGCTAAAACAACATATATAAATTTCTACTAATCACTTAGAGAATACTTTATTACTAAGATGCACCTAAATACTAATTGAAAAAAGATGCATTATAACATCATTATTAAGGATGTATTAAGAGCTCGTTCGAACTCGATTCATTAAGTAAATGAACGAGCCCGAGCCCACATATTTAGCTCGTTTGTTTAACAAGTAGAGCCAGAGCTTGAAGTTTTTTTGAATTGGCTCGAGTGAGCTCGTGAGCTAGCAAACACATATACATAGACGTGTATGTGTATATCTTTCATACATACTACTTTTTTTTTGGTACTATTCATACATACTACTGCATACTCGTGTAGGCGTGAATTTGAAGTGAAGGAATGAAGTAAATGCCTCTGTGCTTCAATTCCATATCGCCCAACTTTAAAACCTCAAAGGCAATGGATGCCTATAAATAAAATAAAGAACCCTGCTCACCCTACTGCCCAGCAATGCTTAAAGATCTTCATTGGTGAAAAGTATGTGGATTGCGCCTAAAAAAAAATCTCCTACCCAAGCCTAATTCTAAAAAGAATAGGAGTGCCTTAACTTTTTTGAGTTTTTGGATGCCCGAAAGGCCTGGGCCGGCCTTGGGTTCATTCCAAACCCATGCAAATAATTCAAAACTTTCATTTCATCGAACTCGTCAAAAAAAAATGCTTACATTAAAAATTAGCTTGAGCGAATTTCAATTGATATTTACAAAATGCATTTGCGAAAGAAAAAAGTAGACAATTGAAGTTTGGAAGCCGCTACAATATATACCCTTTGACAATTGAAGTTTGGAAGCTGCTACAATATATATCCACGTATGGGGACACCGTGTGCCCCTATAACATCAATAACTCAGCGGCATAACATTAACCATAAAGAGACATAACACAAATCATAAGGAGACGTTACAAAAACCACGGAGATGGCATATCAAAAATCACTCAATGGCGTGATATTTATTAACCACTTAATGGCATAACATTAATCTTGAGAAGGCATAACATTTTAATCATTTCATGACATAACATTTTACGACTCACTTTTCCTTCGGTGTGTCTCATCATAATATTAACCACTTAATGGCATAAAATTATCATCTGAGAAGCGTAACATGTTCCAATTGAGGGATACCATAAAAGAGGATAATGTAGCATTTTCCCCAAAGTTGTCAACAAAATTTTGTTTTCCTTTTCCTTGTAAAAACATAATTTGTTCATGTACCATACGAAAAGAAAGTCAATGCTACCTATACATAGTGATCGCTTATTTAGACTTTTGTCAAAAAAAACAATTAGATTAAACATTCGTCTCCAACAGAGGAATTAAAATAGTTTAAATTAATATAACCAAAAGTTTAAATAAGACGAAATTGAAGAAATTTTTTTTTAGGGATCATATGTTTAGATATTCATTAAAATATAAACTTATTTTGAATTAAACATTCATACTAACGAGAGGAATTAAAAATCATTAAAATACAAAAGAAAATAGCAAAGCAAAAAAAAAAAATGGTTAAGACGGCACATTCCGCGTAAGGCTAACATGGCCGGCCATTGGGCAAGGCCCAAGGCATCAAAAAATAGTTCAAAAAAAGGGGGTACTCGAATAATTTACAGTATTAGGCCGAGTAGGAGTCTTTTGAAGCCGAAACAAGTGATCCAATTAAGTTTTAGGACTCTTAAAAACTGTTATTGTTGAAACCCAACTATACACACAAAAGCAAAAGCACATTTGGTGAACCAATAAAATCGGAGGATAAATACACTCGTTTTTTTTTTTGAAGAAAAATATGTAGTGAATAGGTTCACATGGATCCTTTTAAAGATATGTTCTTGGTCATTTTATATTTGGGTTGAATGTTTAAAACAGAACTAAACTAAAATTTTAACATGTATTATAAGAATTCGGGTGGTCATGTGACCATTGAAAGGTACATGTATTGCGGCCACACACCAGAATTAAAGGGTAATTGACCCACACACCGCCACCAAAGGCAATCCTTGCCGCTTCTATTTGATGAAAAGCTGGTGGCTCAGGAACAAGATGACATCGCCTGCGTCGAGCCATTTGTCCTTAACGAACCAGCTTCACCATTTGCTGTTTAATATGGACTAAAATAATTATACAAACAACTAATTTCACTTTCGTTCTTTACGTACAAAGAAATATAGGGCACCAAATATAGAGCACCATTTCAAGATTAGACCTAGGGCACCCAATTATCTTGGGTTGGCCCTGAAGGCTAACGACGACATGGCATGAAATATTAAGTATATAAAATGGGATCCGGGATGCGTGTTGCGCAATAGGTGTTGTGCACCGTTCTGTGCACATCTAAACTGAGTTTTATTTAAATTTGGACCATTGAATACACCATTGGACAACTGCAAAAGTACGCAGCACAGTGCACAACACCTACTGCGCACAACACGTCCCCCGCTCCTAATGGGGAATACGTTTATTGGGCCACATCGATGACAGTATGCAACTGTATATTTTTTGACTGCAGGAAAAATGAATCCTTTTGTCAAAAGGGTCTAGAAGCAGTTAGTACTTCCTCCGTCCAAAATTGTTTGCCCTTTTAAGGAATCTAGCTTTTTAATAAGACAAAATTATTGTCTTAGAATTCTAAAATTATCCTTCAAAACTGTGAAGTTTATTAAATGATTTTAAATTGTTTATATCTTTAAATATGGATCTCAAAAAATATGCAATATGGATCTTGTTTCATAAATCTCAATTATTTATTTTATACAAAGTTTTAAAAATCACGAAAAGCATTATAAACTAAAAGATATAAATGATTTAGAAATGACACGAATTTCAAAAATTGTGAAATAAATTATGAGGGAAAGAATACTTTTGGGAGCTGATTTTGGGGCTCCTTTTTTTATGCAAGCACTCCAAAATATAATGAAGTTACAAAACTATCCTTTTGAAAATATAAAAATTAGTAGAGGCACTCTACCCCCAAATTATCTCCTCATTTACTAAGGCACTCCAAACAAAATATTGAACCAAAACCAAATGGAGAAAGTCAAAAGCAATTAACATTAGCAATCCAAATGGTAAAGGCAGAAGCAATCATAGTCCATAGCTAGGCAAATCTATTGTTGCATGTTAGATCGGAGCAGGAGAAATCAATGATCGACGCAGCAGCTGGATGGATTAGGGGGGGGGGGGGGGGGGATTAATCAGAGAACTTATAAAATCGAAAAAACAAGCGGAGGGGAGGGGAGCCGGTGTTCAAGAGACTGGCGTGAGAGGCGGTTGAAAAAAGGGGCTTACAAGAGAAGTTAGGTTAGAGAGAGTTGGGTTAGAAAAACTTCAAAAATATACATTACAAATTTACAGCTAAAACATGGAAACCTTAAAAAAATCTACAGCTAGAACAAGGAAACCTTATATCAGAATACCAAGGTAAGTTTTGACATGGAGAATCTACTAAAATAATTGAGGTGCATTGATGTTTTTTCTCTTGTTTGGTTCCCCTCTCATTTGGATTTGTGAAGAGATGATGGCGAAAATTTTTAGCTGAACTGCGCCCTTCTTAAAATACACAAAACCCACTCAGTCATAACTTATATCGCGACAAAATCATAAGAAAAGAACTAAAAAAAACTACCTTCCGAGCTTGAATCCTTGATCTACAGCACCCAATTCACAATAGAATTTTTGTTACAGGTTAGGGTTTAGTGGGCGTCCATTTTTTCTTCTTCTGTTAATAGAGGAGGCAGAGGAGAAGAATAAAAAAAATTTAGGAGCTTCTGAAGTAAAATTAGAACTTGCAAAAGGGTGATTTGGAAAATCCCTGTAGCTTGGAGTGCTTGCATCAATTTTTGGAGTGCGATTATCAATTCCCATACTTTTAAGGGTAAAACTGAAAGTTTGATATATTTTGATAGTTGTTTGTAGAAATAGGATCATTATTTTGGGACAACCCAAAATAGAAAGAGGACCACTAATTTGGAAGGGAAGGAGAAGTAATTTTTGTGAAAGGGCCCGGAAAGGCTCTTTGCCATATATGCTCCTCCCTTGTTGATTAAAAACACCAATTAAAGAATGAAGTGACTCCACCTTGGCATTGTTTTTTTTTTTTTTTTTGGGTCATTCATCATTTCTATTCTATTACATGGGGAACGGGGAATGAGACTCGATCCCGAAATGCAGTGTGGTACATCCAAGAGCTCCACCGTATGAGCTAGCCACCACTTGCCACCTAGGCATTAGTTTAACCAGCTAGTAATGGACCAGACTATGGGTACAGAACCTATTACACAGAAAATGCACAGATCATGCTCGGGGACCCACTTTTGGGTACCACACGAAGAATTTGAGCCGTTCATTCATCTTAGAATTAAATTCTGAAGGGCCCTGAGAAAATTCAGCTCAATCGGACGTCTCTAAGTACTTGATCGAAGAGCCCCCCGTTTCGATCAAAATTTTTAATTCTAAGATGAATGAATGGCTCGGATTGTTCGTGTGGGACCCAAAAGTAGGTCCCCGAGTTCGATCTGTACATTTTCTATGCAATGGGTTCTGTACTCATATAATTATCGGCTAGTAATATACTCCCTCCGTTCCTATTTATTTGTCCCAAGCTCTCTCTCTTACCTTTTTTCAAATCAAAAAATTAAGTGCTTCCATGTATTATTTTTCAAATTTTTTCGCACCGAATTAAAGTACTCATCGTGTACTTTAATTCGGTGCGAAAAAATTTGAAAAATGATACACAAAAACACTTTATTTTTTCATTTGAAAAGTGACACGACTTTTCGTAGAGGACTAACAAATAGGAACGGAGGGAGTACGTTGCAACAATGATACATATACAACAAAAATTTCTAACAAGTCTTCAACACACTCACACGGTATGTGGAGCCCACACACGCTTCACATTCAAATGTATGTGGGCTTCACACACCATGTGAATGTGTTGAAAACTTATTAGAGCTAGTTGTTGTACGTGTAGCATTTTTGTATACGTTGAACCCCCTCCGAAAGCAAGGAGGGACCAAAAAGGCTCTTTTTTCAAAACAAAATAAGACTCACCTGTTCCAATGCGTGTGGAACCCACTCCAAGTGAAAGCTAATTAGTACAGTAATTCGGATACACAAATATAAAGGGCAAATTACGGTGATCTCCCCTGAATTATCTAACTAATACATTGACCCCCCTCAGGTTTTGAAAATTACAGACACCTTCCTTGCTTTACAAACAAAATATACATAAACCCCCTTGCCGTCAAAATTAGGCTAACGGCGTTAAGTTTGAGAACAAAAAGACCATTAAACCCTCCTCGCAAGTAGTTTAAGTTGCAATTAACCTTTCACACTTTAAATTAACACATTTTTTTAGTATTGACATATTAAAAGCATAAAAGGTAGATTTATTTTTTGAATGCTAAATAACGTAACCAATAGAAAATTTTAAATTTTTTAAAGATTTTTTTACTATTTATACATTTTCTTATATATATAGTCAAATATTTACTTTTGGATTTCTATTGTTTATACAAATCAAAAAAAAAAAAAATGTCAAAAAATCCAAAATGAATTATCTTTACCTTAATTAATTTATTTTTAATTTAAGTTTATGATTACTCTTTTTTGGGAAAAACAAATAAACATTAAACTATGTCCACAAACTATCCAAAAATTAAAAAAAACTAAGGCTGTGTTCGGTTGCACAGTTTAGTTTTGTTTAGTTTAGTTTTGATGATGTAAGCAGGTGTAATAAGTGGAGAGAGATAGAGAGAAAAGTGAAAAAAGTGATGATGTAATCAAAACTGGAATAGTGCAAAACTGCCCAAAACTCCCAAATGAACACAGCCTAAGAATTTTGATTGTCATTCTTTTTTGGTCTTCCTGCAAATTTTATTAGTTTTAGATTTGTATAGACGAGAGACACTCAAAAGTAAATATTTTGACTATATATATATATATATATATATATATATATATATATATATATATATATATATATATATATATATATATATATAAGAAGCATTAGTTATTGAAAAAAAGTCCAAAAAGTTTAAAATTTTCTATTAGTTATTTCATTTTGCATTAGAAAAATAAAATTTTCTTTAATACTTTTCATATGTTAATACTACAAAAAATAAGTGTTAATTTCAAGTAGTAGCGTTGATTGCACTTTAAACTACTTGTGAGGAGGGCATAAGGGTCTTTTGGTTCTCAAAGTTAACGCCGTAAGCAAAGTTTAAACGGTAAGGGGGTAATTATATATTAGTTTGTAAAGCAAGGAAGGTGGCTGTAATTTTCAGAACCTGAGGGGGGTCAGTGTATTTGTTAGAAACGTCAGGGGAGGTCAGTGTATTTTGTCCATATATTAAACGAAGCTATCACTTGAGGAGTAGTAGTAACAGTAGTAGAATTTGTTCAGAGACCTCCACCCCCGAGGGCCCCGACGACTTTCCGTCGAACAACCTTTATCCATTCCATAGCGGAAGGTGTAGATCTCGACGGGGGAGGAAATCGTGGACAGGTTCGACAATAACTTGGAGCTCAAGTGGAGATTCTTATCTGTCAAGCCCGCTCAGAACAAAAACGGCTACGGGAGTGAGAAGCCTTTCTTCGACCTCAGCTTCAACAAGAAGTACTGGACTGAGTTTTGAACGAGTATTTGCCTGAGATGAAACGACGACCTGGGATGTCTTCTCCGATAGACATTAAACCTCTCGATTCTCAGGCCTACAGAGAACCATGGATCCGAAACGAAGTCGCAACAGCGAAAGCAAAGCATATACTGAAATCGCGCTTGAAGGTTCAGAAGAATTCGTTGGCGGAGAAGCTTGTCGCCGGCGAGAATGGAAACGACGGTTTGGTGGCCGAGTTTGATCCGAGCTCTGTTTGTTTGGCGAAAATGGTGCGGAATTTTATCGAGGAGAGTGGTAGTAACCGAAGTAGTAATTGCTTCCAGGGGAACAGTAATGACAGCTTCTATGACGAATTTGATATGTGTAGTGGTTTGGGATCGCCCGCTGATTCTCTCCGTACACTCAAGGTAAAATGCTTGCTCTATGATCACACGCAAAATCTCAAATTCATATTTTGCGGTTTGTATGATTTTGTTTTCTCTTCTCTCTGTTTTGTAGAGTTTGATTCCGTGCGCGAGTCTTGCTGAGAAAAATCTCTTGGCAGACACTTGGAAGATCGTTGAGAAGAACAAGACTCGCGTGCGAAAGGATAATCTGAGCAAAATTGTTACCGCCGGCCTTTTGCTTCTCGGTCACGACGCTTCAATATGCAAATCGCGTTGGGAGAGATCTCCTTCAATTCCAGCCGGTCATCCTCTCTCACTTGATTGGAAAATCTAGCACAACTTTGATGGATATTGTCTCGATCCTTATCTAACGTGTGTTGAATTATACAGGGGAATACAAGTACATAGATGTGATCGTGGAGGGAGGAGAGAGACTCTTCATCGACATCAACTTCAGATCTCAGTTCGAGATCGCTCGGCCGACGGGTGGATACAAATTGATCCTCCAATCTCTGCCGCACATTTTCGTCGGCCGAGCAGACCGTCTCGACAACATCGTTTCCATCGTATCGGAAGCAGCGAGACAGAGCCTAAAGAGCAGAGGAATGGATATTCCTCCGTGGAGGAAAACCAAGTACGTGAGATCCAAATGGCTTTCTCCTCACTCCAGAACAACCGCCGCAGCCGCCGTTCAGGAGGAGGAGAGCCTGAGCGGTTATTTGAAACTCATTTTCAGCGAGGAAACGTCGCCGTGGGAGGAAATTGGTGCCGTGGGGAGTGCAAATTGGTCGCCGGTGGAGAATTCAGGCGAGGAGAAGAAGTACACATGGAAGCCTCCGGCGATTGAACAGAAGAGCTGTGAGACAGGAACCAAGGTCGTTACCGGACTGGCTTCTCTACTAGTTTTTTGTCATTTGTTTTTGAGGTACAAATATGGTATATGGAGTATATTTGAAGGAAAAAAAAGTATATATATAACCAGAATTTTCGATAATCCTATAATCCTTCTTTTCTCATTAAATTTTGAAGTGGCTATCTTTATTGTATTTAGTCTCGTTTTATCTGATTTTTTTTTTCAATTTTGGTTTTCCTCTTTCCCAGACAAATGATTGATCAAAAAAGTTTGATGAAAAACTAAGCAAACTATCACTTGGAGTAAATAATACCGATGGTCTTTAAGAGCAACTTCAGCAGCTACTCCATATGGAGTTTTGAGGCAAAATAGAGAAAAAAATCCCCAAAAACTGGTCTGCAGCAGCTACTCCAAATCACGGTTTCCCATCCATATTGCTACAGTGCATCGGTAAATTTACCTATGCACTATTCATCTCCATCCCAATTTTTAATTTGTTTCTCTCTCCCTCATCCTCCATCTCCTCTCTCTCTCTTTCTCCCTGTGGGTCAATTTCAGCAACACAAAACAGAGAAGTGTGTTGTTCCTTCGATCCTTCATGACTGGGTTTTCCGATTGACAGCGAGATCGACATCTCTGCTCAACGATCCACAGCGACGAATGACGGCGAGGGACGGCGACGAACAACGACGAGGGACGGCGATGAACGACGGCGATGGGTATGGACGACGGCGAGGTGTATGAACGACGGTGATGGGTATGGCAATATATATATCACTGTGTGTGTATGTATATATATATATATATCAAGGAAAAAATATTATTTTAATGAGAGGTATGGTAAAATGAATAGATCATTGGAGTGTTGATGGTGACAGGATAGCTATATGCACTATAGACCAGGTATTTTAGCCAAATTTTTGGCTTAGCTGCTGTTGTTGCTCTAAGTGGCCCTTCGCTATATTTTTCCTTGTTTTCCTTTTATTTTTGTGGCTCAAGTAGATTGAAATCCAGATAAAAACATTCAATAGGTAAAGTTGGTTTAAATTGGTCTTTCAATTTGGATGTTGTCATATTTCGTGAAACTTATGTAGCTATTTGTAGCATCGTTTATACTGATAATATAACCATTCTGCTCTAGCTATATGAAACAAGTTGAATCACACTACGCACAACAAAGAAAATGAAATAACCACACAAACTCGAGAATGCAAGGTTTGCATGCTCAGCAGTGTGCCCGTTCGTGTCGTATCTCCCTTTTCTGTTAAGTTCTCACACTGAAACCTTAGCTCCGGGTTCTCTACAGCCAGAAGACGCCCTCTTCAATAACTTGAGATCTTGATGATGATGACGATCTTTCTGTTTAATCTAATCCCATTGTTGATGTATTTTTCCTACAGTTGACGCTGTCAGGTTCGTCGAAAATCTTTGATGGCTCGTTTTCGAACTGTGGGGATAAGCGGATCATCGTACTTACCACCAACCACAGCCACATGGACTCGGAAATTTGTCGGGAGTTGAGAATGATCCCGGAGGTGAGAATGAATCCGGAAAGGTGTTGCGTGGATTGTTGGGATTCAATGGAACTCGAACATCCGGTGACGACGGAGGAGTTGAGAATGGACCCGGAAAATAAGGACATAAATTCTGACTTGTTGGGATGTGTCAGGGATAAGCAGCTTTGCACAAACCAATGGGTGAATGAGAAATTGAATCGTTTGGTGTATGACTCTCCTGGTACTGATAGATCGAGCATAATCACTACTATGGCCAACTATCTTAAATTTGACATCAGTCATTTGGATGTTACAAGTTCCTCCTCCTTTGCGGAGCAAGAGTATACACCGCTCACCACCGGGAATCGCTCCGTAACTGCTCTTGAAGGTTTATTTCACTGTGCTAGGTTGCTTCTCATCAATCTCAAGACTGATGAGGTTAGCTATTTTTTTAACAGCAAATGGTCCACAGGTTAATTAGTAGGAGCAAATTTCATAATAGTTGGTGGCTTCGGGCTCTCGAGTTGAATTAATTAATGACTCCTGAGGTGAGGTTTGGCTAAAAAAGTCAATTTAACTTTTTGTTTTGTCTTTATTTGATTTTTTTTTTTACGTTTGTTAGTTTTGCATCAATTTTTTGAGTATTATTGGTTCGTCTCGGCGAGAGGAATCCAAAAAGGTAAAAGATTATGACTAGAAGTTTCAATTTTTTGAATAAAATAAAAAAAAGTGTAAAAAGCTGACTTTTTGGCTTATTTTTGTCTTTATTCAAAAAAATTTAAGCATCGGTCATAATTTTATATTTTTTTGATTCTTCTCGCCGAGATGAACAAATAATACACAAAAAGTTGATGCAAAACTAAAAAATGCAAAAAAAAATCAAATAAAGACGGAAAAATAAGTTAGCTAACTTTTTAAGCCAAAACACTCCTGAAATGCTGATACTTTTTTTTTTTTTTTTTTTTTCCGTTTAATATGCAACTCAAGTCAATATTTGTGAACGTGTGATAAAGAGTGTAGGTTTTGAAATGGATACAAATCTAGAAATGGTTGGGATTTCTGATGACGTTGTAGCTTTTTGAATCTAATCCCATTGGTATTATGTTATGCAGTTTGCGGTCCATGATTTGCTGAGCAAAATTGATGCCCTATTTAATTTGAGACATAATAATGAGCGGATCTTTGTATTTACCACCAACCACAGAGACCAACATGATGCTGCTTCGTTGCTCCCTGTTGGCATGGATATTTACATTCACAAGTCTTCAGAGAAGGAAAACACGGGAGAGGCATACAATTCTACAAAACGAAATTCGTTGCAGGATTTTGATGCTACAAAAAACAAAGCGGTGAAGCTATTTACCCAACGGGGAAGCGATTGTTCGTATTCAATGGAACTCAAACAGCCGCCGACCTTCATGGAGTTGGAAAAGGACCCAGAAAATGAGGGCCTAATTTCTGACTTGTTGAGCTTTGTCAGGGATAGGGAGTTGTACAAGAGGATGGGCCAGACTTGGAAGAGGGGTTACTTGTTGTATGAATCTCCTGGTACTGATAGATCAAGCTTAATTGCTGCTATGGCGAACTGTGTTGAATTTGACGTCTATGATTTGGATCTTGCGGGTTTGTCCTCCATGAGGGAACTATATCTTGCGCTGTCGAAAATCCAGAATCACTCCTTAATTGCCATTAAAAATTTCGATAACTGGTTTGAGAGGCATCCCAATCTCAAGAATGAGATTCGTTTTTTGAGAAACGGGAATGAGGTTAGCCATTTGTTTCTCTCAAGCAATTTCTCTTTTCCCTCCTTCAGTGCACATCGTCACCTAGTTAATTGGTAGTAGCAAGTTCATATTCGTTGTTATACCATTTTAATACATATGTTTCGGTTTTTTTTTTTTCCAGAATTTTTATTAGACAAAATCTATCCCAAATTTTTTGACAGAAACTAAACAAAAGATCATCTTCCTCCCTCCCTTTTCAGTGTGTTGCTTCGTAAATCTAACTTATTAAACAAACATCATCATTACTCTTTTCAGATCAACTTTTACCTTCACGTCACTCTTTTCATATCTATTTTTACCCCAACTTTGCAAAATTTTCCTTCACTTTTACCCATTAACTATACAAACTTTTACCCCTTAACTTTCAAAATATACACTTATTGAAGGATGACTCAAAATGGAATACTCAACAATTAAAAAAGGACAGAGAGTAATTAAAAAAGGACAGAGAGTAGGAAAGCTCAGCCCACAGTTGTGACAAAATGATTAAATCTCGTATCTCCACATTTCTGTGAAGTTCTCACACCGAAACCCAACTCCAGGCTCTCCGCAGCCAAGGCCCTCTTCAGTAACTTGAGATCTTTTTCAACAAATAGAAGACACCTCACAACTGCTCTCTTACTGTTAGTTCCTTGGAGAAGGTATTCTGTATATTTAAGATATGATTGTCACAGCTAATACTTGTGGACGTTGGCTAGAGAGTGTAGTTTTGGATATAAATAAAAATGCACAAGTTGTTGAGCCTTACGATGATGTTCTTGTTCTAATCTTATCTCATTGCTGTTGTGTTTTTTTTTTTTCTGCAGTTGACTCTCTCAAGTTTGTTCGCAATCATTTGCTTGTATTTGCCCTTTAATAGTGAGCAGATCATCGTACTTACCATCAATCTCAACCATAGAGACCGATTTCTTGTGTCTAATTCAGAGAAGGAAAGTACGAGAGAGACATCAAAGAGTCTATGCATGACGGGGAGTGTACTTAGTCCAGATGATACGTCAACGATATCGTTGGCGAATTTCATCGTCGATGCTCTGGACTACAGAGCAGATCTTGTGAGGTCATATCAGAGCCCTATTATGTTTGCTTTAGAGAATAAAGATACGAGAGAGGGATTAAACAGAGAATGCTTAAGTAAGAGTGTACTCAGTGATGATGGTTCAACAAAACGAGAATTATCACCGGGACGTATGAGTCTGGCCTTCTCGGAGCTGACACGTGAAGATAGTGATGGGTTTTCCGATTTTGTTGATTCTGATCTTGACGATTTTGATGATCTTGACAATAAAGCTGGGATGCTTCCCAATTCCAAGGATGAGGTAAGCTACATGTCTTTGTCAACCACTATTTTTTAATAATGCAAATTGTCCACTGGTTAATTAGTTGATTCAGTTTGGTGGTCTCGACATGAAATGCCCCTTTAATTAATGAGTCATCAAAGTGCTATAGTTAATTTCCTTTGTTTTCCCCTTTAATTTGCAGCTCAAGTTTGTTCATATTGGTCTTTTTAATTGGATATTGGAAGATGCATATATAATTCTCCATAGTAGTCTGCAGCGATGTTTGTAGTATTCCTTATATGGGTGTTGCTAACCTCACCCAATAGGTGGAGGATAACAAACATGCATATAATGACAAATTACTTCAGATATTAATACACACTTTATGAATATCAATATATTTTCACGGATATTAATACACTTTTCTCTCGGATATCAATGCACTTTCTTCTTATTATCCTCCACTATTGGGTGCATGAAGGTTAGCATTTTCCTCCTTAGAGCAACTCCACCCGGACCACCCCTTACTCCTTTTTTTTTTATACTCAAACTCGAAATTTGAGTAAAAACCCTTAAAACATTCCTCCACTTCTTACCCATACCTATATCAAATTGAGTTTTTACTCAAACTAAAACTCAAAGAGAGTTATACTCAAACCCTTACTCAAATTTTGAAGGCAAATTTGACACTCTCCTATTTACAATTTTGCCACTAATGAACCATTTTCTCAAATTTGCACTTGAATTTAAGGTTGCCCATTGAAGTACAAAATATCAAATGAAGCTTTCACTGGGGTGAGTTTCCGAATGGATTTTATCAAAATCTGATAAAATCAAGCCTCTGATTTTATCCATTCGTGAGGAGAGTTGATAAAATCTTAGATTTTTGCATTCAAAAATCTAAGATTTTATCAACTCTCCTCACGAATGGATAAAATCAAGCTTTAATTTTATCAGATTTTGATACAATCTTGATAAAATCCATTCGGAAACTCACCCTTAGTAAAAAGCTTAACAAAAAAAAAGCTTAACAAAAAAAAAAAGATTAAATCTTGATAAAAATTTAAGTAAAAAGCTTAACAAAAAAAAAAAAATTAAGTAAAAATATGAGTTGGGGTGGAGATGCTCTTATATAACCATACAAGTTGTGCTCTTGTTATGCAAAACACAAAGAATCAAAGTACTAGGAACAATAAAGAACATGATCCCACAAACACGAGAACCCAATGTATACGTGCTCGGCACTTTGCCCATGTGCCTACGACACTCCACTCGGTGTTGTATCTCCCTAGTTTTGTAAAGTTCTCACACCCAAACCCCTTATGGGCTCTGTGTCTCTGGAAGACAGACTCTACATTAACTTCAGATCTTTTACAGCAAATAGAGGACACCTCGTCGACAGCTACGTAATCTGGTATAATTCCTTAGAGAAGGTAACCCGTCTACTACAATACCGACAGTATGGGGACTTTCTTATTGCCGGTGCCAATCATAGTTGATAATTGTGGAAGTTGGGCTAAAGAGTGTAGATTTTGAGATAAAGAAAGTCTAGAAATTGGTTGAGTTTCACGATGATGTTGTTTTTGTTTTAACCTAATCCCATTGCTATTGTGTTATTTTTGTTGCGGTTGATGGTCTCATTCTTTTTTGAAGTTTGTTGATGGCTTGTCACCGAACTGCGAGTATGAGTGGATCACTGTATCTACCACCAACCATAGAAACCCACATGATGCTGCTCTATTGCCCCTTGTTAACATGGATACTGACATTCACATGGCTTCACCTCAGCCTATAGCCTTTCCAGATGGTGGAGAAATCGTTCAGCTTGAGTCATTAGAACAAAAATCATTGGTGGATTTTGATGCTACAAACAACAGGGCATATCAGAGCAACGTTCTTGTGTCTTCACAGAAGAAACATATGATAGGGGCGTACAAGGGACAGTGGAAGAAAGATATGGGAGACGGATTGAACGAAGAGAGCTTAACTAAGAGTGTGCTTGGTTTAGATGATTTGACAGAACAAAATTCAGTCGACCTCAGAAAGGGAAGGGGTCGTTTACATTCAATGGAACTTGAACGGCTGGTGACGTTTGCAGAGTTGGGAATGGACCCAGAAAATGAGGGCATAGTTTCCGACTTGATGAGGTTTGTGAGGGAGAAGGAATTTTACAAGAGCGTAGGCAAGGCTTGGAAGAGGGGTTACTTGTTGTACGACCCTCCTTGCATTGACAGATTGAACTTAATGGCTTACATGGCGAAGCGTCTTGAATTTGAAGTCTATAATTTGGATTTTACAGATTTGTCCTCCATTGAGGAACTGAAGAATGTGCTGGTCTCCGTCAGGAATCGCTCCTTAATTGTAGTTAAAGATTTTGATCAATGGTTTAGGATGCTTCCAAATCTCAAGAATGAGGTTAGCTACTTATTTCAAATTGACGACAATTATATCAAATTGAAAATGATAAATTTGTCAATCCAATGAAATATGGTAAATTGATGGTTATTTTAGTAGAACAGTAAAAATAAATTTATTAATTTTGAATAAATATACATTGATTAAAAGAGCCAATGGCACAAAAGAGTGACAAGAAGAAGAACAGATTCCAACAAAAATGACACCCACACCCCGATGATCATATGCCGCCCAATAATGATAACCGTTAAAAAATAAGGAGTGATATGGAAACCATAACGATAAATCACTGCTTAATGATAATTATGTTAATAGGATAAACTCAAGCGTTAATCAATATGCCATGCTAATGGATAACGTTGGTACATAGTATTCATCATTTCTTAATCGTTGTGGTGTCAATTGTTGAATTGTTACTTTACATCGCTTCTAGTATTTATCCTAGGTTGATGTAGGACCCCAGAGTAATTAACCCTGGTTTTAATCTTATCCCATTGTCATTCTGTTATTTTTGCCACAGTTGACGGGCTCATATTTGTTGGAGTTTGCTGATGGCCTGTTGTCGAGCTGTGGTGATGAGCAGATTATCGTATTTACCACCAATAGGAGAGACCTACACGATGCTGCTCTACGGCATCCTTTGAACGATGTTATGTACATTCACAAGTCTTCACCTCAGCCTGTAGCCTTACCAGATGAAGGAGGGATTATGGATAAAGGAGAGATTGTGCAGCTGAATTTATTTGAACAAAGACCATTGGTGGAATTTGATGCTACAAACAACATAGCACATCTTTTGAAGGCACATGAGAGCGGCCCTTATGTGTTTATTTCAGAGAAGGAAGATATAACGGAGAAGAAAGAAACGAGAGAGGGATTAGGCAGAGAATGCTTAACTGAATGTGTATTTTGTTTAGATGATTCTACAAAACACAAAGCTTCGCTGGATTTTTACGCTACAGAAAACAAAGCACATATGATCAGAGCATATCAGAGTGGCCCTGTTGTGTCTCTCTCAGAGAATAAAAGTAGGGGAGAGGTTCTAAAGAGAGACTGCATTACTAAGAGTATACATAGGTTAGAGGATCTTCAACAACTTTGTGGTGGTAGACGTGAAGCTGCTGCAAAGAGATTTGACGGTACTCTTTTACTCTTAAAGACTCCCTCCTTCCCCATTTTACAGTCCCTTTGGCAATTCTGTCACTTGTCAATGTGTTATATCTTATAATCTATAATGTTTTAGGTAATTTTAAAAACTTTGTTTAACAGAAGTACTTGAGATTTATCAAACAAGATCCATATTGCATATAAAAAGTATAAGTAATTGAAAAATATAATCTATTTTCTCTACGGTTTGGATGAAGGAGGGACTAAAATTGGGACATAGGGAGTAGAATTTAATTTATTGCTCGCAATCTTTATCTTCTTTTCAATTTTCAACCATGCTAGTTCTTTTGCGAAAGAGAAGAGAAGCTTAGTCGTTTGTGTAATTAGATTCAATTTGTCGCTAGAGAAATATGAGTTCAAATTGTACGTTCGCTTTTGTATTTTTTGGTTATGTCGAGTTAGAAATGCAGGTTTATGTTTTTCTCTTCCAAAAGATTGTGTCCTAAGTAGTAAATAGTTGTCCATCCTGATTTATAGTCATTTTTCTAAGTCTTCTATGCTTTTCTGCAAAACTTCTGGTTCCGCTATTAAAATTTTGTTTGCATTACTTAGCCACCAAATGGTGTCGCGCCCCGATTTTTACCGGCCGCTCGCCTGCTCCACTTCGGTGGGCATTTTGGCGATGCTTTCAAAATCATGACTTTTATATGCGACGATTGTGAATTATGAGGTTTGCAGCTGTGACTCGCGCTTTTATTAAAATTTCAGAGTCGCCACCTAACATTAAATTTGGGTGTGTCAGGTCACCCATTAAAACTGTTTTTCAAAGATGAACTTTAAGAAAAACGTTTTAACTTTTATTTTTATTTTTCTTCCGTTTGGGTTAATTTTCCTTTTCAAACGGGCTTGAAATTGACTCTTTTTTAGGTTTGCAAAATCAGAGATGGGCTTGGGGATTTTCTGCGAGTGGGGAAGGTGTTAGGCACCCCACGTCGTCTGTTCAGCGCTTTTTTCAATTTTAGCCTTTTCAATTAATTATCCTTGGCATAAATTAAATGAATAAATGAATACAGGAAATTGAATTAGTTTTTGGAATTCATATGTATTGATTTTGTTTTTTTTTTAGGAAATAAGATTTGCCAGGGGAAAACCGACCAATTGCAAATCTTACTTCCAATTATTAATGGAACGGAATCCTTTATCGCCGGGACTCGATTTATAGGCTACTTTGGAAATCGCCATCAATCGGTCACAGGCTACTTTGAGGTTCCGTAAACAATATTTACATATTTACAAGGAAAAGAAAAACAGGTATTGAATGACTGATTTTTCCTTTAACAGTGAAATTGAAAGGGGGGAACGCCCCCTGTGCTGGATTACATGGTGCTCACCTTGGGTGGAAATTTACATGAGGACACGACAAAATTTATAGGCTAGACGAAATCATAACTTGAAAAAGTGTTAAATTAATTACACTATTTTCGAGCTATGATAACGTTGTTGCGTACAATTTTGGTGTAAAACAAAAGAAAAAGGGTATCAAGTACTGGAGGGATTTTTACTCACGGCTTTTTGGCTTGGGGTGTGAGACAGAAGGTTTTTTCCTCAATAGGCTGGAAGGAGGTTTTTTGGGAAAGAGGTGTTCATGGCTTTGAGAATTGAGGGGAATTGGAGGTTTTTCCTTTTTTTTCAATATGGATCAGAGAGGCAGAGAGTGGCTGTCTGTTTGGTTTTGGGTTGCAGAGAGATGTGAGAGTGGGAGAGTGAGTTTTTCTTTGGTTTTCGGACCCCCCTTTTCCTCTTTTTTTTCCTTCTTTGGTTTTTCTTTTCCTGGCGTTCTCTCACTTCTCTCCCCTCCCTCAAATGCAGCAAAGTTGCTGCCATTTATAGGCATGTGAAAGTGTCGGCAAGGAGGGATATTGATCCGGTGTAGCGTGCGCACATGGGGGCTTGTGATGGTGATCAACGACTGAGATCGACTTCCAATAAGGTGCTGGCATATTTAATTTCCTCTGGCATTTGAATCCGTGAGTGTCGGCAATTGAATTGCAAGCTCCACCGAGTTTTTAATTGGGAAATTGAATATTTAATTCAATTATTTGATCCACTGGCATTCCTCAATTACTCCACCCGGTCTGCGATGCTCTCGACTGATGTTCAAAATGGAGTCCGATTAAGGCGCAGGAACAGTCAATCTTCTTATTTTAATGCCCAGAACAATATGATACGGTGCACATAATTTATGCACTTAGCATGCGAATCGTGGGGCGAAACAAGATATCATCCGGACTCCATATTGATTTTCCAATTTCCATTCCCCAGCCGACACTCCACTGACCTTGTTTTCAATAATCAATTGAATTCATTAGAATAAACAATTGTATTGTTTATTCTCAATATTGATGAAAGTTCGGTCAGAGGGATGGTGATCCAGAAATGATCCAGTGCTACACATTCCTGTGACACACAATGCTCCGCAATGCTTTTGATTGATCTCACTGCCGGTGTCCAATTGGGACCCAAACACAGTCAAAATTCTTGTTCCGACGTGGGGAATAAAATGGTATGGTGCATGTAATTTATGTGCTTGGCACGTGTTTCGTGGGGCGAAACAAGATATCATCTGGACTCCGCAATTAAATCCCCATTTCTTCTCTCATTTCCCAGCCTTCCACTATCATTGATTTTCAAATCAATGCACTGTCCACTATGATTAAACAATCCGGGCAAATGGGACGTCCATAAGGTGGACTGGAAAATGATTCAGTGGTGCAGGTTTGTGCGACACGCAATACTCCACAATGATTTTGATTTAGCTCCCTGCCGGTGTCCAATCAGGATCCAAACACAGCTGAAATTCTTGTTGCGACACGGAGATAAATACAGTGAAGTTCAGCGTCATTTTAATGTTAAAATCCCGAGTGGTGAGGCAAAATTGGGTGTCAACAGCTGCCCCTCTTTGTTTGATTTTTCGGAGAAAACATCAAACAAAGAAAAATATAGCCTCATTTTGCATCACTGCGAGGGGCCAACTGACAAACCTTATCTGTGGGCTACTTTCATGCCCCTATGGGAACACACTTAGAGACTCCTGTCTCCTCCTTTCCCAGTTTAAAAACAAGCCAAATGCCTTCATTTCCCATCAGCCATTGGCTCCTTTAAACATTCCTTGCTTTGTCAACCTCTTGTGCAGAAGAAGTTCTCCAAAGACTCCAAAGTCATCAGACTCGACATAATTGAATCTCCATCACTTGGTTCTCTGAAAAAAAAAGGTGTGCTTTCAATCTTGTATGCATTCTCTTCCTAACCTTCCTGTAGACGCAAAATAAATATATGTAAGTATGTGCAATGTGTGTGTATCAAATTTGACTGGGACACGTTTTTTTTCAAAAAGGTTGGTTTTGACCATTAAACTTTTGCATGGGAATTAAGACTTCAGCTCAACAACCCATTTTACGTAGGCAGGAAATTCGATGCTTGAAAAATTAGAAATTTGATTCAAAAATTTACCTTTGATACCCAGAAATATTGAATGATTGCTGGAATTTCGATTCCAAAAAAAAAAACAACATTGACTTGAATTTGCCCCGTGAAACTTCGATTCTGCTGGGGACAGATTGCTCTGAGATTCAATGGCAGTTGGAAATCCGATTCCAAACTAATAATTTGATCAGAGATTTGAATTTTGATTTTTGGAAAATATGATTTCCGAGTTCGATATTTCAAAGCCGTGAAATTGTAAGTTCAAAAGTAGATTAGCACAATAGAAATTCGATTCTTGGCTCATCCTGTCGAACTTAGAGAATTTGATTTTGAAAGAAAGAATTGACTTGGTAGCCTAAAAAAAAATATATGATTATGGGAAAAATAAATCAATAAATAAATAAATAAAATAAAATTTTAGGAGAAAATGTGGAACTCAAGTCTGATGATATGCATTTGTACTACGGAAATTTGATCCCGGACAATAGAAAAGAAATAATCGCAGTGCTACGGAAATTCGCTTCCGAACCACAGAATAGAAATAATTATGATACTTCGAAAATTTGATTTCGGATGGTTGAAGTGCCAGAAATAAGATTCCGGGCTTGTGCCTTTGATAAGGGAGAATTGCTTCGACTCCGGGAGCTGTGCTAGCACATTTGCTTGACTGAATTTGCGTCCTCCCCTTGTTTCTCTTGTTCTTCTGTATACATGGGATATACATGGATGACTTTGTTGTTATGCATGTATGCATGTTAGGACAAAAAAGACTGAAGTTTTTTTTTGATTTTTTTTCAGGATTTGTTGAATGGCTTTTTCGTCAATTGATCTGGCTGCGCTACGGAGTTGGTGGGACTCCTTTACTGCCGCTGAGAAGGAGCTCTTTAAGGCTACTTTTGGAGGAATCGCCTCTCTGCTTCCGGTAGTCGTCATTGAAGGCTTTCTTCAAGCCGTGTGTCGATTCTGGTGCCCGTCATTGAACTTGTTCCGCTTCGGGATGAATGAACTTACACCAAGTGTGGAGGAATATCACAAATTTTTGCAGATGCGTCCTAGCCTGGACATTCTTGCCAGGTTTCCTTTTAGGGCATCACCCAAGCTTGCCTTGTCACGCTTGACTGGAATCAAGAAATCCTTTGTGGATGTGGGTGTTGAGGATGGAATTCCGGTAGTGAATGTTGAGTTCTTGACAAGATTTTTTGCAGTCCCTGGTTCTTATGACAATTCACAGAATCCCTTCATGCACCATGGTGATGGTCCAGTGCCTCTCAGTAGGAGGGTGAATGCATTGGGCTTCATTCTTCTTGCGGGTTTATTCTTCCCCAGGGACGACGGACGCTTGGATATGAGGGTGGCACTGTATGTCGAGGAAATATTGGCTGGGCGGACAATAATCCCGATCCTTTTGGCCGAAACATTCCGAAGTTTGACAGCATTTTCACTTAATCCTTCTGGACACTTTGGAGGGTGTATTGAGTTGCTATTTGTATGGCTGGTTGGACATGTAGTCCAGCATGGGTTAATTCGCCCTCAATGGTTTAATGGAATTCCAATTGATTTGTTTATAGAACGCCAGGGGAATTTAAAAGACATGCCGAGAAACTTCCAGAGATGGCTTTCGACCTTCGAGAGTCTTACTCCTGATACCATCATTGGGAACCTGGGTCTAGTTTCTGATTGTTCAGTGAGTCTGGCTGGCCTGGGGCTCTCGTTTCTTCCCTTGGTTGGTTTATTTGGTGTCGTCCCATACTTTGGTGCTCGAATTATTCGCCAATTTGGAGTAATTCAGGAAATCCCCCCAGACGTGAGCATCCTTCCTAGTGCAAGATTTTGTTTTGACTTCCCGCTCTCTCGAGCCGATCCACTTATTCAGGAAGCTGAAGCTTATTGGGGTGAACGTGAGGTGCTTCTTCTGAAGAAGGTTTTAGACAAACCACCTGCAACAACTGAGTACTCCAAATGGATTCAAGAGCAAATTGCCCCAAATGTTGGGACATCGACTGTTAGACCTCAGAATGTTACCCAACGTAGTAAGAAGAGAACTGAGACTCTAGAGCAAACGAGAGCTGGATTGAGGGAGCAGATTAACACTCTTCAAGCTGCGCTAAATGATGCCCAAGGTACTTCAACGTCAACCCTCACTGCTTTGGAGGATTCTTTGGCTGCTGCTGAATCAGGACGTGACCGACTGACCCGTGAGTGTCTTCTATTGCAGGAAGAGACAATGACTTTGAGAGAGTCAATGTCTACTTTGCAAGGACAATTTGATGCCTTGACTTTAGAACGGGAGGGGCTACAACAACAACTGGTTGCAACACAACAGGCCCATGGGATCGAAAGAGACCAATTTGTGACGATGACAACACAACTCCGTTCTGAGCTCTCGTTCGCCCATGGTTTTTATCCTAGCGGCGAACTGGATGCCTCCTTGGTCCGAAGCTTCCTGACCATAGTCGAAAATCTATCCGCAGTTGATACCTCTGGAAACGTTGATGAGCATACGCTACTTCAATATTATCGGAATGCTCTACTTGTCTTCCAGTCTATTCTGAACGGATTTGCAGGTGGAAACCCATGAATGTGGCTCTTCAAGTACCTGCACTTGCATTTTTCTTTCCAGTTTCTGCATTTTTATGCCTGCATATTATGCAATATTAGCAGCTCTGTATAGAATGTAAAAGCACATTTTATTTCTGAGCTATGTATGCTTCTGTTATAGAACATGGTATTTGTTTTGCCAATGTGTTGAAGTGAAAATGAAATTTTACTTACTTGCCAATGCGTAATGTGATTAATTTACTGGATAGCAAATAAGAATTTCAATTTTGGTTGCCCCAGTGATCCAAAAGCGATTGCACAATCTTAGCACAGACTTCTGCCCCCGATGCGACCGAAACCCCGAATCTCATAGATTAAGTCGCCCAGTGTGTAGACCAATTCTTCCTCAAGACAAATGGACAGTCCGTTCAGACCCTTCTGTTGATTTTTTTTGTTTTTTTGTTTTTTTTGTTTTGCCATTTTTGCCACCACTGCCTTTTCAGGTTTTCACCGGTGCCGGCTTTTTACCATTTTTGCCATAGCCCTCTTTCGAGTTTTGACTATGCTGGTATTTTTACCACTTTTGCTACCGCTGCCCTTTCGGGTTTTCACCGGTACTGGCACTTACCATTTTTGCCGCAGCCCCCTTTCGGGTTTTGACCACGCCGGTATTTTTATTTTTTTTCCTTGTTTCTGTATTGCAATGAGTCTGATTTCAAATAACCTTTCCGGACATATCTCAATGACTTGAAATGAGCAAATGAGTTAACAATTTTTGCCCCTGCCTTGAAATACTTGCTCAATAGGATTCATTTCATCAAAAAAGAAATACATGGTTGAAACCAATCCCATCACACAAAATAATGCTTGACCACATCCGAGTTCAGAGGCTGTGGGAACTCTTCGCCGTCCATTTCTGCTAAGATGAGGGCACCTCCTGAGAGTACCTTTTTTATTATGAAAGGACCCTGATAATTTGGGGCAAATTTTCCTTTGGCTTCTTGTTGAATTGGTAGGATCCTTTTCAGCACTAAATCTCCTTCTTTGAAAACTCGAGGCCGGACCGACTTGTTGAATGATTTAGCAATCCGCCGTTGATAACATTGGGAGTGATAGACAGCTGCCATTCTCTTCTCATCCAGCAAACATAACTGATCATAACGTCCTTTTACCCATTCTGCATCCTCTAGTTCTGCTTCCATCAATATCCGTAGTGACGGGATCTCAACTTCGGCTGGGAGAACTGCTTCATTTCCATAGACCAAAGAGTAAGGGGTTGCCCCTGTGGACGTACGGACAGTGGTTCGATAAGCCATGAGTGCAAATGGTAATTTCTCATGCCAATCGCGGTGTGTATCAGTCATTTTGCGAAGTATTCTCTTGATATTCTTGTTGGCTGCCTCTACCGCACCGTTCATCTGGGGACGGTAAATAGTGGAATTCTGATGAGTGATCTTGAACTCGATGCACATTTTGTCAATAAGACTGCTATTCAAATTGCGAGCATTATCTGTGACAAGAGATTCAGGTAGCCCGTAGCGACATATGAGGTTGTGCTTGATGAAGCGGGATACCACCTTCTCAGTGACAGATGCAAACGAGGCTGCCTCGACCCACTTCGTAAAGTAGTCGATTGCTACGAGTATGAACCGATGACCGTTGGATGCCTTAGGGGTAATTGTTCCAATAACATCAATTCCCCAAGCTGAGAATGGCCAAGGTGCTGCCATAACCTGCAGATCTTTCGGGGGTGCCCGTAGGACATCAGCATGAATTTGGCATTGGTGGCACTTTCTAACGTACTCTATGCAATCAACATTCATCGTCATCCAAAAATAACCAGTACGAAGGATCTTCTTTGCCAATGAATAACCACTCATGTGTGGCCCGCACATGCCTTCGTGAACCTCCTCCATAAGTCGTGTCGCAATTCGGGCTTCAACACATCGCAATGGACCATGCATTGACCGTTTAAAGAGAATTTCACCACATAAGAAAAACTGGGCTGCCAGCCTTCTTATAGTCTTACGATCATTGGACGATGCATCCTCCGGGTATGCTTGGCTCTGCATGTATCTCTTTATGTCATGATACCATGGATGTCCATCTAGCTCTTCAGCGACTGCCGAGCAATAAGCGGGGGAATGGCGAAGCTCAATTTGGATTGCTGGAATTTCCTCTTCTTCATCAAATTGGATTGCAGCTGCTAGCGTTGCCAGAGCATCAGCAAATGAATTATCTGTCCTTGGAATGTGAATGAATTTAATGTTGTTGAATCTCTTGCAAAGTTCCTTGACCTTCTGATGGTACGGGGCCAATTTGGGGTCTCGGGTTTTGAACGTTTCGTTGCTTTGCTGGATGATCAAATCGGAATCTCCACAGACCGTCAATTCAGTAATTTCGTACTGCAAGGCCATGCGCAGCCCCAAGATGCATGCTTCATACTCAGCAATATTATTCGTGACAACATTCCCTTCTTCAAATAACAATTTTGCTGCAGCCGGAAAATGGGTTCCGATTGTAGAAATTAGGACTGCCCCTATTCCAGCTCCTCTTCTATTGGCAGCACCGTCAAAGAAAAGCCTCCAGCCCGGTGTTTTCTCTTCAGATTCTTCTTCCTCCTTAAGAACCAATATCTCCTCATCTGGAAAAGAGGGATCCATGGGTTTCCCTTCTTCAATCGGGTGTTCAGCCAAATATTCCGCAATTGCACTCCCTTTGACAGATTTTTGAGTGGTGAAGACGATATCAAACTCCGATAAGATCATGTGCCACCGAGCGATACGACTTGAGAGTGTTGGCTTCTCGAAGATATACTTTATCGGGTCCATCCGAGAAACCAAGTGAGTGGTATAGAACAACATGTAGTGTCTGAGGCGATGGGCTGCCCAAGCTAGTGCACAACAAGTCTTCTCTAGCATGGTGTAGTTAACTTCGTACTGAAAGAATTTCTTGCTCAAATAGTATGCGGCATGCTCCTTCTTCCCATCCTCATGTCGTTGCCCTAGCATACAACCCATGGAACTTTCTAAGACTGAAAGGTACATGATCAACGGTCGACCTGGCACAGGTGGCCTCAGGATAGGCGGACTGAGTAGATATTGTTGAATTGTCTCAAAAGCCTTCTGACAATCTGCATTCCATACTTTCGGCGTGTCCTTTCGGAGTAAACGAAAGATAGGTTCACAGATATGCGTCATTTGGGCTATGAATCTACTGATGAAATTCAACTTCCCCAAGAACGAACGAATCTCCTTTTCTCCTTGAGGTTGGGGCATGTTCAGGATGGCCTTGATTTTGGCAGGATCAATCTCGATTCCCCTCCTACTAACAATAAAGCCCAAAAGCTTTCCTGATGTCACACCAAATGCACATTTGGCAGGATTAAGCTTTAGTTGGTATTTGCGTAACCTCTCGAACACCTTTCGAAGATTTTGTAAATGCTCCGGCTGTTTCATTGATTTGACAATCATATCATCGACATAGACTTCAACCTCTTTGTGCATCATATCATGAAACAGGGTGACCATGGCCTTTTGATAAGTAGCTCCTGCGTTCTTCAGGCCAAAGGGCATAACACGATAACAGTACACCCCCCAAGGAGTAATGAAGGCCGTTTTGTCTTGATCTTCCTCAGCAACTTTGATCTGATTATATCCTGAGAATCCGTCCATGAATGAGAACATCTCATGACCCGCAGTGTTGTCCACCAGGATGTCCAAATGAGGGAGTGGGAAGTCATCTTTTGGGCTTGCTTTGTTCAGGTCGCGAAAATCAATACACATGCGGACTTTTCCACCTGGCTTCGGAACAGGCACAACGTTGGCTAACCATTCAGGGTAAGTAACAACCCGAAGGAAACCAGCATCGAATTGCTTGATAATCTCCTCTTTGATTTTTAGACTCCATTCTGGCTTGAGCCTTCGAAGTTTTTGTTTCACCGGGACCTTGGAAGGGTCAATAGGTAACCGATGCTCAACAATGGAGGTATCTAGACCTGGCATATCTTCGTATGACCAAGCAAAAACGTCTTTGTAGGCCTTCAGTAACTCCTCAAATTCCTTCTTTTGCCATTTGTCTAAGTTGGTCCCAATCTTGACCTCTCGAGGTGATTCAACAGTCCCCAAGTTAATGGTTTCTGTTTCTTCTATGTTTGGAGTTTTTCGGTCATCATGTTTGTCCGCCATGAGTTTGATGTCTTCTGGCACCTCATCACAAGTATCAATCTCAAAACCCATGAGTTCAAAGTCCAACTCAACATCGAAGTCATACTCGTCATGTGCTAAGATTGTTACATCATTTGGATCAAAGGGGCGAATTTTAGGGTCCCTGAAATTGGCAAGTTTACGCAAAAGTCATTTTTTGGATTCCAGAAGCATTCATAAACTTGAAAATAAAATGCACTCTTCATTATTCATTCAAGCCAATATTACATGATATTTTACAGGATAAAAGCAAACTCTGAATTGAAAATAACAAATGACAAGCAATCATTATTATCAAACTGCTCCAGCAAGTTTACCAAAACTTGCGAGCACGGACGATCTTTTGAGAAGTCCAATTCTGCAGCTTCTCTCCTGGGTATGCCGGGCGGATGCCGGCTGCTTGCGGGTCTGAATTATCTGAGCCGAGACCTGGCACATCAATCACCAAAGTCTCTTGGAACAGATCTGCTAGGCTTTCCACCGAAATGTGAATATCCTCTTTTTGAACACTCGGGACTTGAACCACATCGTCTTGAGACCCTTCAAATCCTCCAGACACAAAAGACCGACTGAGAGGGGGGGCCTCTGGAGCTTCTGCCATTCTGGATGATTTGTAACTCCTCTACGCTTGTTGACCGCCGCTCTTCTTTCTGCTGAAGTGGGTTTATAACCAAGCCCAAAGGTGTGAATCTGAGTAGGAATATCCCTGAGACTGGTTTCTCCCCGCAATGAGACTCCAAGCCCTTTCCCTGGACAAAAGTTGTTATGATGAAAATAGCGGGCAATGGCTTTGCTATTATCGGAGACTTGTGGAGTCACTGGCGTTCCTTGGATTGCTGTTACATATTCCAAAGTCTGATAACTTGAGGGTTCGGCAGATTCGAGGAATGGAATCGCTGGGGCCTTATAGATGGCAAATTCTTCTTCCGCATACACAGTGATGAGTTGTCCTGCGATTACGAACTTGATTTTTTGATGGAGCGTAGAGGGAACTCCACCAGTGACATGAATCCAAGGCCGTCCCAATAAGAAATTGTAGGCGGAAGGAATTTCCAGAACCTGAAACTTGATGGAGAAAGTAATTGAACCAATCTCCACCGGAAGTTCAACTTCTCCTATGGTTTGTCTCTGTGAACCATCAAAGGCTCTAACAATGATAGAGCTATGATGTAGACAGGATTTATCCATTCCTAGCCTTTGTAAAGTGGAGTATGGACAGATATTGAGTGCCGAACCATTATCAACAAGCACTCGAGCCACAATCATTCCTTTGGTTTTGACCGCAATGTGGAGGGCCTTGGTATGTCCTATACCTTCGTCAGGAATCTCGTCATCTGAGAATGTGACCACGCCAGGGGCCATAATTGAACTCACCATGTTTTGAAAATTTTCAGGAGAAATGTCCTTTGGCACTTGTGCTTCTTTGATTATTGAGAGCAACGCCTCTCTATGTGGTTCAGAGCTAAGTAACAGGGCTAAGATATTAATGTGAGCAGGTGTTTTCTTGAGTTGCTCAACAACATCATATTCACTCATCTTCAGGACCTTCACAAATTCTGTTATTTCTTCTTCGGTAAGGACAGGTTTCTCTTTTTCCTTTCCCTTCCTCCGGCTTTCTAGTTCGGCTGGAGTGTAAACTCGGCCAGATCTTGTCATTCCGCCAATTTCATCAACAGCCGCCTCTGTGGTGACTGGGGTAGGAGCATATGTCCAAGGGACTTGACAGAGATTAGAGATAGGAAGTTGTGTTATACTGGGCAGCTTGACCTTTGGTCGGACCGGCAGAGTGGTAAGAGGTGCTGAGGGTAGATTTGTGGTAGACCCTGATGGGCAGCAGGTGAATGGGGCTATTTGCTGATGGTAGTTGTAGTTCCCAAGTCTAGGGTTTTGCATGTATCCGGCTCTTCCCCTTCCCCTAGGATTTCGGCCAATCATGGCTATGATTGGGGTTTCACTCCTCCGATGTTGGACTACAATTGTTCCAGGGGCTCCAATAAGTTGTAGGGGAGAGAAATCATCTTCCTCATCGAGGATCACATTAATCCCTTGATGGTTGGGTAATGGGTTGTTGGTAACATTCGGGGTGGTAGGCTTGGTACTTTCTTCCAACTCAATGATCTTTGCATCAATTAGGTCTTGAACCTTGTTGCGCAGTGTCCAACAGGATTCAGTATCATGCCCTGGCTGGCCAGAATGAAAAGCACATTTGGCATCGGGTTTATAGGTTGGTGGAAGTATATTTGGGGGTGGTCGAGCTGGCATCGGGCTAATGTGGCCAGAGGCTACCAAGCGATTAAAAACCTCTGTCCAAGGAATGGCTATGGGAGTGAAGTTTCTCCTGCGAGGTGGGTTTCTTGCTGGTTGATTGGGTGAATATGTGGCAGGCTGATTTAGTGGAGCTGATGGCATATATTGTGGGAGCTGGTATTGTGGTTGGTACTGTGGTTGGAAAGGTTGCTGGTAAGGTTGTTGGTAATTCTGCGGGTAGGGATTTTGAGGTCGGGTATTGCGGTTTAGGGAATTGTCTACAGGTAGGATCAAAGCCACATCACTTTCCTTGGCTTTCTTTGAAGGGGTCCTCTTTGAGTGGGACGAAGATGGTGCCTCCCCTATTTTGGCATACATGTCAATTATTTTGCCCGTACGAATTCCATCTTCAATCATCTCTCCTTGCTGAATGACCTCATGAAAGGAACGTCCGATAGAGGTGCAAAGCCTTTCAAAGTAGCTATCCTTCAGAGTTTGCACAAAGTAATGTACATACTCATGATCTAGAAGTGCAGGTTCAACTTGAGAGGCTACGTTCTTCCAACGTAAAGCATATGCACGAAACGATTCTCCATGTTCTTGTGACATTCGCATTAAGAAGAGCCTGTCCATTACTATCTCAGCATTGTGCCGATATTGCTTGATGAATTCTTGGGATAACTCTGTCCAAGTTCGAAAACGACGAACATCTAACCGAGCGAACCATTGTGCAGCAGGCCCAGTGAGGCTATGCTGGAATAATTGCATCATCAGCTTATCTGGATTGGGATAACCGCTGAGTGCCCCAGCGTACAAGCGGAGATGAGTCATGGGATCAGTGGTCCCATTAAACTTGGTAAAATCAGGGATTTTGAATTTTGGTGGAAGTGGTTGGTTTGGGAAAAAGCAGAGGTCAGAGAAGTTGGTGGAGGCATAAGCATTTGGCCCCTGCATTGCCCTCAATGAATCTTCTAGCTGTTGAAGTTTCTGGGTTACAGCAAAATCAACCCCTGGTGGTGGATTTGGGTCTTCATGAGGAATTTCGACATTATCAAGGGGATTTGGATTGATAGATGTCGTTGGGATCACAGGAAGTTGTTGATATTGGAAATTGGGAGTATTTGGTGGTGGTTGGGGTGAAAAGCCAGGAATATTTACTGGTGGTCTAGATTGGAAACTAGGGGTATTCAATGGTGACCCAAAGTTGAATTGTGGAGGGTGTTGGGTACTAGATGCCTCTAACCCGCTAGGATGTTGTGGTGTTGAAGGCCCGACATTGGGCTGTCCTCGGTTCAACAACTGTTGGACTACAGCTTGGAGATCCTCAAAATCCTTTCGAAGGGCCTGGTGATCGGCCATTGGGACAGTCTCAGGGTTAACCAGACGAAAACGGTTTTCATCCTCCATTGCTAAAGATCGAGACCTTGTGACAATAGGGCTCCTGGGTGGAGGAACAGAACGTGAGCGGCGAGCCGTGTTTCTTTTGACAAAAACAGCCTTTCAACTACCTGCCCAAGTTAAGGTGGGTGGAGAAAATAGTTAGGCCCGTTTAGGATAACAACAGTTCAGAACTCCCTCCATTTTCATGATGTCTTACAATGCAAGGGGTTCAGGCTGACTCTTTTTTTTTTTGGGTTCTACATGCAGCATGACGGCTTTGGCTTGTCTAATGCATTCTCCAGGTTTATGGCTCCCACATCTTCAAACCTCCAGCCCCATAAAAGATGGAACCTTCTCAGGTTGGTGATGTGAGTTGGCTCCGTTTCGACGGATACTACCGTAGGCTACTTTAAAAATCGCCATCCGATAGTACCGGTATACTTAGGAGCACGTTCTAGTCCTACAGGGTTGAAAGTTGTAAAAAAGAATGGGGATTGAGAAGAGAGGGTATGTAGTGCTGAATGATATGCTGCAAGATTTTTGTTTTTTTTTTTTTGAAATCTCCGGAGGGAGTTCTTAACAAATAATATATACATGAATGAAATGCATGCCCTGCAAAACAAAAGTTAGTTTTTTTTTGTTTCGCGATTGCAATTTTTTGGTTTTTGGTTTTCCCTGAGATACATAAAACAAAATTTTGTTAGTAACTGGAATGCCAAGGATTTTTATTTGAAAAGGCTAAATTTGAGAAAAGGTTGAAATCTGCTAAGTTGTCCCCAGCAGAGTCGCCAGCTGTCGCGCCCCGATTTTTACCGGCCGCTCGCCTGCTCCACTTCGGTGGGCATTTTGGCGATGCTTTCAAAATCATGACTTTTATATGCGACGATTGTGAATTATGAGGTTTGCAGCTGTGACTCGCGCTTTTATTAAAATTTCAGAGTCGCCACCTAACATTAAATTTGGGTGTGTCAGGTCACCCATTAAAACTGTTTTTCAAAGATGAACTTTAAGAAAAACGTTTTAACTTTTATTTTTATTTTTCTTCCGTTTGGGTTAATTTTCCTTTTCAAACGGGCTTGAAATTGACTCTTTTTTAGGTTTGCAAAATCAGAGATGGGCTTGGGGATTTTCTGCGAGTGGGGAAGGTGTTAGGCACCCCACGTCGTCTGTTCAGCGCTTTTTTCAATTTTAGCCTTTTCAATTAATTATCCTTGGCATAAATTAAATGAATAAATGAATACAGGAAATTGAATTAGTTTTTGGAATTCATATGTATTGATTTTGTTTTTTTTTTAGGAAATAAGATTTGCCAGGGGAAAACCGACCAATTGCAAATCTTACTTCCAATTATTAATGGAACGGAATCCTTTATCGCCGGGACTCGATTTATAGGCTACTTTGGAAATCGCCATCAATCGGTCACAGGCTACTTTGAGGTTCCGTAAACAATATTTACATATTTACAAGGAAAAGAAAAACAGGTATTGAATGACTGATTTTTCCTTTAACAGTGAAATTGAAAGGGGGGAACGCCCCCTGTGCTGGATTACATGGTGCTCACCTTGGGTGGAAATTTACATGAGGACACGACAAAATTTATAGGCTAGACGAAATCATAACTTGAAAAAGTGTTAAATTAATTACACTATTTTCGAGCTATGATAACGTTGTTGCGTACAATTTTGGTGTAAAACAAAAGAAAAAGGGTATCAAGTACTGGAGGGATTTTTACTCACGGCTTTTTGGCTTGGGGTGTGAGACAGAAGGTTTTTTCCTCAATAGGCTGGAAGGAGGTTTTTTGGGAAAGAGGTGTTCATGGCTTTGAGAATTGAGGGGAATTGGAGGTTTTTCCTTTTTTTTCAATATGGATCAGAGAGGCAGAGAGTGGCTGTCTGTTTGGTTTTGGGTTGCAGAGAGATGTGAGAGTGGGAGAGTGAGTTTTTCTTTGGTTTTCGGACCCCCCTTTTCCTCTTTTTTTTCCTTCTTTGGTTTTTCTTTTCCTGGCGTTCTCTCACTTCTCTCCCCTCCCTCAAATGCAGCAAAGTTGCTGCCATTTATAGGCATGTGAAAGTGTCGGCAAGGAGGGATATTGATCCGGTGTAGCGTGCGCACATGGGGGCTTGTGATGGTGATCAACGACTGAGATCGACTTCCAATAAGGTGCTGGCATATTTAATTTCCTCTGGCATTTGAATCCGTGAGTGTCGGCAATTGAATTGCAAGCTCCACCGAGTTTTTAATTGGGAAATTGAATATTTAATTCAATTATTTGATCCACTGGCATTCCTCAATTACTCCACCCGGTCTGCGATGCTCTCGACTGATGTTCAAAATGGAGTCCGATTAAGGCGCAGGAACAGTCAATCTTCTTATTTTAATGCCCAGAACAATATGATACGGTGCACATAATTTATGCACTTAGCATGCGAATCGTGGGGCGAAACAAGATATCATCCGGACTCCATATTGATTTTCCAATTTCCATTCCCCAGCCGACACTCCACTGACCTTGTTTTCAATAATCAATTGAATTCATTAGAATAAACAATTGTATTGTTTATTCTCAATATTGATGAAAGTTCGGTCAGAGGGATGGTGATCCAGAAATGATCCAGTGCTACACATTCCTGTGACACACAATGCTCCGCAATGCTTTTGATTGATCTCACTGCCGGTGTCCAATTGGGACCCAAACACAGTCAAAATTCTTGTTCCGACGTGGGGAATAAAATGGTATGGTGCATGTAATTTATGTGCTTGGCACGTGTTTCGTGGGGCGAAACAAGATATCATCTGGACTCCGCAATTAAATCCCCATTTCTTCTCTCATTTCCCAGCCTTCCACTATCATTGATTTTCAAATCAATGCACTGTCCACTATGATTAAACAATCCGGGCAAATGGGACGTCCATAAGGTGGACTGGAAAATGATTCAGTGGTGCAGGTTTGTGCGACACGCAATACTCCACAATGATTTTGATTTAGCTCCCTGCCGGTGTCCAATCAGGATCCAAACACAGCTGAAATTCTTGTTGCGACACGGAGATAAATACAGTGAAGTTCAGCGTCATTTTAATGTTAAAATCCCGAGTGGTGAGGCAAAATTGGGTGTCAACAAATGGTTTGTTTAGTCCCTAATGCCCTTGAAATCTTATCAATTGCAGCTATTTATGATCCGGGATTTCACACAACAGATTACCTCGCACGGAAGTCATTCAAAGTACTAGAAACTCTTTGGCACATAGACTGGGAGCGACAGATTAGACAAATGTGTTGGGAACTATCCGACACATGTGGGTCCACCCAATACATGTGGACACACACATTGGACAGTTCTGGACATACCTATTTCTAAGTTTGTGTTACTCCGTTTGTATCCGTGGCAATCTTAGGGAACAGCCTAATGACTTTGTACCTTTATTGTCACAGATAAGATTAACACTCAAGGGTTGTGCTGCTTGTGCACAAGTAGAGAAATCACCAAATGTACCACGACTTTTGCAAATGAACTCAGCTGAACAAGGACTGACAAAATTGCTCGGATACTCAGGAGGATCATATACTCAGGTTGGTCCTTTCCCCGATATTCTTATCTATACAAATGTCTACATAAACGGCATCTGGTTTAATGTTTATTCGAGCTAGCTCTTCAAACAATGCCACTATGATCCATATCGGTGTAGTTGACCTTTGTTCGAGTACAATGTCGATCCCTGATTCTAATTTGTTTGTACTAGGTAGTGCATTGAAATGGTATGATGAGATCATTGAAATGAATCAGCACTTTGGATATGTGTTTTGTTTCACTTTTCAAAATTCAGTAGGCGTTAGACCCTCAATAATTTTGTTTTTTAAATATTTTAGAAATAAACATTAAATAAATGTCGATTTGATAAAGTAGTAGAGAAATTTAAAGAAATCTAGATTAACCACCATAATAAGGTCGTGTTCTTTACGAGAGGAAAGTTTGTGCAAGTTATTATTCTATTTATCCTATTTTGACTGATGGCTTTAACTACAAAAATACTGCAGTCTGCAAGCTCATCACGTTGGCTTGTGGGCTTACCAGATGGAGCCCACATCGTGCTGCTTGATCCATTAAAACAGTCTAAACAAAATATAGTGCATGTGGCCGGGACAGAAGAATGTTCTCCTACTGTGTCTCTTCCAAAGAAGAAAATGGTGAGGACACTAAAGCGGAAGTACAGAACTATTAGTGTAATAGTTGAGAATCATCAACAACATCAATCTATAGCCTTACCAGATGGAGGAGATATTGTGCAACTTGGTTCGTTAGTTAAAAAACCATTGGTCGATTTTGATGCTACTGCCAATAGGGGATTTCAAAGTTGCGTTCTGGTGTCTCATTCAAAGAGACGGTGCATGACTCTGAGTAGCGTTTCAGAATTTTACAGCACAGATTCCCTTGCATGGAAGTCATTTGAAGTACTGGAAACTCTTCTGCCCCTGGAACAGCCAAGGAATTTTGCAGACACAGACCGAGAAAGACAGATTCAAACACAGATGCGTGAGGAACCGTCTGATGCACGTGGTTCCCCCCCAATACACATGGACACACACATTGGACGGTTTCGGACATATCTATGTACGATTTTATGCCCCTCCATTTGTATCCGTAGCATATTTTGGGAAGAGCCTAATGACTTTGTACCCTTATGGTCACCAAGAAGATTAACATTCAAGGGTTGTGTACAACTAGAGAAAACACCATATCTTCCAAGACTTCTGCAAATTGACGCAGTTGAACAAGGACTAACAAAACCACCCAGATACTTAGGAGGATCGATTGCTCAGGTTAGTCCTTTCCTTGACTTTTTTTTTTTGTATATACTTATATGTACACATGTCTGCATAAAGGGTATCTTATCGTATGTACATATACTCCAGCTGGGTTTCAAACAATGCCAGTATGATCCATATTGGTGAAGTTAACCTATGCTCAAGTATAGTGTCAAACCCAGATTCTGATTCAGATTCAGATTTGTTTGAGATGGTGTGATAGTCTGAATCCAAGTAGTGGATCAGAGTTTGTGTTATTTGGCAAAATTCAGCAGTGGTAGACCCTCAACAATTTTAATGTTTAAATATAAGTTTGAAAAATATAAATAGACATTTGTTTCATAAAGTAGTAAATAAATACAAAAAAATCTAGATTAGCCGCAACTAAGGGGTGTTCTTTAGGATTTAAGTTTAGTTGCATTGAGATCATTCTGTTTATCGATCATTATATTGAATGATGCCTTCAACTACCCAAATATTTCAGTTTGCTAGCTCTTCACGTTGGCCTCTCGGCTTACCGGATCGAGGAAACAACTTACTGCTTGATCCATTAGAGCAATCTACAAAAAATGTAGCACATGCAGCCAAGGCAGATCTATGCTCTCTTACAGTGTCTCTTCCAAAGAAGAAAACGGTGAGAAAGTCATTAAAGACAAAGTGCAGAACTATGAGTTTAGTTTTGGAGGATCACCGACAACATTTTGGCAGAAGATATGAAGGCACTGCTACGAGCCTTGGTGGTAAGTGTCTACAACTAATAAAATGTTGCTTTCAGTTTTACTTATTTATTTACAATCTAATGCTGCCGGCAAAGGAGATGGTGCATTGTTCCCTTTATGGAGGCAGTAAAAAATTGTAGTTTCTTACCTATATTTTGGTTCTCATGCAGTGACGCCCATCAATATGAAGCATGGGATCAATCGGGTATCGTCAGTGAACCGCATTCATAAGCCACATGGAATCCATTGGTTGTCATTTCGACAAGTAACTTATATTTTCATTTCCAGAAGTCAATTATTTTCAAAGTCGTAAACATTTTGACAATTATAATTTCATTCCTAAATGCTACAAGGATGTCAAAATCACGCTGATAGTTGGTTCATTATTCCCTTAGATTATGCTTTGGAAACTCTAAAAAATTTCATTTGGATATTTAGAGAAATTCTAATAAATGCTTTGGAAACTCTAAAAAATGCTCCGAACACACTCAGAAACATTTGCAAAACAAGTCGGGGTCTTAAGCGAAATAGGAGACCTTGATTGAAAATTTGCGAAGCCTTTTCTTTTTTTGATAGATGGTGTTTTATTGATGACAAAGACACCTACGTGATGAAATGCTTCTTGTTGAAATACTTTTGTAAATGATTGAAGGTATACATGGTGTTATATAGTCACAGTGAGAGCTTATATTTGCGTACTTGTTAATAAAATAGTAGAAAAAAATCTTTTAAAACATATCCTCCAACATGTTGTGTCCCCAATATTATAAAACCTAAGTGTCGGTGCTACATAGACATATATTATCTGTATTCTGGAATTCTAAATGACATTTTGCCGTAAATATTTGAACTTGGGTAAAGTCTAAAGCTCTGGGATACTATTCTTAATGCATTTTAACTTGCATCTTTCTTGCACTTTTGGGACATTTATCAGGATATTGCTGCCTCTTAATACGTTGCAGTGAAATTGTAGGAGAAATAAAGAAAGTGATTCTTGTTACTGTGATAATATTCTTCGATAAGAGAGTTCATGACATTTATGAGGTTAACCACTTATTTGGACATCAACATTTTTATTGTTTATCTCTTTGGAAAAAAAGTAGTAGCCCTATTTTTTGAATAGCCGGAGAAGAAAGCATTGGATTCCTTAAATTTCCAAATTCACTGATTACCTTTACTGGACTCAGAAATGGGCAAGAAGGAAGAGGTATTCCTTGGGAGCCGAAAGGACATTTGAAGTTAGCAGTGTATCCATGGATGATATACTTGATTCAAGGCTTCTATTTATTCATATGCCCCAGTTTGCAAGATCTTCACTTCAGACTTTAGCGTTACCAGATGGAGGCAAGAGTGTCTGGCCTGTGGCCTTATCATCAAGTGAATCAGCAGCTACAAACAACAGAGCTCACGATGTTAGACAAGATCAAAATGGCTATACTACCTCTCTTTATGAGTGTAAAAGTACAAGAGTAACGTCAGTTAGGCAAGGGATAGCTATGAGTTCATGCAGCGTAAAGGATCTCCAACAACATTTGGGCTTTAAACATAAAGATGTTATGAAGAGACTTGGTGGTAATTGTTTGCCTTCTTTCTCTGTTTTTTAACCATACTAACTCTGCCACGAGATGCTGGATTATAGTGTTGCTGAAGCAGTTCGAGATACAAAATATTAACGTTTCTTTTCTCATGTAGTTAACAGACCCATGTTTAAGAGCACCTTTAGACAGCACCAGATCTATTGGCGGCCATGTCGGTTTAAAAACAACGGTAATTTCTCCCTCTCCTTCCTTGTCACCTGTTTGGATAGTTAAAGTCTTAAAGAGAGAAATTGAGAGAAAGAGAAATTGAGAGAAATCATAGTCCCTTACGAATCTAATATTAAATGACGAAATTCCCTCCCTTTTTTTTTTTTTTTTTTTTTTACATAATATCTATTTGCTGCTATTTATATCCTTACCTTACCAGAGGCAAGAATAATCGAGATTTTTTCCTCATCTGAACGAAAAGCATTTGATGCTACAAACAAGAGAGCACATCTTGTCGAGGCAGATCAGAGCGGCCCAACTGTATCTAATTTAGAGAAGGAACCTACGGGAGAGGCATCAAAGAGGAAATGCATAACTAAGAGTGTCCTTATTTCAGAGGATCTACGACAACATTATGGTGGTGGACAAAGAGATGCAGCGAAAAGCCTTTGTGGTAAGTTTCTATTCATGGTGGTTTATATAGTGTTTAAGTTACTAAATTAATTAATTACGGTTTCACATGCCAGATTCCTTTGTACGGAATTCCGTTGAAGTACTAGACGTTCTTCCTCTCTGGGAAGAGTCTAATACCATTGAACATTTGGTGCCACGAAGAAGACTAGCACTTCAACAGTATTGGATAAGACCAAAGAAATCACTAGATCTGCCACAAACACTGCAAATGAACTGCACAGGAGGATTGACTGTTCAGGTTAGTGCTATCCCTGATGCACATGTACATCTTTGTACAACATCTATTAAAAAAATCGATCCAAGTTTGTGTCATAAGCTAGAGTCAACAGTGATTATACCCTCAACAGTTTTGTTGTTTAAATAAGTTAGACAAGATATATATGGATCCAAGTTTACATATGTATTTGCTAATTTAGTAGAGAGAGAAATAAATCTAGGTACGCCACACCCTCCCTTCATTAGGAGAGGAAAGATTGGTCGAAGTTATCATCCTGTTTTTGGATCTGTGCATTGATTATTTCTGTATGAGTACATTGACATATGGCTTCAACTATCCAAATACTGCAGTCTGCTAGTTCTTTGCATTGGCCTATTGGCTTACGAGCTGGAGGAGACGTTGTCTCTCTTTCAAAAAAGATAATTGTGAGAAAGACATTTAAGAGAAAGTGCAGAACTATAAGTGTTAGTTTTGAAGGTGTTGCGAACAGACCTTGTGGTAAGCGCCTACAATTTAAGAAGTGTTCCTTGGATTCTTGCTCTTGTTTATGAACCAACTAATGTTTCTGGTGAAGGATGATATGGTGGATTATTCTTTATGGAAGCATGACAAAATTTTCTTACCTACATATTGTTTCTCGTGCAGCGAACCACATCTGTGAGCAGCATGGAATCAGTCATGTACCCACAGTGAAGCGCATCCATAGGCAACTTGGGATTCATCGGTCGCCATTTCGACAAGTAACGCACTTGTACTTCGATTTCTATCTAGTTTAGGTTTATAGGTTATAGGTATTATCGTTATGGAAGGAGTAGTGAGTTCTCCCTAAAGACATACTCCCTCTATCCCCATTTTTATTTGTCCCTTTTGGGAGTTTGTGCCACTTTTCAATTAATTATATCTCGTAATTTACATTGTTTTACATGATTTTTAAAAACATTGTCTTATAGTACTAATTGAGATCTATCAAACAAGATTAATATTGAATATAAAATCCATTACCGATTTAAAGTTATAACTAGTTTTTTATCCGGTTAAAATAGGACGAGGGACCAAAATTTGGGGACGGAGGGAGTATAACCTAAGATTGTGAGTTCTAAGAAACTCAACTTACAAAAGTTCAAAACCTGGATAAACTTCCTTTCGCAATATATTTTTTTATACTCCTTGACCTTCCATTAATATTGAAAAGTTTGTCTAAATTTATGGGCTGTTTATATATACGATGTTGTAGCTTAGTCTTCAATTAAATCCACGTGATCCATGTTCATGAATTTCAACTTGACTGACGTAAACATTTTAACTTGACTGACGTCCTGGTGTTTTACACATAGACATGGGTTCTCTGCCTATGAATGGTCTGCCTTCGAAGCCATCGGAATTTAGCTCCCTCTAAATTGCATTATTTTCAAATCATAGGACCATGTTAGAGGTTGTCCCATATTGTTTAATTATGACGTTGAAAACTAGTATATGAGCCTGGACGGCCTCTCCACTCATTGCCAATTGTTTTTGAGTTGGGTATTTTAACAAAGTATCAGAGCTATACTTTCAGAGGCTTTTGACCAAGACTATCTTGATTGCCCCGTTGTTTGTGCTTTAAGTGCACCTTGTTTCATTGTGATCCCTATGTTATGGATCCGTCGTTTACCTCTCCACTTGCAGGTCATGGGTTACACATGCGGAGGAGTGTTAGAACTTGTCCCACATTGTTTAATTATAATTTCCAAAACTAGTACAAGAGTCCAGGTAGCCTCTCCACTCATTTTCAATTGGTTTTGAGTTGGATGCTTTAACAAACCAAAAACGTGAATGTAATCCTGGTGACTACTATTAGAGTCCGAGGTATTGATATTTTTTCTTTGAATATATGAGGTTGACCCCTTGTTAGACCATCCATGTTTTTGTTGTTTGTGTGTATTTTTTGAAGAAAAAAAAAAGGAGTAAACAGGCTTTTTTAAAACTAAGAGAAGAAACCATAACAGTCTGATTTTACTAAACATGAGTAAACATATGCTGCAAAAACTGGTAAAGGAAAGAAGTGCATTGCATAAAAGTCTTACTGAATTCAAAGTTGGCCAACAATGTAGGGGAATTCTTTTGGATGGGAAAGACCAGTTGAAGGAATCAGTGTATCAACAGAAGAGAAACTTATCTCAAGGCTTCAATTTCTCCGTATGTCTTTGCTTGGTAGATCTTCACTTCACCCTTTGGCCTTACCAAGTGGAAGCGAGTTTCCAAGGCATATAGCCTTCTCATCAAGTGAATTAACCTCTACAAACAAGAGAGCACATCTTGGCAGGCAAGATCAATGTGGCTCTAGTGCATCTCATATTGAGGAAGAAAGAACGAGGGAAACACTATACAGGGAAGGGATAGCTTCCCATGGATATAGTTTTGAGCATGTCCAACAACATTTTGGCAGTAAACGTGAAAATGACGCAAAGATCCTTGGCGGTAATTTATTGCTTGTCATGTCTCTCTCGTTTTTGTGGAACAAGAGCTAGATTACTCTCGTGGAAGCAATATAACAATATAGTTTTCTTATGTTTATTCTTGCTCATGCAGTTTGCTTATCCACCTTTAAGCGCATCACTAGGGATCATGGGATTCGTCGTTGGCCAAATCAGATAAGAAACAATGGTAATTTCTCCTCTCATTCCTCGTCGCCTGTTTGGATTGCGAAGAGGAGAGAAACCATAGTCCCTTAATTATCCAATTTTGGCATCTTTCCAAAAGTTGAGGCACTTTGCATAGAAAGGGAACGAGAGTACTGATTTATTATTTGGTCCCTAATATTCCTCACAAAAGGTTTTTGTTTCTATGATTCACACATTATAAGCTTCTTTCTTTTTCTTTCTATCATTTATCCTTCCCTAACAAGAGGCGAGGATAATTACATTTTTCCATTCTTTTCTCTCCCATGTTATGCAAGTTAAAAAATGCTAACAATATCCATTTCTCTTCTCCTCTCTTATTATCTTTCCAACATAATTTTTTCTTTTCTTTTCTTTTCTCTATACAGTTTGGAGAAGCCCTGATCCGCATCGAGAAAAGAATCTATCACCCATGTTCAAGGCGCTGTCAACTACTTCCCCCATAACGATGGAGAATGATATGGGTTGTCAAAATCCGGAGCCCAATGAGCTTCTACCAGATTCTTTTGAAGACCTAAACTTTTGGAATGGAGAAAACGGTTCACTACCAGAGATTGAAAAAACTCCTGCTTTTCATGACTCTCTCTCTGGTAATTGCTGTGAGGCGGATATTTGCTTATCTGAGCACGATAAAACTCAAACTGCAGGGGGTTCATTTAGATGGGCATTTCAACTGAAAGGTCTAACAACGCAGTTCACTGCCAATCCAAATCTCAACACTCTGGTCTTTCCACACCCTCAAATAGCATCAACAGAAGTGTTAAGCGAGAACATGGGGAGTTCCGAAGCTAGGACAAAATTGTTAGCTTCACAAGCAGAAGGTTTTTTGGAGGGACATGTCTCTGACTCTAGTAATTTGACGTTTCCACTAGAAGGTCAATCAATGCAGCCCACAGATTGTCCAAATCATAATACTCTTCAGTTGCCCCAGCCTCTGATAGCAGTAACACAAATACTAAATGAGAACATGGAGAGTTCAGAAGATCGGATAGCTTCACAACAAGAGCCTTTTCTAGGGGGACACGTCTGTGGATCTATTAACTTGACAGTGCCTACATGTTCGGGTCAATCTTCGAGCCAACAACCTATGTCTACTACACCCTCCACAATGCATACGATTCTTCACATGATGCCTCCTCTCACATCAAGCCTAGATGCTAGTTCTGTGAAGCTGAAGGCAACATATAGGGATACCATAGTAGAATTTCAACTTCCTCTCGCATCTGGAATTATTGAATTGAAGGAAGAAGTGGCAAAGATACTGAAGTTAGAGCTTGATAGTTTCAATGTGAGGTATAAGGATGAGGAAGGGGAAGGGGACTGGATTCTAATACCATGCGACAAGGACTTAAGGAACTATCTGCAACTTTTCAGCTCATTGGTCAATCCAGTTATTAGATTATTGGTTGTTGATAAGGATGCCAGTCTCACGAACTTGGATCCAATGGCACTCAAACAGCCGGCAACGTTCGCGGAGTCAGGAATTGACCTGGATAGTAGCGGTATAATTTCTGACTTGTTGAGATTTGTGAGTAAGAAGGCGATTTGCAAGAAGGTAGGGAAGGCTTGGACGAGGTTTCACTTGTTGTACGAGCCTCCGGGTGCTGATAGATCGAGCTTAATCGCAGATATGGCAAACTATCTTGAATTTCGCATCTGTTATTTGGATCTTAGGAGTACGTCCTCCATACCGGAGCTGACAAATATGTTGTTATCCACCCCAAATCACTCCTTGATTGCTATTCAAGATATTGATCACTGTGCTGCAATGTTTCCCAATCTTAAGAATGAGGTTAGCTATTTGTTTTTCCAGACTATTGTTTTTTTTAAGTGCAATTTTTCCACTGGTTAATTAGGTAATTTCATAATAATGGATTATATCTATTGTTTTTTTATTTAGTTGGGTGGTCTTGACGTGAAGTCACCCTTTAATTGATGACCCATCAATGCCATATTTCTCTTTTTGTCCCTTAATGTACAGCTCAAGTTGGTTCATTAAGGGAAAGTTCTTATTATCTGTGCTAATCATAGTAGTTATTTGTTGGCGTGGGCTAAAGAGTATAGGTTTTGTTGGTTCAGCAGCTTGAGCTTTGTGATGATGTTGTTTCTGTTTTAATCCAATCCCATTGATGTTGTGTTTTACGGAGCAAATCTTTTGATGCAGTTAACGGTCTCATGTTTGTTGAAGTATGTTGATGGCCTGTTTTCGAGATGTGGTGATGAGCGGATCATCGTATTTACCACCAACCTCAGAGACCAAAATGATGCTGCTCTACTGCCCCTTGTAAACACGGATATTTACATTTCCGCGTCTTCTCCTCAGCCTATAGCCTTACCAGGTGGTGGAGAGATTGTGCATCTTGAATCATCAGAACGAAAACCTTTGGTGGATTTTGATGCTGCAAACAACAGGGAATGTCATAGCGGCGTTCTCGTGTCTAGTTCAAAAAACAATAATAAGAGAGAGGCAGCAAAGAGACTGTGCATGACGGAGAGTGTAATTAGTGTAGTCGATCCAACCACAGGAATATCATTGACGGAGTTTGATGCTCCAAACAACGGAGCACATCTTGTGAGGGCATGTCAGGGTGGCCCTCTTATGCCTAATTCAGAGAAGAAAGATACGGGAGAGGGATTAAAGGGGGATTTCTTAACTAAAAGTGTACTTAGTTTAGATGATTCAACAAAGCAAAAATCATTGCCGGATTGTGATGCCACAGAAAACAAAGCACATCTTCTCATAGCATATCAGAGTGGCCCTGTTGTGTCTTTTTTAGAGAATAGAAATAGAGGAGAGGCATTAAAAAGAGAATGCATTACTAAGAGTATACTTGGTTTAGAGGATATTCGACAACATTCTGGTGGTAGACGTGATAATGCTGCAAAGAGCTTTGCCGGTAAGCTTCTACTGTTAAATTGAACATAAATTATTGCTTGCAATCTTTAGCTTCCTCTCAATTTTTAACACTATTGCATCTGCGAAAAAGAAGCTTAGTTATTTTTGTATTTTAAAAAAGAAACTGATGAGAAATTTGAACTTAAATTGTTCATTTTTTTTTACTTTTTATTTTTTATATTTTCTAGTTATGTCGAGTTGGAAATGCAGGTTTATGATTTTCTCTTCAACAGAAGAAAGATTGTGTGCTAAGTAGTAGTCCACCCTGATTTATAGTGATGATTCTAAGTCTCCTATGCATTTTTTTTACAAAATCTCTGGGTCCGCTATTGAAATTTTGTTTGTATTAGTTACAACCCTGATGGTTTATTTAGTTTTAATGGCCTCCAAATTTAATTCATTGCAGCTACTTATGATCCTAGAATTCATACAACAAATTCCCTTGCATGGAAGTCATTCGAAGTAGTAGAAACTCTTAGGTCCTGGGAACAGCTGAGTAATGCTACAGACACAGAAGAGGAGAGAGAGATTTGGACACAAATGTGTCTTGAACAATCCGATGCATGTGAGGCCCACTCAATACACATGAACACATACGCCGGACGGTTTTGGGCACATCTATTTCTGAGTTTGTGTCGTTCCGTTTGTACCCGTAGCATTTCCTGGGAACCGCCTGATGACTTTGTACCCTCGTTGTCACTGAGAAGATTAACACTCAAGGGTTGTGTACGAAAACAGAAATCACCATATTTGCTACGACTACTGCAAATCATCGCAGTTGAACCAGGACCGACAAATTCACCCAGATACTCAGGAGGATCGTTTGCCAAGGTTGGTCCTTTACCTGATACTCTTACACATGTACTTACGTACATGAAGGATATCTTATCATATATTTATTCCTGCTCGGTCTTCAAAAAATGCTAATATGATCCATAATGGTAGAAGTTATCCTTTGTTCAAGTACAGTGTCAAAATTCCGACTACGGTTTGTTTGTACTAGGTATTGTATTTAAATGGTACTCCCTCCGCCTCTTAATATACGTAAAGTATTCCATTTTGGGTTGTCCCTTAAGAAGTGTAGGTTTTGAAAAGTTAATGGGTAAAAGTGGAGGATTCTTTTGAAAATTTGATGTGGGAGGTGTAAAGTAGAGCTAAAAGTTGATGTGAAAGGTGTAATGACGATGTTTCTTTGATAAGTTGGATTTACAAAGCAACACATCTAAAAAGGGACGGAAGGAGCATGATGAAATAACGAACACAGTGTTACTAAGTTTTGTGTCTCTTTGTGAAATTTGGTAGTGGTAGACCCGTTAAATATATGTTGGAAATAAGTAAATAATTATCTATTATCTTGAAGGTCATGATAAAATTTATTCAAACGATGGATCCAAGTTAGTGTCATATGAAAGAACAATCAGTGATTAGATCATCAACATTTGGTTGTTTAAATAAGTTTCGAAAAAGGAAATACATCTGTTGGATTAAAAATTGGAGAAAATACAGACTTTCGTAGACTAGCCACAATGAAGAGTAGTTCTTTCAGGGAGGAAAGATCTGTTGAATTTGTCATTGTTTTGGATGGTTATATTCGTTATTTAGGGATGAGTATAGTGGTCAATGTCTTCTAATATTCAAATACTGCAGTCTGGTACTCCTTCGCATTGGTCTGACGGCTTACCAGATGGAGGACAAGTTGTTTCTCTATCAGAGAAGGAAATAGTGAGGAAGACATTGAAGAGAAAGAGCAGAACTGCGAAAGTACGTAGGCTAGAGTATCACCAGCTACATTTTGACAGTAGATGTCAAGATGCTGTGAAGAGACATGGTGGTATGCTTCTACAATTAACTAATGCGCACTTTTCTTTGTGAACCATCCAGTAGTATGGTGGAGTTGTACTTTCTTACCTATTTATTGGTGCTCATGCAGCAAAACGCATCTGTAGGCAGCATGTGATCAATCAGGTATCCAATGTGAAGTGCATCCATAGGCAACATGGGATCCATTGGTGGCGATTCCGACAAGTAACACACTTTTATTTTCACTTCTAAAAAGAGAATTTATTTTATCGTCTTTAATCATTATGAAAAAAGCAGTCATTTTCTCCCTAAATTTTGGTGAAATCTCCTGGGCACATGGTTCGTACATGATTTACTGTTTCATTCGTGTTGTCACTTTAGGTTATTAAACACCAAAACCATAACATTCTCATTTAAAATATAAAATCTGATCTTATGAATGATAGCAAGCTTACTCATGTGTAGTAGCTCAGTCTTGAACCAATGCCCATATCATCCATATTTGGGAATTCTAACCAACTTTTCCAATCTAAATAACTTTTCCCATATCATTATCTGAAGTTCTGGATGGGTTCTTCCTTTGAACTTTGTCGCAGTTTAGTGCTTTTAGCTCCATTTTCTAAGCCATTGGTATTAACCTGCCTTTGAATAGCATTGTTCAAATTGTATGACAGAGCATGAATGTAATTCTGGTTACTACTATGGAAATCCAAGATGGTCATGTATTTTCTTTGGTAATTTTTCCGAAAACTGGGTGAAAAAGGTGCAATCCTTAAAAGTGCAAATTTACTATGAAAAAACAGAGTGAATTATGTTTTGTAAACTGGTGAAGAAAGAAGTGCACTCCATAGAATCCCTAATTTTTTAATTACCTTTACTTGACTCAGAAGTGGGTAATGATGAAGGTGTATTCTTTAGAAGGGCAAAGACCACTTGAAGTTATCAGCCCATCTACGGGTCGGAAACTTGTTTCAAGGCTTCAAGTTGTTCATGTATCCTGGCTTGGGAGATCTTCACCGGGGTCTTCAGCCATACCAGGAAGAGAGATTGTGGGGTTTATAGCCTTATCATCAAGTGGATTTGCTGCTACAAATAACAGAGCAAACCTTCTCGGACAAAATCCAAGCAGCTCTACTGCATCTCATTCAAATAAGAAAAGACGAAGAGATGCAGCAGTTGACAAAGGGACAAATTTGTATATTAGTGAGCAGGATCTTCGACAACATGATGGCCTTACCCGTGAAGAAGCTGCGAGACGCTTGGGTGGTAATATGTTTGCTTGCCATCTCTCTCTGTTCTCAATCATACTAACTATGCGGGCAGATGATGGACTATTGTCTTGTGGAAGCAACATAAGAATACTGATTTCTTACGTTTCTTTGATCATGCAGTCAGTGTAACCACGTTTAAGCGCCATTGTAGGAAGCATGGGATCCTGCGGTGGCCATGCTATCGGAATAGAAGCAGTGGTAATTCCTCCCTCTTTTCCTAGTCGCTTCTTTGGATAAATGACAGGACAGGAGAGAAACCATGATCCCCGTATAATCTAGCGTTTGAATCAATTCAAAAGTTGAGGGAAAGGGAACGTGAGTGATGGTTACTCATGTGGTACATGATCACCCTCACTAAAAGGTTTCCATTTTAATGATGCACACAATAGGACCTTCATTTTTTCTATTTACTATATTGGAAATGGCTACAATACACACCCATTAAAGGTGTGTGCCATAGGCACCTATCGTATGGTCCAAATTGTGCTACCTCATTGGCAATCGTAACATTTTTTAGTTTTTTGTAACTTTTTAGCAATATGATTCGTAACATTTTCTATGATTTGTAACATTTTGATGTCTCGTAACTTTTATTAAAAAAAAAATCGCAACTTTTATAGGGGTGTGTATGATAAGGAGTGTGTATTGTAGCCTTTTCCTACTATATTTCCCAAACAAGGGGTTCGGATCACTCAATTCTTTCCCTCCTTTCTCTCCAAGATTTTCCAAATTAAAGGAAGAGATATACCATCATCCATTTCTTTTCTTTTCCTTTTGTTCTCGTTTGTATCTAATTGTATCTTTTCGTTTCTAGATATACCCGGGAGACCCCCTGATCCAGATGAAAGGAATACATACCCAACATGCAAAGCATCAACTCATGGGCAGACCGAGATGGACCAGATGGTTGATCATCTTCGCAACCCCAATGAGGTTGCACCAGATCTTTCTGATGACATTAGAGCTTTCTTAGAAACCCCTACTTCTCTTGCTGCTTGCGCTGGTAATAATGTTGACATGGAGGTCTTTGTTTCATCTTTTCTTGAAGAAGAAATTGAAGCAAATTCCTATGAAGCGGCATTCCAACCGCAAGAACAAATGACAGTGGAGGCTTGTTCGGAGGGGCATGGTTCTGGATCTAACTATTTGACGGTGCCTACTTTTTCTAACCCAGCTTTGAGCCAACCCGTGTCGACTATTTCTGAAACAGGGCCTACCGTTCCCCAACACATTTCTACTATTCCTGGCATAGGGCCTTCACAATTGGAAGCTTTTTTGGAGGCGCGCGGTTCTGGATCTAACTATTTGACGGTGCCTACATCTTCTAACCCAGCTTCGACCCAACCCATGTCTACTATTCCTGAAACAGGGCCTGCCATTCCCCAACCCGTGTCTACTATTCCTGTCACAGGGCCTACCATTCCCCACGTTATGCCTCCTTTGATAGCACAACAGGATATGAGGCTAGTGACGATAAAGGCCAAATATAGTGATTCCATAGTAAGATTCAAGCTCCCTCTCACATCGGGACTTACTGAATTGAATGAAAATGTGGCAAAGAGACTGAATTTACGGCTTCATAGTTTTGACGTGGAGTATCGGGATGAGGAGGGGTTGTGGATTTTGATATCATGCGACGAGGACTTAAGGGACTATCTACAACTTTTCAGCTCATTGGACAATCCAGTGATCAAACTATCAGTTCTTGATAAGGTTGTCAATGCCAATGAAAGCAGCGGATCATTCAAGCGGAAAAGACCTTGGGATGCTTAGTTAAAATTATTGTATATGCCATCAGTTCCATGCTCAGCAGAACATTTCTTTGCCAATATTTCCCTCCGAACCTGCTGAATCATAATACTCGCAGTTTGTCTGTGATATCTGTTTGAAATCCGTTTCTATTTTGATTTTTTCTTTTCTTTACGTTTTGTTTAGTTTTGAAGGCTTTCTTTTTTTTCGTTTGCTTAATTATTTTTCTCCTTCTGGTTTGTACTTGAGGTGATTGCCGAATATTTGGACTCGATTTTATATTAAGTTGATATTTCCCCTCTGAATTTATAGAATGATTCAAATTGAGCCATCTTAGACAAAATCCTAAGAATGATTCAATGATTGTTCATGGTCTATTCCCCCCCCCCCCCCCCCCCCAAAAAATCTGTATGGGAGATTAAGTTGCAATTTGCAAACAATAGCACATTAGTTTTGCGAATTGGTTAACGTGATTTTGCCTCTAAACAATAGCACATTAGTTTTGCGAATTGGTTAACGTGATTTTGCCTCTAAACGCACCCAACCTTTCTTCTTCAAGTGCAATGAAAATTCAACAGAAAAACTCTCATTAGATTCTCTCACCTTGTAAAAAGCTCTATCCAGATTTTAGCCTAGCAGTGATAAGACATTTTGCACCTAACATTACTGTGTAGTGTGTATCAGAGCAAAACTCTTTTTTGTGCTTCTACATTAACCTTTTGTGCCCATGGTGTAAATAAATAAACTGGACCAATGCTACTTTCGAGTGTACTTGCACATCCATTGCTTTTACTTCCGACTCAAAATAATAGTCCCTTCTGGGACCGCGTGCCATTTTCAACGGCATAGATCTTTAATTTATATATAGTTTTTATGATTTAGAAAATTTTGTATAAAAGAATTAATTAAGATTTATCAAACAAGATTCATAATGCATATTTTTTGAGGTTCACATTAAAATATATAAACCATTGAAAATGGCACGCAATTCCAAAAGGAACCATCATTTTGGGACGGAGGGAGTATTAGACAGTGGCAACGCCACATTGAGGTTGGTGCAGACAAACCCAATGAAAATTGCAGAAACTTTTTTTTTTTTTTGTCAAAATGATAACAGATGTAATTAATAACCAGAGAACCAGTACATCAAGAGGACACTCCATCCATTGATAAGGGATGAAGAGGCCAAACAGGGGGGGACTCAGTCCAAAGACCATTCCCCATCCCAAGTAAACCCTTACTAGCCAAAGTATGAGCAACATTATTAGCAGCTCTACGAACAAAGGAAAAAACACAAGAATGAAAACTTCTAGACAAAAATTTGTATATCTCTAATGATAGTTCTCACTTCTTGGCTAACCTCCATTTGGTTGTTGATTATGTCGATGACTACTTGTGAATCCCCCTTCCACCATCACACCATTCAAACCCAGTTGCATGCCCAATTGTAATCCCCACCGAACCGCCATAGTCTTGGCAATAGTAGAGCTCGTGCACCAAGGTAAAGATCCATTTGCAGCGATGAAATCCCCCCCCCCCCATTGTTTCAGACGACTAAACCATATGCCCCGCTACTAGAATCCTTCTTCCACGCCCCATCCACATTGATCTTGAAAAAACCACTACAAGGTAGTTTCCAAAGATTAGCAAATGCAACCTCACGCACCAGCACATCACCCTCATTAGCTTGATTTGCTTCTTGAAATTCCCGTAAACATTTAACCGCCCGATTACTAACCACTTTTGGGGATAAGATTTTTTGCTCGAAGATCGCACCATTTCAACACTTCCAAATATACCACATCACAACTGCAGTGAAGGAATAAAATCAGTCCCTATTTCCTCTAGTCTGCCACCTCACCTCAATTCCAAATTATCCCACAATTCAATAAAGGAATTAAAGTGAGCATTTCCAAAGTCTAGATGCAAAGGAGAAGCCGACCAAACCTATTGTGCAAGGAGGCAAATGCAGAACAGGTGGACAATCGTTTCTACTTCCAAGCCACACACAGGACTGATCGGCTCCACTGCAATTTTTCTCCGATGTAGACACCCCAAAATTGAACTCTCGTACGCATTTTATTCCCCAATGATGAAAAGAAACACTCAAAGAACCTTTCGGAATGGAATCCTTCAAGTCAACTTGGTCAACAGTGCCGCACAGCGCTCATCTCTCATGTGCAACACTTGCTCAGTCACGCACGGTGCTCTTTTTGAACTTTGGCGGCAGGATTGTACTGCGCAACACAGTTTCTATACCGCACGGTAGAGTTACAGTGCCACGCGGCACTGTCATACATCATTCAGCTTTTGCAGAACACCCAACAGCTCAAAATGTAGAAAAACCTTCTCCTCTGCAATGTTGATTTCGTGTAGCCTACAAAATTGGAGTGTACACCAAGTATACTTGGTGATCAAGGTCCTCCCCTCTCCGTATTTATACCCAATCGATTGGTGCAAGAAAAGAATGAAATTTTTGAGCAAAACCCAACAGAAAAACCTCTCTAAAACCTCTGTCAAAACTCTACCAATGTCTTAGTTCATTCATTACCATCACTCTTCTTTTCCATAAATTACCCAAAATTCATCCAAAAACAAAACCCAGTTCAAACCCGAAGAACCCTCACTGCTCTGTTTTTGGTTTGAGTCCAATTTGATCAATACCCAGTTCATTCGGTCCAAACACAGAGGCGTCCTGTACCACATTGGAGAGCAAGTCCAGAAGGTGTAGCAGAAGATTGGAGCTGAAATCAGAGAGCTAAGCTTGGAGTTCATTCCGAATCGGTTTTACCCGAAGATACCATTTCGGTCCTCTTAAATCGAAAATCAATATCAGTAGTCGTCCAAATGTTATGAAATTCTATTAATCTAAGATGTCGGGAACATATTTGGTTTAGAATACATTTTCAGAAAGTGAGTTTAAGTGAGCCATGCCCTTCAATAAAATCTGTCCAGATTAGACCATGGTTAGAAAAATGGTTTGTCTATGGTTTTGATAGGTGGAATTCGGAGCCAATAAAATTCACACATGTTCAGAACGTCCTATAATAGTTCCAGTAAAAACAGAATAGAAACATATATATAAGGTTCAAGACTTGCAATAAATTGCTAGAAGTTCCAACCGGTTACCGATTTTGACAGATTTTGTTATTAAGAAACATTCTTCGCAAACCAAACTAAAACACCTTCAAAACTTATGATATTTTACAGGTTACTAGATTAGTATCTCTACTTGATGTAAACTGAACATTTGAATCTAACATATAGATGTGTCTTGGTGCAAAATTTCAGAATTTTATAGTGTACCAGACGTTCCCTACAAGGCTCCAAAGTTTCTAATCAACAAAACGATATCCCGAAATGACTACCGAGAACCATAACGCATGAAATATAGTGCTACTAGGGTTTGCCCGTGCCTAAAGGCACGAAGCGACCCTTCTTAACTAATGGATGTGTACGGAATGCAAATGTCTTGTATATCTACTTTCTTCGAATTTTGAAATTCCAACAAACTTAATTTGTTCGGAATGTTAAAATAAACAGACTTCATTTTTAAAAATACGACCAAAAAATATTTTTGCCAATTTATATTTCTAGACAATTTTAATTTGTTCAACATTGGTTATTTGCACATACACAAATAATCCATGATTGGTAAACTTTGAATGCTAAAAATACTATTCTAGCTTCTTTGTCTACTGTTACACCACAACTCAAAATTTGACTGTAAACCAATATATGCATATATATATGTACATCTACCCCTTTATTCATGCACATTAAAACGACACAGTAGTCAACTATCACACTTATCCGTGAATATGGCAACCTCATAAAATGAAACACGTACGCTATCTGTGCATGCAAGATTTTGATTTTAATTTTTGCACAAAAAAGATTGAAAAACAATAATGAAAGAGAATGGTACCGTAGGTTGCGGTATCATACTCTTATCAAAGCTTGCAGAGCTATGGTACCAAAACGTATCGTTCTTCCATCTCACATCTTTGGTGCTTTTCATATGAGCTCCGTCCTAGTCTTTTTTTTTTTTTTTTTCTTTCTTTGTTGATAAATGGGTGGTCCAAGGCAGTTTGCGCACTGGACTAATCCCACGGGTCTATATACGCTCCGCTACACGTATAGACTGGGCAAAGCAAATACCCCATGAGAACCACGAGAATCCAGCCTGTTAAAACAACCAACCATGGGTTTTTAAAAAAAAAAATCCCAAGAATGTAAATTTGAAAAGGATTGATACAGAATTGTTGGAAATTAAAAGAAAAGAAACATTTAACATTCTAATATATAAAGAAAAAGAATCTACAGAAAAAGCTTGTCAAGCTATTGTACTTACCAAATTGCCATTTCACATAGTTCTTCCATCTCCAATGCTTTGACTCTTGCATACTCAATTCATATGTATCCCATTCTTAGCTTGTTACAACATCCAGGAATTGAAATTTCAAAATAAAAATATTGGAGTTTCTTGTTTATAAAGGATTGATAATACTTTGTCTTAAACAACATAGTTCAACAACTTTGAAAATGAAAAAGATGTTACCTCTTGAAATTGCCTTTTCAAGCTCCTGAGTGGTTCAATATGGTCTTCTTAGAACAAACTTCCTGGACAAAAATCAGAATATAGATAGCCTCAATACACAACTCGAGTGAGAGAGAGATAGAGAGACGTTGCTTACTTATTTGGCAGGGGAAGAAGAGAGGGAGGAAAGGGGAAGGGAAAGGGAAATAATGCAAAACAGAAAGGAACACATACCATAGGAAAGTAAATCTTTTTTTTAACTTTGGAGAGGAAAGTAAATCAATCCCAAAAATCAATCCCATAATTTTCTCACTTAACATAACGCCTCCTTGGATTAAGTCATCTCAACCATCTATATGTTTGAATTCGGAAGATTCAAATTTTGAATGAAATGGGTGAATGATCGTCGGATCAGCTTGGCGTTTAATTGGGCTTTTCATCTCAACCTTCCAATATGCCACTTAGGACAGTTGTGAGAGGGACAAAATGTAAAACTGCTCTGTATTGTCATCAGTTTTCAATTGTGCTAAAAAATCACCAAAGTGGGAAAGAAAAGAAATTGCTCATGTGCGTGGCAAGGCCGCTCGGGCATTTCAGGAAAATAAAGGGAAATTAAAGCACTCGAGGGTTAAGGCAACTAAGTGCTACATCCATAGTGACCCTGTAATACCACTTGAAGTGCCTTTAGCAATTAAGTACTAATCCAAATCCAAGTACTTGACTCTTAGATAGCTATCATGTTATGTAAAGGTCCCACTTGACTCTTAGATAGATTTAGATTGAACTATGAATGTTAAAGAGAGGAACGTGCAGGCCAGGTACTGAATCGTTTTAGAGCTTCAGACCAATTGGCTCTTATAGTACTCCAATGTACGAAAAACACGTAGTGAACGAATAATGATTTTCCAATTAGTGGTCTATTGGACATTAGGATTCAACCCCAAGTAAACAGTTGACAATACTTCGTTGTATATATATTATATCTTCGTTGACTGGAGTAAGAAAAAAAAATCCACTAACATACATGATCTATTGGACAAACTGTTAAAGGGAGGCAATTAGTGAACGTGTGTTTGAAAGAATCAAAAGAGCAGAAATTTCCGAATACTTAGTGAACGTGAGCACTTCTTCGTTGTGGCCTTTTGTCAAACAGGTGGTGAGCACTTCTTCCAAACAGCTATTTCAAAAAAGAATTGAGATAGGAGATTAAAAACAGCAAAGTAGGCGAACTAAAAGCCAGAGAGAGGGGAGAAGAGGAGACTCTAAAAGCAAAGCACAACGATTTACCTGAGAAACAAAGGAACCGGTAATGCCGTAGATGCCTCTTTGCCGGAGGAGAGCGCATGCAGGTAGAGCAGAGATGAGGGGAATCCGGGAGGAGAGAGACAGAGAGAGGGGAGAAGAATAGACGTGAAAGGAAAGGATATGGTGTTTGAATTGATATCAGCATAGATGAGAGGAATCCGGGAGGAGAGAGATAGAGAGAGGGGAGAAGAATAAACGTGGAAGGAAAGGAAAGGATATGGGAAATTTGATATCAGCCAGTGGATTCACCATGTGTCAATCTCAGCCTTATAAAAAAGAACTCCTCAGCCTACATGTGTTTGAATTTTGAATGACAGACTAACAGCCCTCGATCAATTGGAGCTTATCTTTAAAATTTAATCTTAGCCCTCTAAACTGCCACGGAGGACAGTTGTGAGAGGGACATTTTGCAAAAGCGTTGTGTAATGTAATATAGATGAAATAAATATTCCGAATACACTACAATATAATAGTAACATATTTATATGTGAGAGATGGTACATAACAAGAAAAAAAACCCAGAAAACATACATGAAAAGGCAGCCAACGGTTGTGATTCACTCGGCACACTATGCACATAGTACACCGGGTGAATTACAGCCGTTGGCTACCTTTTCATGTATGTTTTCTAGGTTTTTTTCCCCCTGTTTCTTACCTTTTTTCTTTACACGTAGGGAGAGATTGGTCAAACTACCTCTCTTCCCAAAGAATAAGCGATGTAGCGAAGTGAAAACAAAGTTTTTGACGGTGAGGGCAGCGGTTATGGAATCCGGCAACGGTTACAGTTGGGATCTCCTCTTCTCTTCTCTTATTTCCTTTCTTATTCTTCTCTGTCTCCTGCCGTGTCTCTTTCTCTCTCTCTCTCTCTCAGTGTGTGTGTCTAGTGTTTAGGTGGTAAAAAGGACAAGGGATATGTTATAGCAGTAGAGGGAAGGTTGGAGGAGAAAAGAAATGTGGCGCATAATGGAATTTTGACAAAAAAGTATGCACAAAATTAATCATGTGTGCAAGTTGAGTTTACTCACGCAATGGGTGATATTCGTGCGAAGTTGATTTTTTTCTCAACCAAGCAAACTTTGTAGAGAAGAAAAATATAAATTAGTAAACTCGAAATAAAGCCAACCATCCTAATTACCGTCTTCTCCCCCTTTGAAGAAAAATTAAGTGGGTTATCAAGGATGCAAAAATAAGGAAATAAAAAATATTTGAATTAACCGACAACAAATAAGATCTTTTCTGTATGACTATCAAATGGAGAGAAACCCACGCACATGCAATGCAAAACCCAACTTGCTTTTTGGCCTTGCTCCCTCTGCAATGTGCGACTTCAAGCCTTCAACTACACCAAATAGAAACAGTGGGCAAAATTACAGGAAGCCTAAAAAATGTCAAACAAAACCAAATCACAGTAAGGCAAATTGTCAAAATTTGTCTATAAAATCAACCATGGACACTGGAAAGTAGACAAAGAAGTACCTAAAGTGTTGCCCACTTGCGCCTATGTCACTCGGGTTCCGGCATTGAAGTGGGAAAGTGGATTTTGGATTTTGGATTTTGGTCGGCAGTGAAGCAATTGGATTTCCCTATTGGGGAAAATGGTAGTTTTTGGGGAAGGGGCAGTTTTTGGGTAGTTTTTACTTTGTTTTGCAATTATGACCATCAAAAGTAACTGGTGTAAGGAACATTTAACTTTTAATTAAAATTTTCTTGAGGGGCAATTGTGGGAAGGGAAAATGTGAGCCAGCCATAATAATTAATCCACACCAAAAAGCTACTCGCCATTTATATATTAGAATAGATTATTTTCTAGTGGCCCGCTTCTCTCTCTCTCTCTCACAGCCGAAATTGGAAATGGAAACGAAGACTTGGCTAGGAATGGGACGCGTCTAGGAGACAAGAGAAATGGATGGGAGCATTTCAGGGAATTAATGGATGGGACTCATGGGAGCATTTCAGGGAATTACTAGACTTGGTCTAGAAACTCTTTAGGGCATAACACATAAGTTTAGAGAGAAAGACAGATTAGTTTGAGAGAGAGAAGAGGTCAAAATACTGAAAACTATAACTAACCTTCTCTAAGGTTGCGGGGTGATGCAGGTGTCATAAGTATATGGAGAGAGAGAGCGAGAAAGAGTTCTAGTCCAATGTCACTATAGTCCAGTTCATCCGGTTAAGATTTTTTGGTATATTTCGGACCCCAAAAAAGGGGTACTTAAAATAATCATCCTTTTACTCACTTAGAATTAGAAAATCATCCTGAGTGTTTTTAGAAATTATGTTTCCATCCCGAGATTCAAATAAATCCTAAATTGCCCTTTAACAGAAAATCGGTTTGAGGACTAAATTAAATGTTGCTAATAGTAGGAGGTAAACAGGACCAATTCCAAATTTAGGAGGTCCTGGATTGCAATTAACGGAATTGGGGATAAAACCCAATCCCTTAATTTCCGCCATTATCTTCATCCTTTTTCATGCAATTGTCTTCATCCCTTTTAATTAACCAATCCCTAAATTTACACTTCCTATATTGGTAAATAAAAGGATTGAAAACCATCCATTTCCAGATCAAAAAAATAGAAGCAATTCTCTATATCTGCATCGAGATAGTAACCCGAGGCATGACGGCAATGGAAGGACACCGCCACCACCACAATCAGCCATCGTCTGCCTTCTACTCCGGGGAGGATGACAGATTCCTCTCTCTCTCTCTCTCTCTCTCTCTCTCTGTGGCAACGCCTCCTCGAAGCTTCGCACCACGACAATCTGAAATCAGGTTGAAGATCAAAAAAATGGAAACAAGAAACACAAAGCTGTGGGTTTTTTTTTTTTTTTAATCAGGTTCCGATGTTTTTTTTTTTTGTGTGTAATTAATCGGGTTTCGATGTTGCCAAGGGACTTGAGTCGTAGTTATACACAGGTGTTGTTTGTAAAGAAATTGTGGCCGTCGTCGAATGTTAAAGTGCTATGGATCTGATGGAGAGAAGTTTAAGTGAGAGATCATTCAAAAGTAATGGTCTCCATTCTTCCACAATTGTTTTAGTTTATCATCTTTTCCGATACGGATACATTTTTACCATGACTATTTGTAATTTTACCATGTTAGTTCGTTAGTTTATCATCTTTCTTGTTTTTGCCCCTTTTTGCCATGACTATTCGTAATTTTACCACGTTAACTGATAGGAACATCACTTTACCATGGTTTCTCTAGTTTTATCAAAGGTTGGTTTTGTTTTTGCTTTTGTTTTTTGATTCTTTTTTTATGGTAAATAATTTAATCTTGTTAGCTTTTGTCTCACTAAATTTCATGATAAATAATTTCACACCTTGATAAGAGTTTCATGTATTGTGTACATTATTGGATGGTAATCATGGTATTCAAGTTTACCATGAAATCAGTTCGCATGGTATTCAAGTTTACCATGAAATGTGTTTTGATTGTTGTTTGTTTGTCCAAAAAATTTACCATGGGATTTGTTCTTTTGATTCAATTTAATTTGAAATTTATCATGAAATCTGGACAAATTTACCATGAAATCTGATCGGTTGAAATTCATGGTATTCAAATCTACCATGTTCATTGCATTGGGATCTGATTTTTTACCATGATTTTTGTTCTCCATTCATTTTTTTGGCCTATCTTCAGTTTCTTTATTTTTTTTTGGCCCGCACAGCGGCTATTTGGCCATGGTAATGTAAATTGCCGCTGCGCGGGGCCCAAAATAATAAAGAAATTGAAGATAAAGGTTGAGGCGTATGTTGTACCATGTATTTTTCATGATTTACAATACTTGTCCAAATTTAACAATTTTTTTTTACCACAATCAATGAAATATGATGTGAACAAGTATTTTACCATGACTCAATGTAACAAGTATTAATTTTAAACGTCATTGAAACTTTTTTGTACCATGATAATTTGGTAGAGGTTGAGGTGTATGTTTTTACCATGATCGAAGTTGTTAAACCAAGGTAACCAGTTGTCTCAATTTACCATAAACATCGATATACTTTTTTGAACATGTATTTGACCATGATTCAATTTTGCAAGCCTTTTAATTTAATTTTACTATGTTCAGTGTATTGTGTCTGATTTTTACCACGTTTTTTATCTCCATTCATTTTTTACCATAATGACTGAATATTATGTGAACATGATTTTACCATATTTGTTTTTAATTTACCATGACTACGTGAACATATTTTTACCATGACTACTTGTTTTACCTAAACTTCGGTGCTCGCAGGACTTAAATTCGAAAACACATCATCCCTTAATTTGGAATCTCCACAATTTCAAAAATTCCTTGATTTTTGGTAAGTGAATCATACACCATTTCAAAACTTCCTTAATTTAAGCAAGATAATGAAGGAAAATCTGAAAAATAATTGGATGACATGCATTTCAAATTTTGACAGTCCCCAAAAAGAAGGAAGTAACTGCCATGCATTTCAAATTCCATAGGAATTTCGGAAGTCCCTATTTTTTTGCAAGCCTTTTAATTTAATTTTACCATGTTCATAGTATTGTGTCTGATTTTTACCACATTTTTTTTATCTCCATTCATTTTTTGACCATAATGACTGAATATTGTGTGAACATGATTTTTACCATATTTATTTTTAATTTACCATGACTATGTGAACATGATTTGCACGTTTGAATTTTTTGGGGACCACACTTGCCTAAATTCATCCCTAATGGCTACCAGAATTTGAACGTTTGAATTTTTTGAAATTTCTTGATTTTAGGTCATTCACTGTGCATTGATTTTGGACAGTAGGATGAAAAGAAAATTTTCATAACTAACAATATTTCAAAAATTCATTATTCCCTAAAAAGAAGGAACTAGATTTTAGGAAGTCCTTATTTCATACATATATACATATATATGAAGAAAGGGTAATTATGACAAATCAAATTACAAGAGGATGAAAACATAACCCCGTAAAAATAGGAGGATGAAAACGTACGTGATATCCAAAATTTGGATGAATATTTAATTACCTCAAAATAAAAACGTTTATTTTATAAAATTTGTGCAAGTGTGTATGCTAAGAATATTAATAGAGTTTCTTTAGTTTTGAGCGTGGGCATGTTGAATTAATCTTTTGCCCAAGGAAACGAAAGTCAAGGCAGTGAAGTTTTAGTGTGTCCGGCTCCTCTCCAATTATCAAAAAGATTGGAGGATCCTCCAAGGCCTCAATTCTATTTGTAATGGTCACACCTAGCTATTTATTAGTTTCAATGGTCAAGATTTGAAGCTTTAACTGAACTCAGAATTCCAGTTTTACCTTTAAATTGTTTTGTCCCTTTTTTCTCTTCTCAAATGATATCTATTTTCTCTGGTGACGTAGAAAACCAAATCCATAATTGTATGGAAGTAGGCTTCTTGTGCTACTAGATATAATGTTTGAAAGAAAAAAAAATTACTTTATAAAGCAATGTGATGTCCAAGATGTTCATAAAAATTCTATTGGAAAAGGTAAAACTCTTAACGTTATTTGTGGTTGCCAAACGAGAAATTATGTTTATTTAGCATCAAACCTAATCATAAGTGCGTTAGTTCTTTCAAATTTTACCATTGGAGTTCATGGTGGCCCATTGTCACACATTTGAATTGGATTGGAAGATCCTCCAATTCTTTAGGGATTAGAGAGGAGCCCAACTCGAGGTTATGCACCACAGAGAGATTGAGTCTCAAACATCTGACTTGCGAGGGTACAATTTTTTATTAACATTATGTGTTTGCGTAGTACATATGGAGCCAGAATTTTAATCTAGCAGTGATTATTATTACGTATTCGACAATAATAGTAGAAAGATGATGTCCAATTAATGAAAAGTTATAAATACGATCTCTTTACTACATGCACAAAGTTTATCATCAGCACGTAAAGTACCAGCAAAAGGATACTCCCTCTGTCCCTTTTTAAGTGATACGTTTGGGAAATGTGTATTTTTGTGGACTGTAAAAAATGTACTTCCGTAGAACGTTTTTAATTTTTTTTTTTGGCACCAAATTAAAGTACTCAATGAACACTTTAATTTGGTATAAAAAAATTAAAAAATTATATGAAGAGTATGTTTTTTAGGGGTTTGAAATTGCATGTATTCCGATAGGGATCTTAAAAAAGGGACGGAGGGAGTATTTATTTATGTAATTTATTGCTTAGTGAAAACATTTAGTGGTGGCAGCAGCATAAAAATTTCTACTACACTTAAAAGCATTTTTTTTTTAATCGATGCAGTGGCTGCCGCAACTGTTAGCCACTCCAGATTCCATCCTTGTGTTTGTGAATTATATTAATTCGAAGGAAAATAAGGATGTGTTTGTAAATTATATTAATTCGAAGGAAAATAAGGATGTGGACGAGGCATCCGTCAAGTTCTACCCACAGTTAGAAAACAAAACAAGGGCATAATTTCACTGGCAGGTTTGAGAAGTTTGGAAGGGATCGACCCGGTAAACAAGGGTATAATTTAGGGTTAATTGTTGGGAGGTCCAGTATAAGTATTTTCTAAAGTAGTAGATCCACTATGTAATTTCATAATACCTCCAGTCCACGCGCGAATCTGAAAGACAAAAACACCCCTCGTGGAGAAATATCTAGAGAGAGAGAAATGCCTTTGTGGACGGCTTTCCGGTGGCTAGACGAATTCAATTTCTCGCCGCCGATTTCAATCTTCTGATGGCCGGCGAGACTCGTGTCCTCGTACTTAACGCCGCCGAGCTGGTCCCACGGCCTGTCGGTGTTCTCGCCGCGTTGGTCCCCACACAACCTCATAAACTCGTCGATCGTCGACGACGTCTTGTGGTCCCTCGTCACAGCCGTCGAGTCCGTCGCTCTGGTCTCCATGCTCTGCTTCTTCTACGTTTTCTGCGGCTGCACCGTCTGATCTACAGCATTGTAGAATTTGTCCTCACTTGGATACGAAGTGGGCGGCTGCCGGCCGGAGTCACTCCTGCAGATAAATCGGGAAGGTTTGTCAATTGTCAGATCTAGTTGTAGGTAGTAGATGACGACAATTTGGTAGTCGAGCACGTGAGGGGTGGGTGGAGTTTGGTGTTGTAATTTTGCTTTCTTGTCCAAGACATTGGTGGTTGTAATGAAGGCTAAAATGAGACTTATCGCTGCTTATTAGTTAATTTTGGTGCCTGCTTGGCTGCTTTACTTTGAGATTTCATTTTTTTCAATGGCCACCCATGACCCAACTAAAAAGGTAATTGAAATCTCAATATGGGGGTGTTTTGGTAAAAATAATTCACTTGGATTATTTTTGCCAAGTGAATGACATCCTATGAGATTATCCACGTGTCCTATGAATTGTATTTTACAAAATATTTTCTGCTATTAATATACTACAATGTCGAACATGTGTTGAATGCATCTTGAAAAATTTCAGATTTGCACAATAGTAATTTATTAGTAAGAATTATCCATTTTGAAATGATGTTATCTTAAATAGGGTCTAGATAATCACATCTTATGAGTTTAGATAACCACCTCTTTTGAGTCCAGATAACCACCTCGATTTTGAAAAAGTGGTTTTTTTTGTTTATTCAATTTTCAATAAAAATTTTATGTTAAAAGCAGAGGGTTTGTGCTGCAAGTAAGTTTTTTAAACAAAAATATGCCCAGATAACCACATCTTACAAGTACAGATAACCACCTCTTGCGAGTCAAGATAACCACATCTGATCCTAAGTAGGTTTTTTAAAAAAATGACAGTTCAGATAACCACATCTGCGCCGGTCAATTTTCCGGCGAAGTCCAATTTTCCGGCGACTTTTCCGGCGCCGGCAGGATTTTCCGGCGAGCTTTTCCGGCGAAGTCCAATTTCCCGGCATTTTTCCGGCAGACTTTTCCGGCAAATGTATATTATGTATTAAATTTAATGTAAGGGTACATTTGTCTAGTAAAAAAATGGAATGGACCTAAGAGAATAAAAAAAGTGGTTTGGTGAATTAGAGAAGTTATGAAAACATTAGGTGGACTAGAGGTGTTATAAAAAGCTATAATGGACCCTATAACAATTCTTTATATAATTTATGACTTGTCAAGATTTGAGATAAATGAGGAGTTTTACGCTACTGTAAAGTTAGAGGACTTGGGAACAGATCCGGAAAAGAAGGGTATAATTTCTAACTTGTTGAATTTTGAGAGTTATAAAGAGTTTTACAAGGGGGTAACTACAAGCCTCCTACATGATAGATCAATCTTAATTGCTGCTATGACCAACTATCTTAAATTTGAATCAATTCCTTGCTAGGAGGAATTTAACGTCCCGGATTTTTTTTTCCATGATCCGGTTGAGGATGGATGCAAGCATTGCCACTCCAAGCGAAGTCAAAACAGGGTTGCTGAATGGCATAATTGTCCTTGCATGGAGGTATTGAGGGTGAAAGGAGAGCCTCGCCATATTATTCCCCCGAATCCTTCATATCTTTAATTATGAGGAATAGGAGAAGCATAAAGATTAGTGACGATGATTCTACTCCTCCTTGTTGTGAATGTTCATGCTTCTCCAATTGCCATTCCTCGCGGTTAAAAAGACGAATGATTCAGGCGAAAAAGCTGCCAAGGCTGAAGGCTCTCATTCCCAATACCTCCATGCAAGGTCAATTTTGTTATTCAACGAACCTGTTTCAACTTTGCTCGGAACGGCAATTCTAGCGGCCCAATTGCATCCATCGTCAGCCGGATCATGGAAAACCATCCGGGATGTTCTAGTCTTCCTACCAAGGTATTGATTCACTTTATTTCGATCTTACAGCATTATCCTCTTCCTTTGAGCTAGAGGATTTTTCGTTCTCTACAACGAAACCCTCCTAGATTGCTTTTCAAGATCTTGATCACTGGTCTAGGATTCCTAATCTCAAGACTACGGGCTAATATCGTCTGCTAATTAGTAAGTTGTAGCGAATTTCATAATAATGGATTATACCATTTTGACACTTGATTGGGTGGTCTCGACTTGAACTGATCCTTTAATTAATGACTCGTCAATGCTATATTTTTCCCCAGTAATTCGCAAATCATAGTTCGTATTTGTGTACATGGGCTAAAGAGCGTAATTTATGATATAAATAAATTAAAATCAAAAAGTGGTTGAGCTTTATGATGATGTTTTTGTTTTAATCTAATCCCATGTATGGTCGTTGGGTTATTTTTGCTGCACTTTATTTTTATCGTATTTCTGCTGCACTTTTTTTTTTTTTTTTGAGGGCCACACATTTGTTGAAGTTCTTGGTAGCCTATTCAAGCTGTGGTGGAGTGGATCCTTGTAATTACCACCTACGTACCACAGAGACGGACATGATGCTGCTCTACTGCACCCAATTAACATGGTTACCATTTGTTTTTTATAACACATGATTAACATTCACACGTCTTCACCTCAGGCTTTAGCCTTACCAGATGGAGCATATTTTTAGACCCCGACCTCCGCAATATCATATTTTTCTTTTTCCGCAGTACTATGGGCACACAATTTAGTATACACTAAGTTTATAGTGAATTGGGATCGGTCAGTGTCAGGATTCCATACTAATGATCCGAGTTGTTTAATTTGTTTAATTTTTTTTAAAAGGTTGTTGTACAAAATTAGCTCAATTTGATATCAATAAAGATTTCATCGATTTTGCCATTATTAATTAAGGGAAGAAAAATCATGTGAATTGATCAAGTATATTTTTCAGTAACCAAATGAACTAAATTTGTCAAGGACATATAAAAATATGTTTTAAAAAAATTTAATTGCTCCGGTCATTTTTGTGAGATCCCAAAATAAGACCCACACAATACAATTTAAATTTGGTGTACATTCTTTCTTTTGGTAAATAAATTTGGTGTACATTCGAGCCAATAGATTTCTTTTTTTTGTTTTTGCCTACTCTGTATTTGTTAGTCCCCGTCCAAGTTGGCTTCATATTTATCGTGCCGTTATACAAAGGGTCTCAAACGATCAATCTGAACCGTTCATCCATCTCAAAATCAAATTCCGATTGGGCTTCCGCAAGAATCGATGCAATCGGATAAGCTCGATCCAAAATCATCCCATTTTTCATTCAATTTTTTTTCAATGAAATGGAGTGATTTTGGATCGAGCTCATAGAGCCGTCCGATTAAATTGATTTCCACGCGATCCCACTCGGAATTTGATTTTTAAATGAATGTACGGTTTGGATTGATCATTTGAGACCCACAACGGGGTTTCCGACTCCGATCCATACATGGTCGGTACCAGTAGAACTTTTCTTTATCGTGTGTTGTTTACTATACTTGGAAGGAGCCTTTTTGATCCTTTGCTTGCTTTTTAGAACTTTTCTTTACATTGTTTTGCCGCGAGCCCTTTCCAGAAGGGGTTCACCTTTTTTAATTTTTTTTTTTTGCCGGCTCAGGGGGTTCACCTCCAATAATGAAGATTAATCATTTATATTTAATACAGTGGAAATTCTACTAGTTGGTCATCGTAGAATTTATATAATATTTCTACAAGGAGTCATAATTTGTTTTTAAAAGTAGATTAATTTTGGAAAAGTTAGTGGGTAAAGTTGATGTCTCCATCAAGAACAATAAGGGAAAATGAATATAAAAGTTGATGTGAAAAATGTAAAGATTTAATAAGTTGAAATTACACAGCTACACAATTAAAAGGAACGGAGGGAGTACGACAAATTTCTCGTTTATTAACTATTATCAAAAAATGCAAAAACTTCTTACGAGGCTTTAATAATTATATACACTGACCTAACTTGTTTAATAAATTATGATTTATACTCTCGTATTTTGTCAAGTAGACGTTAATGCGTCATTTTATTTTATTTATTTATTTATTGTTTACACCAATTGAGTGATGAATAAGAGAGGAAAAAGACCAAAAAAAAAAAAAAAAGTTTTCTATGAACCTTTTAACACTTTTCAAAGCACTTTATGACTTTAACACGTTTAAAAATGTGTTAAGAAGAGATTTGCTCCTTCTTATACTTTATTAAGATTTGCTCGGTATGAGATAGCACCGAGAAGGCAATAGGTCTATCTCTAATTGGGGTCATCAGCATTGCAACATTACTCATTTACGGTCTTCAATGAAAAACTCTTAAACACAGTCTTCAATGAGAAACTCTTCAATGCTGGATTGAATATTCTATTCCATTCTTAGTATGATTGTTCCTCGAAATTAGATAATGTTTTACTCTCTCCGTCCCGGAAAATTAGGTCCTTATTCCATTTTTGGATGTCCCATAATCCATGTCCCTCTTTCGACTTCGAGGTCATAATTTTGGCACATTTCCCATATTGCCCTTCACTCTTTTTGGGAAAACAGCCGCTTATTTTCGAATTTGACAAAATTTTAAACAATTAATGTTATTTTAAGGCTTAAATCTATGGAGATGATTTCCTTTTTCTAATGGAAATTAAAGTGCAGCCAGCACATTTAATGCAGACAGATTCAGAATGCAAAGGTGGGAAAAGTTTGTCGCCTAAAGAACCTCACGACCAAGTACTAGTATAAAATAATGTTACGGGTAATTTTGGAAATGAAAAATATGGACAATGTAATAATTATGTCTCAAAAAAAGTTGGATTCCCGAGCATGATCCAAGTTTTTGAGACTGAGGAAGTATATGATTTCACTGCGAAATGAAGGGCGACAATATGGACTTGAGAAACGTGCATTGTGGAAGTCCCTTTCGGAAACATAATTGACAAACTAGAGGAGGACAAGTGTACAAAACTGTCATTTTGAGGAAATCCGGGGGCCTACTATACGAGGGTGCTCGGCATGGCTTGTCATGAACCATCTAGACCGTCTAAACGTGTTTTGGATGATCCAAATTTGAGGATGAGTACCACATGGTGTTTTTGAGTACTTTACACGAGTACGTAGTTTACACGAACACAAAATATTAGTTGAACACAGCCCTCTTCTTTTCATAGTATCAGATGAACAAAAATAAAACATAAATAAAAATTCAGAAGAGAAGAGAGAAATTTGGTATAGTAGGAAGCATGAATTCTGTGTTCCAGAGAGAGATAGATTTACATCATGATTGGTGGCGGTGGGTGGTTGAAAGAAGGGAAAAGGAAAAAGAAGTGGGGATGTCGATATGGAGTTTTGTGAAGGAGTACTGAATTTAGAAAGGGGAATGTGGTATTTTGGGAGGGAAAAATAAATAGAAATTCAAAAAAATCAGAATTGAATGAATTCCTTGCCGGGAGGAATTGGACGTCCCGGATTTTTTTTTCCATGATGCGGTTGAGGATGGATGCAAGCATTGCCAGTCCAAGCGAAGTCAACATAGGGTTGTTGATCGACGTAATTGTCCTCGCATGGAGATATTGAGAGTGAAAGGAGAGCCTTGACGGATTAGCTGCCAGAATCCTTAGTGTTTTTAACTAAGTGGAACGGCAATTGGAGCAGCATGAAGATTAACAACGAGAAGAAAACATCGCGAATTTCTATTTCGCCGTGAGAGAATCAAGTTTTTCACGTACAGAGGTTTCCATTGTTGAATCACGTGATTCAACTATGGAAAGCTCTATTCGTGACAAGCTTGATTCTATCGCTGCGAAACAAGAAATTCGAAATGTTTAAACTCTTCTCGTCGCTAATCTTCTACAATTGTTCTTCCTCGTAGTTAAAAAACATGATTGATTCTGGCGGAAATGCCGCCGGGGCTCTCGTTTCACCCCAATACCCCCATGTGAGGTCAATTTTGTTATACTGAACATTCCCGCTTTGACTTCGCTAAATGGACCGGCAATTCTAACAGCCCAATTGCATCCATCGTCAGTCAGATCATGGAAACCCTACAAGAAGTTCTATTCTTCCTACCAAGGTATTGATTTTGAACCGGAGGAGTTTTTTGTTCTCCACACGCGAATCCCTCCTTGATTGTTATTCAAGATTCTGATCACTGTGCTTGGATGCTTCCCGATCTGAAGACTAGGTTAGCTCTTTGTTTTTCTCGACAATTGGGTTTTTTAGTGTGCAAATCATCCTCTAGTCAATTAGATGTAGAAAATTTTCGTAATAATGGATAATAATACTATTTTTACACTTGATTTAATTGGGTGGTCTCAACATGAAGTGACCCTTATTAAAATAATTAATGACTCATCAATTGGAGAATATTTTTTCTTTTTCTCCCTTTAATATGCAGCTCAAGTTGGTTCACTGAGGTCAATTTCTTATTGTCGATGCAAATCATAAGTTTTGGACTTGGGCTAAAGTGTGTACCTTTTGAAATAGAAGTGGCTTTGTTTTTTGGAATAGATGTGGTTGAGCTGTCATTAGTTGCTCCCATTCCATTAAAGCAAATTAACAAACCAGAACACTGGGCATGGACCTGTAGACACCCCGATTTTGAACCCAGGATGCACTCGAGCATTCTCGATGATGAAATAGACCAATCGTGCATACCTCGAGGCTAAGAACAAGGCTTGAACTCACCGAACCACCCTAAACCATTCTAAACCCTCCTAGAACAACCTTAAACCAACCAAAATGACCAAAATACCCTTCAAACCATCCAAAAACCTCTTCAAAACAAACCCAAGTCTACGCCATCTTCTAGTACATTCAAAACCCTCTTTATTGATATATAATTCATCCCAATCCATTTTGAAATGAGGGAGATGTGTCCGTTTTACCAAAATGACTTGTTTTCCCGACCTTCTGAGGGTAAAATGGTCATACACTTGAATGTACAAATTATTTTGGGTTCAAACCACTTGGGTTAGAAAGTACACTCGACAAGCTTTCCAACGCTTCAAACCACGCATGAAACGGAGTTCGGTAGCACCCGGGGCAGCCCCGCAAAGTTTTACCTTTTGAGCAACAGCCTTGAGCGCTCAAGGCCCCAACCTTGAGCGCTCAAACCCAAAAATCCCACCTTGAGCGCTCAAGCCCATGGCTTTGAGCGCTCAACTCTGATCTAGATCAGTTTTCTACAGAGCATCTAATCATGATATTCTACTGCAAGAGGAGCGTCTACCTATGTTTTCTACTGCCTAAATACATTTCCTAGACCCTTGAACATCTCCTCAATCACCCCCCAAACCCAATTCAAAAATTAAACCCATTTCCCTCCCATTTCTCTCTCTATATAAACCTCCTCCACCCCCTTGGCTGATCTCTTACACTCTCACACCCTTCATCAGACCTCTCCACTCTCTCTCATCATTTCAATCACGTTTTAGCCTTTCTCTCCTCCATAGCCACCACCATCCATCATCTTCAACCTCCAAAACACCCCAAAACCTTCTTTAAAAGGCCTACAACACATGGGTCTTTGAAAAACCAACTACAACAGCCCCTCTCTCACTCAAACAAGCCATTTACAGCCCATACATTCCATCAATTTCGTCCAAACCTAGCTCTTCCATCAAAACCCACCTCATCCAAGCCAAAATCACCATTTTAAGCTCAAATACTCCATCATCCACTCAATCAATCATCCAATCAGCCCTACACTCACACTCTACTGTCCAAAACAACCCACATTACACTTATAAACACAGCCACTATCCATCCATTCATCAAACCACAAGTTCAAGCCTTAATGAAAGCCAAAAGGTAGAAAATCATGTGAGAAATCACTGTTTTGGTCTTGCTGAGGGAGACCAGTGGGCTCATTCAAGTTCCTCATACTTGAAATGAGCCTACAAGGTCTGAAAAGTATCAAGAAAAGCATTTTATTTTGGTAGGATTGAGCGCTCAAGCCCAAGGCTCTAAGCGCTCAATCTGTTTTCTAACAGCTTACAAATCTTGTTCTGAGCAAACCATAATCATTGATTTGGGGTTGTTTGATCATCCAATGTCATAAAATAGCAGAATTTGGCGATCTGGAAGTGGCTTGAGCGCTCAAGGCCTTACCCTTGAGCGCTCAATCCACTTTGAGCGCTCAAACCCCAACAGAAAGTCAGTCACAGTGTTTCAGCCATAACTTTTTACTCCGAACTCCGTTTTCAACGTATTATATATCAAAACGTAGATAATTTGAAGGGCTACAACTTTGTAGTTTTATGTTCTTCCTGATTATGTCTCAAAACCCTCCAAAAAATACAAATAGTGTCGAAAAGTCAAATAATTTTGCTCAAAATGGTGTCCTAAGTCCTATTTCTCTCTTTCATTGTCATTTTCTTTGTTTATATCATTCCACCATCGCATTGTACATTGCACAAGCATCCACCATCACTTTGTTCGTATTTGAATACTTGTTTATGTGTTTTCCCATTCCCATACTCCCCGTTATTTGCTCAAAATTGATCTTCAAACATTTCCAAAATTCCTCAAAATGTTGAGTAGAGACCGGTTCACGGACCGGGCGAGTGGGGTGCCGTAAAACCCTTCCTCTCTCGTAACCAAACCCCCGAATCCGAGAAATCTTTGGTTTCGCCATGATCAGTAAAATCTTTTTCAATGGGCAAATGAGTCATTTTTAATTGGTTTCTCGGGTTCGGACCTCAAATCCGGGTGGCGACTCTAACAACAATCACAATCTTCTCAAACGCGAAACCGCACCGATTTCCGTGGGCCGTCCACAGGACCCCTCATGGTCAGCAAACAAAGCAAATAGCAATGCAACTGGAAGCAAAGATACAAATGCAATAAATGGGAGCAACTAATGACAGCTTGTAAACTCTTGCTTGTAAATGGTGATGGTTTTTTTTTTATCTAATCTCATTGCAGTTGATGGTATCACTTTGTTGAAGTTCGTTGATAGCCTGTTGTCGAGCTGTGGTGATGAGCGGATCATTATATTTACCACCAACCACAGAGACCGACATGATGTTGCTCTAGTGCGCCCTGTTAACATTGATGTTAGGTACCTGCACCGAAAGGAAAATTCAATTGATCAAATGCGATGCGGTTTGCATGAGAAAGGAAACAGGTGGTTCGGGAATCAAGAAAGCCCAAGATCAGAATCTAGCCTCAATCTCCAAATTGGGATTGAAAATTTTGGCATGAGAAGGAAAGCTTGTGTTCAACGGCGGCTCTAGAATTTTAAGTGAATGGGGTCATTTACAAGTAAGCGTATGTGCTTATGCATATATCATTGCCGAAAAAAGTTCTTTGTACCACAAACTCCACAATTTTAATTATTCGAGCCATAATTTATCTTCCCTTCACAACCTACTCAATCCAAAAGATGCTTACATTATCCTCGATGTTAATGCATCCCCATCCCGATACTCATCGCTAGCAAATTTCGCAAGTTGGTAACTTTCTACTGCCTCTGCTTACTCAATGTTTGCGAATCATTTTGTAGCTATCATTTCCTCTAAATATGGTGAGGTCGAAACACTGGGAAAAATCAATTGGACGTCAAAAGTTTTAGCTGGGTCACTCCTAAATTTCCAGGTTCTATCTTTGAACATTCATTTTCTTGATTTGGGTCACTCCTAAATTTCCAAGTTCTCTCTTTGAACGTTCGTTTTCTTGATTTCTCCGGTGTTGGCCATGATAAAGAGACCACCTTAACTTTTTGCCTAATACCTTTTTGACTTCTTACTTTATATTTTTTCTATTTTGATTAGCCTAAAAGACCTACAGACATTCTGCATATTTCTCCTAAATATTACTGCTAAAAAAGACATTCAGAGGTTGTGTTTGGAATGGTTCTTGAGAACCAGTTTTCAACTTTTCGGGACAGGCCCCACATGGCCAGAGGCGCCAGACCATCCCTTTTCTCATTTTGTCAAAATTTTAACAAACTCTACTCTAATTTATGCCTTGTGCGAGATGGGTTCGTGGGGTTCACTTCAAAAACCCACACAAATGATCCAAGCCGTCCATTAATTCCAAAATTATTCTTTGAGTCATCCAAAAAAAAAGAAAAGTCAATCATATAATTTTAAATACTTCATCAAGTTGTCTAACTTTCTTTCAAACATTTGTCAAAATTGAAGATCCTAAATTGTGAATCACAATTAGATGACGGATCAATCATTTATGATTTTTCGAATGACCTAATTTTTTAGGAGTGACTCAAAATATTAATTTTAGAACTAACAGATGGATTGGATCATTTGTGTGAGTATTTGAAGTGTACCCCACGAACTCATCTCGCACAAGGTATAAACTAGAGTAGAGTTTGTTAAATTTTTGACAAAATGAGAAAAGGGGGGCTCTGGCGCCTTTGGCCATGTGGGGCTTGTCCCGAAAAGTTGAAAACTGGTTCTCAAGAACCATTCCAAACAAGGTCTCTATACACATCTCCCAACTACGCTAAAAATTCATAAAACATTCTAACCAAAACACAAAAAGTCAAAATTATAGTAAATAAATTAAAAAATAATAAATTAAGGGCCCCAGATATCCTTTTATTAAAAAGCTCACAAAAGTGTGGTAAGGCCCCCAGATATACTTTTATCCAAGTCCCTCAACGTTAGGAACATTTTCATATTTACAAGTCCCTCAACGAGCACTTCTATTGTTGCGCCGATGTTTTCACTTGGCAGATATATTTAGCAACTCTATGAGTATATATGCATTCCACTTTGGTTTAGTTCGATCAATTCTTCTTTTCATATTTATATAATCTTTACTTCTTTTTACAAGTTCCCTAAATTTTGGCTTTCGAATGATTTGCATCTTTATGGAATCTGGGGTCGGTGCTACGCACGGCGCCGAGCACCCTTTTGGCCGTCCATTCGTGTTTTGGACGGCCCGAATGTGCTTTGATTTTTTACCGGTAAAAATAAATCAAAATTGCCGAACACATTTAAGCCATCCAAAACACGATCGGGCGGCCAAGAACTGCATAGCATCCCCCGGTCTAAAACTTGGATACAAAGTTCTACGAGAGTCCCCTGTTCCAAGCTTCACTAAGATTTTAATATTCAGGGCTGCCCTGACTTTTTCTTTTTGGGTAAATAGGCCACTGACTTGCAAAATGCATGATATTTTAGGATTCGGGGATCCTGTAATGCACTGCGGCATGTTTATTCCCATGTTTGCGTGTGAAATTTGTCTAAGGTAGCAGACCACAAAGTTGTGCTGCCCCCAAATGTGTACCACTGCATCATTTTCTACAATTGCATTCAACGCGGTTTCAATTTACATGGGTTATTTATAAAAAAAAAAATCTGTGAGATCATACAAAATTTGCATTAGATAATTTATAAATTTCCAGAAAATTTTAATATAATACTAGTAATTTTTTTTTCCCCTGTGGAATCAGCCAACCCCACAGCTGACACGTTGGAGTCGCCTCTGGTCGTATCGAAGGGATCCACGATTCCACAAATACAATTAGGTCTTCCTCTTGTTCTGCTCGAAGGTGAGCTAGGTGGCCCGCACTCTAATTAGCTTGGTGGTAAATGTGCTCAACTGTGCTATTATGTCCTCCATGATGACTCTGTTCTTGCAATTTGTGGGACCTTGTTTGATCATTGTAATAGCTTGGTGAGAGTCCGTCTCTATTTTGGAGTCTCTCCCTCTCAAATATTGAACCAAGAATGAAACACTTAAAGATATGTGATTAAACTTATTTTTTGTACATTTAGTATAGATAGCCCATGTAACGACTTATTTTTTTTATATAGAGCCCATGTAACGATCCTAATTTTTTGCTAAATAAAAATTTTGTTTATTAATTGATTTTTCTTTTCTTAAAATTATTTCCTTTAATAAATTACTTAAAGATATTTTTGGTAATAACTATTTTGGGTCAATAATTATTTTTTGTGTTAGTATGTATGTTTATATATATATATATATATATATATAGGGGCCGGTTCTAGGGACACAACAAAAAACACACGCTTTTGTTCCGGGTTATATTGTGATGATCTAAACCGTTCACTTTGTTTAAAGCGCTAAAATAGGAACTCATGTAAAAATTCAGCTCAATTGAATATCGATAAGGGCTTGATCCAAACAGTTTTTCAAAAAACTTGACAGGAACTGGTGTTCTTAGAATTGTCTGGATCGAGCACTTACCTATATCCGAATGAGTTAATTTTTGGCGGGTATCCTTAAAAACATGTTTAAAACAAGTTAAACGACTCAGATTATCAGCATGGTGCTCCGAACCATATTGTATTTGTGTGTGTGTGTGTGCTAGTATATTTATACTACTAGATTTTTACTAAATTTCCTGCTAGATTTCTCCTTATTAACTCCTAGATTTTCCCCTAGAGTTTCCTAGGAGATTTTAGACATGTGCTCGTAGGAAGGAGGGACGAAACTTTCCAATTACTTAGTCACCAAGTATGGGTACAATATACATGTATATGTAATGCACTATATCTTCATGCATGTGCATAGGAATCCCTTAAAATAAACCTAGAGATTTCCTAAATATTTACCTAGATTTTACTAGGAGATTTTAGACATGTGCTCGTAGGAGTAGGAAGGAGGGAGGAAACTTCCTAATTAGTTAGTCACCAAGTATGGGTACAATATACATGTATATGTAGTGCACTATATCTTCATGCATGTGCATAGGAATCCCTTAAAGTAAACCTAGAGATTTCCTAAATATTTACCTAGATTTTACTAGATTTCGTAGCCTATTAGACTTGTGTCTATTTTGTGTACACTTGTGTGTATAACTAGCACCAGAAACTCTATTAGTAGGTTTTTCTCCCCCTATTATTGGAGGGAATATATTCCCTCATTAATAAGAGAATAAGAATATATTCTCTATTAATTGCCTAGATTACCTAAGATTCTATAGCCCTTAATAGCCATGTGACTCCTTACTTATTTTTAATACCCAAAACTCTCTAAAACAAAGGTGGTCATGCAAAATTATACACTACTTGAGACTTAGGAAGTTGCCTTGAAACTTCCTCTAGTTTAAAAACCCTAGATTTTCTCCATTAAAGCCTAGGATTTTTAGTACTAAACCTAAGATTTTATTCTTGCAAAATCCCACAAAAGGAGGCACGAGTCAATCGAGTTCGGTTCCTCGGAGACAATCCGATAAAACCCGGGTGGCGACTCCAAATCGATAATCCCTCGGAGGGGCGTCCACATCATTAATAAAAAAAAAAATGAAAATATGTTCAAGATTGGTCCCATTTTAAATGTATTGTGATTATCTTTTAAATGGTACTAATATTGCAATTATATGTACAAATTTAAAGTTGTGCCCATTTTATGAATAAAAATAGAGTGAGTAGTACTTTTTTTTTTATTATGGACACAAAATACCATTGTGACATTCCACATTGTTAACTTTATAAATGTTTAACTTTATAAATGTCTTGTATGGATAATCAAAGTTTGATGTGGCAACTTTTGATTATCCAGTTTTGGTTATACCATTGGTGATGGTCTTATCTTTCCATTTCAACTACAAAATAAAACAAGTACTAGATTATCTTCCTTATTATCAAAATCTTTCAAATAATGTATGTAGTATTATATAATTCTCCCTCCATAAATGTCACATCATTGTGGGCATACCTTCTATAAATAATGTCATTTGTGTGGGGTATTTTCCAATGAATACAAAGAACGAACAGGTTAGCTCGTCCAGAGCCATCACGTGACATGCACGAGGGAAGAAGTACGAAACAGTATGCCAACGATCACCAAGCCCATAATTCAGCAAATACCCGAGTCTACCTGCTCGTCGGACAACGCAGAGGGAATGGCCCGATACGTGAGAAACCCTAGTAGCAGCCTTACCTTGTGAAGATAAGGAAAGGAGGAAATATTCGAAGGTATTCCCAGAATCAGATGAGCTTGTGAAGATAAGCACAATCTTACTCAGAGATAGAAACCCAGTCAACTTACTAAACAAGGAGCGAACTCCCGTGTTGGGTAAAGCTCCAGACGAGCAATATGCGGCCATCTCGGCAAGAATCCTTATCGAATAAGGATACAGAATCATGCAAGCTACGCTGCCCAATGAGGAAGAATCCTAAGCTTGGAAGGATTCCATACAGAGAAGAATTCTACGAAGAATGTAAAGGCAATCTAATCGCCTATATAAGTAAATGACTCCAAAAGACTAGAGGTATGCTTTAACCTAATCTCGCACTTCTACACTCGTTCCATTGATCCTCCAGTTCGTCAATACTAACTTAGCCATCGGAGGGCCCTTGCCGCCTAGAGGCAGGGGTGCTCTGACAGTTCGTTCGTGTTGCAGGGTCGAGGTCGCTCCATTCGAAAAGGATTTGATCTCATAAGAGCAAGGAAATAACTTCGTGAGTTTTTCCCCTCTTACATCATTTACTATCTTATACCCTTTACTATTTTATTCTCTAAAAACTCATATTGCATCCAATCGGGCCCTTATCCCACTCATTCCCTTATCCCCTCTCTTGTCCCTCAAACAAATAGGACCTAAGCGTTCGATCAAGAGGCTTCTCAACTGGATCTGCCTCACTAGCATTAGGCGGGGTAATACAGTTGATGTAACAACCCGGATCCTCAAGCACCACGATGTAATAATAACATAATCTTGGTCGTTTTATTCCAAAAGAAAAATATTTACAATAGCTTTTAGACAAAATAAACCACTAGCTAGTCTAAACTCCAAAAGCTAATCCCGTCCAGCTCTCGTCGTTGCACCAACCTGAAAAGTAAATGTAGCCGGAAAGTATACAATACGACGAGAATAGAAGCGGCTAAGAAGTAAATGAGACCAACCAATTAGAGACGCGGAGTCAACAACAATCCACATAATACAACCTCATATTAGGTCCTCCTCAGTATATGACCAGTGCTTGACACCTAGCTTTGTTGTAGCTAGCGTCGCCCCAAGCGTAGGGCTAGGTCGGTCATAGCATAATAACTCGGAAGTCCGAGGTCGAATCCACAGGGAGGGGTCGGAGCTAGTTACAGAATTGCTTTACGATAGAGGGTTTCGGCGTTAGGACGGCCAACCTTTTGGTTGTGATTTTTGTTTGGTGGAATCTCTCTACCTCTAATGGGATTGAAAATGAAATTTTAAACTACAAATTAAAGGCGGCAAGGTCTAGAGGTTCATACCACCCATGACTAGGGATATTCAATGGCTCTCAACTATAACTCAAGTGAGAGACAAAGTCACTTGCTCTCACTCAGAAGATTTAGCAATGAAAATCATTTTGACTCTAGAAAATTGGTTTAACAATGGGATAAATTCTTTGAGGCAATTTTACAAACACTTAGAATGACATAGCTCTAAGCATCATGTGTGGCAAGTGGTCAAGCCCTTGCCTACACAAGATCAAAAAGGTTAACAACTCCTAGTTTTGGTACATAAAATGAACTCACCCAATGAAAACCAATCTTTACCACAAGAATGAGGTTTGTAAATGGAAAGAAACTCTCTTAGACATTTTGTCGAACACCTAAAGTGACATAGCTCAAAGCATTGTGTGTGCCAAGTGATTTGTCTACACCCAATCAAAGAGGTTAACAACTCCAAGTTTAGACCGAAAATAGAGTGATTAATCCATTCACAAACCTACAATAAGCATGAAAACGTGAGAAGCCATTGAAACACCGAAGTCATGGGGTGATATTCACCCCATAACCAAGCCTAAACTACTACTCAAACATGCTTAAAGTACACAACAAAGAGAAAAACGTGATTAAGGAAAACATGACGAATATGAAAATAAACACAAGATTTAGATAGATAATGAGTAGCACAACAACATTAATGAAGAGCAATTACCTTGAAACTAAGTGGAAGTACATCAAATCCTAGAGAGAAGTTGGAGCAAAATATGTACAAACAAAAATGGAGGTAGAGAGAGAAAGTGGAAGATGAAGAATACCCTAAAATTCTGATGTTTGGGACATTTTATAGTCCCAAAGTTTCAATTGAAATGTCCAAAAAGCCCCCAAGTCTTGACTTGATCGGGTACAAAAATTGGCTTTCGGATTGATGTGGATCGATCCATTATGAGAGTGGATCGATCCAAAATGCTCTGGAGTCATTTGGATGAGAGTGGATCGATCCAGTATTGAGAGTGGATCGATCCACTATTGCTGATGCAGCCTTTGGGGTGGAGTGGATCGATCCACAATTGGGAGTGGATCGATCCAGAAAGCTCTGATGACCTTTTGGCTTGAGTGGATCGATCCACTATTGAGAGTGGATCGATCCAGAATCGACTGATGGTGTTTTTTTTGCTTGAGTGGATAGATCCACTCTCAACAGTGGATCAATCCACTATTGGTCCGTTGATGCCTTTGGTCACTCCCCCGGCCTTCCATGCCTCCGGGCCTCTTCCAAAGTATTTGAATACATCGTGGGGCCCTCGGGGGAGGTGACCTATAGTCGCGTGGTTGCTTGATCAATCCCGAATTTACCGGGAGTCCATGTGAACGTGCCGTGGGGCTTCCAAGCCTTGACTTGTCTTTGTGACTTTTTGGCTTCCCGGGCCCGGTGTTGGCGTGCCATGGGGCCCGTGGCCCTCGGTAACTTAGAACTGTTCCCAATGCGCTCCAAAACGCGCTTATTCACGTGTTTCACCTGTAACTAACAAAAACAACACTACGCGCATATCAAACATTTAAGGTGCAAAATCGCGTGTGTGTGTGAGCAAAATGAGCTAGATAAGCCCCGGATATGTACAATATTGGGGGCTTATCACACCCCCCAACTTGAACTTTGCTCGCCCCGAGCAAACTAAACAAATGCAACTAACGGGAAACAAACTAAAATGGATACGTCTTTTAAACCCCCGGGCGGCCCCGGTAGGACGAGTGAAGTCTCGTGAGGGTTTTCAGCAGTGACAACCCACAAAACACAAAGGAATCGAATACTTTAAGTGTACTCATGCCCAACCGACAACCTCACATAGCACCACAATGTCTGCCATGCAAGTCAATGACAAGATATTTCATTCATAGAAAGAATTAAGCAAGTGAACCTCATATCCAAACTTAGCACAAAAATCAATCCTCTCACCTACGGTCGGATAGAGAATTCTCACGTGGCATGCGTGTGAAGAAACCTCACAAAGAAATTCACCAACCTTGAAAACAGTTGTCACACCATTGATAGCTCGGTATTTCTTTAAGCACACCCCTTCCCTTTATTCGAATGAATCTTTTTTTTTTTTTTTTTTTATTTTATATATGGTCGTGCAATGCCCGGACCTCTCGGGCTTTCTAGTTGACCCCTTTAGCGAGCGTTAGGTCGGCCATCCCCAAGCCAAATGGCCTTAGGGCGCCAGGTTTTGAGAGACCCCTCAGACTTAATTGCTCGAGTCAAAAAGGCTTTATAGTGAGGTCCAAGCTAACCACATTCAACAATGCCTTCACAAGGTCTATCCATCTTTTGACGCGAACAATACGGTGGGAGCAAACCCCGATTGCCCGGTTACTCAATGAACGCCCGGATAAACATTAACAATAAAGCATGCATCATTTTTTCCTTTTCTTTTTCAAGGAAAGGGGCTCCAAATATTCCACATACAAGTAAATTCACACCGAGGAATCAATGACACGTGAACCAAATTCGAAGCCAGTGAATGCTCAAGTGGGACAATGTGCGTGCGAAAGCATGAATTTAAGTGAGCATACGCTATCCAACTATAGGTAATACGGTTTAATCAAGTGTATCCCTTTAATGTCATGTTCACAAGCTTAAGTCTATCCATGAAATCATATCAAGACTCCGTCTCACACAACAAACATCATAGCATTAATTAGAAGCCATCAATTAAGAGTAAGCACACACAAGTATCCAGATTCCGTGATTCACCAAAATTTTGAATTTTTTTTTTAATTTTTTAATTTTTCAAATTTTCTCAAATTTTTTTTTTTTTTAAGACTTTTAATACAAACAAAGCACGAAGTAAACCCTCCCCCCAACTTAAAATGTGCTATGTCCTCATAGCATGAGAAGCAAAAGTAAGGAGAGAGAAGGATAAAAAATTGTACCAACGGGGCGGAATGTCAACCACCCAATACCTCGACCAAAGATGAGGATTTTTCATCACTCACTCCTTTCGTCATTGGCAATGCTTCCAAGGCTCCCTCCTTCAGCCCCATGTGGGACCACAGCCAGTCGCACAGGGCCATCCCCAACGACTTTGTAGGCCTTACAACCGCGACATTTCGTCGCACCCCTGCTTAGGGCTCCTGAATGCCGTATTCGCCGCCAAGTTAGACCCAAACTACCAAGGCTGGTACGGTAGCATGGTCACCCTGCAAAAGACTGAATTGCCAACTACCTACTAAAAGAAAATGATTAGTACCAACTCGCTCCGTGATAGCCGAGTCCCCAACAAACAAATCGTCACGCGATAAACGGGTAAATACTTTTCTCCCTTGCCGAAGCAAGGTGGCTATACCAGACCACCTACAACAAAACTAAAAACAAAAGTAGTGCCCTGCACTCTTTTCTCGTGAAATCCAAAAATCTGCCGTACTACGAAGAGCTCCTAGTACAAGCGTATCACTCCATTTCAAGCCCTCCGTTAAAAATTGTACACGACCATGCCATAAGATAAGATACTTAGAGTAAAGTGATAGCAGTGGTCGCTTTAGAAAATGTAGTTCCACCAAGTGCATTTTTCGAACCAAATTTATTTTCAAGGTGTTGACAAGATTTACTAGAAATGGATTGTAAACACAATCATAATTATCAACACCTAGAAAATCAATTAGTTCGACTCTTTCAAGTTCTTGTGGTGGAGGAGAGTCAATGGAAGTGCTAGTGACATTAACCTCAAAAGTTTTCTCATGAAAAGGCATATCAAGGATACAATCGGAATCCTCTTGGGGAGCACAATCGAAATCCGGCTCATCATCCCATTTATCCTCCGAGGTTTCTTTCAAAGTTAAAATAACCCCTTCATTAGATAACAAAGGTTCTATTACCTCAATGGTGAAGGGATTTTCGAAAGAATCGTCACGCACTAGTGGCTCATTGCTCGAAATTGCTACAGGCGGCACTTCCTCAATTACAGGACACAAACTCTCAAAATCAATTAGATATACTGGCTTCGTGGCGAGAAATTTGTCCAATGTATCACTAAGGGCTTGCCCTATTCCAATTTCAGTCAACTCACAATATTGGGGCTTTTGGGCTAATTCCTCAAGGTAGTCCCAACACTCTTCGGGAGTTTTATCCAAGAATTCTTCATTAGAACACAAATCAAATTGACATATTGACGGATTTAAACCTCGACAAAAGACAATTAGAAGATCCCCGAACTCATACATAAATCTTGACCAAGAGAAAATTGAACATTTAAAACGCTCCCAACATTGTGAAAAAGACTCATGATCTAGTTGATAGAAATTGGTTACATCTTGTAAGACCTCTCCATAGCAACTTCCAAAATCAGCCATTTTTTTTTTTAAAAGGATTTTCTTTTAACAGGACCACAAAGTAAACAAAAGGTAAAAATAACAAGCAAAACGAAAAAGAAAGAAAAGATGGATATACTTACAGTGGGGTAAAGCAGACTCCTTTACTAGCTCACCGTTTGTTGCCCTCCCCGGCAACGGCGCCAAAAATGCTTGACACCTAGCTTTGTTGTAGCTAGCGTCGCCCCAAGCGTAGGGCTAGGTCGGTCATAGCATAATAACTCGGAAGTCCGAGGTCGAATCCACAGGGAGGGGTCGGAGCTAGTTACAGAATTGCTTTACGATAGAGGGTTTCGGCGTTAGGACGGCCAACCTTTTGGTTGTGATTTTTGTTTGGTGGAATCTCTCTACCTCTAATGGGATTGAAAATGAAATTTTAAACTACAAATTAAAGGCGGCAAGGTCTAGAGGTTCATACCACCCATGACTAGGGATATTCAATGGCTCTCAACTATAACTCAAGTGAGAGACAAAGTCACTTGCTCTCACTCAGAAGATTTAGCAATGAAAATCATTTTGACTCTAGAAAATTGGTTTAACAATGGGATAAATTCTTTGAGGCAATTTTACAAACACTTAGAATGACATAGCTCTAAGCATCATGTGTGGCAAGTGGTCAAGCCCTTGCCTACACAAGATCAAAAAGGTTAACAACTCCTAGTTTTGGTACATAAAATGAACTCACCCAATGAAAACCAATCTTTACCACAAGAATGAGGTTTATAAATGGAAAGAAACTCTCTTAGACATTTTGTCGAACACCTAAAGTGACATAGCTCAAAGCATTGTGTGTGCCAAGTGATTTGTCTACACCCAATCAAAGAGGTTAACAACTCCAAGTTTAGACCGAAAATAGAGTGATTAATCCATTCACAAACCTACAATAAGCATGAAAACGTGAGAAGCCATTGAAACACCGAAGTCATGGGGTGATATTCACCCCATAACCAAGCCTAAACTACTACTCAAACATGCTTAAAGTACACAACAAAGAGAAAAACGTGATTAAGGAAAACATGACGAATATGAAAATAAACACAAGATTTAGATAGATAATGAGTAGCACAACAACATTAATGAAGAGCAATTACCTTGAAACTAAGTGGAAGTACATCAAATCCTAGAGAGAAGTTGGAGCAAAATATGTACAAACAAAAATGGAGGTAGAGAGAGAAAGTGGAAGATGAAGAATACCCTAAAATTCTGATGTTTGGGACATTTTATAGTCCCAAAGTTTCAATTGAAATGTCCAAAAAGCCCCCAAGTCTTGACTTGATCGGGTACAAAAATTGGCTTTCGGATTGATGTGGATCGATCCATTATGAGAGTGGATCGATCCAAAATGCTCTGGAGTCATTTGGATGAGAGTGGATCGATCCAGTATTGAGAGTGGATCGATCCACTATTGCTGATGCAGCCTTTGGGGTGGAGTGGATCGATCCACAATTGGGAGTGGATCGATCCAGAAAGCTCTGATGACCTTTTGGCTTGAGTGGATCGATCCACTATTGAGAGTGGATCGATCCAGAATCGACTGATGGTGTTTTTTTTGCTTGAGTGGATAGATCCACTCTCAACAGTGGATCAATCCACTATTGGTCCGTTGATGCCTTTGGTCACTCCCCCGGCCTTCCATGCCTCCGGGCCTCTTCCAAAGTATTTGAATACATCGTGGGGCCCTCGGGGGAGGTGACCTATAGTCGCGTGGTTGCTTGATCAATCCCGAATTTACCGGGAGTCCATGTGAACGTGCCGTGGGGCTTCCAAGCCTTGACTTGTCTTTGTGACTTTTTGGCTTCCCGGGCCCGGTGTTGGCGTGCCATGGGGCCCGTGGCCCTCGGTAACTTAGAACTGTTCCCAATGCGCTCCAAAACGCGCTTATTCACGTGTTTCACCTGTAACTAACAAAAACAACACTACGCGCATATCAAACATTTAAGGTGCAAAATCGCGTGTGTGTGTGAGCAAAATGAGCTAGATAAGCCCCGGATATGTACAATATTGGGGGCTTATCAACCAGTGCTCCGACCTCACTTGTCTCACCCAGCCTCAATATATGGCTTCTCGAGCCGATGGCACAGTAGGCAAAATCACTTGGTGAAATTACATAGAGACCCCCTCATCTATTCCTCCGGGACACAGACACCCCCTAACGTTTAAAAACGCCCAGGCACACCCCCTCATCTATAACCGTTACCCACTTCACCCCTTCTGTTAAGAAACCTTCCGTTAAAAAAGTCCAACCACTTATTTACAAAATACTAGTGCACAAAATACATGATCACTACTTGGTTCTTCATGTGCAGATAAAAAAATAAATAAAAATAAGGCTCTTTACTGCTCCTGATCTTTTTTGCCGAGAGAGAGAGAGAGAGAGAGAGATCGTGAATGGGTAGAGAGATGGAGGACTGGTTACTGGAGCATGTATTATGTATTGCTCTTGAGGGCATTTTTGTCTGAAAATTATGTAAATAAGTGATTGGGCTTTTTTAACGGAAGGTTTCTTAACAGAAGGGGTGAAGGTGGGTAACGGTTATAGATGAGGGGGTGTGCTTGGGCGTTTTTAAATGTTAGGGGGTGTCTGTGTCCCGGAGGAATAGATGAGGGGGTCTCTATGTAATTTCACCAAATCACTTGGTCACATACTAAACAGTTCCACGACACCCCGCCCCATATATCCAAGACCGGAGGGCATATAAAAGAGAGGCTTTCAATTTGAGGTTGTCTGGTCATTTGGTCCAATTTGGACGATTTTACCCTTCGATTGTATTTGCCCTCTGTTGGTATTTTCGTAGTTTCGGCTGATTTGGTTGTCCTCAAAGTCTTTTTCCATTTGCTAATACCCCTTCCAAACTTTTCCCATATTTCCCTCTGTGTCCTCTTCTCATTTTTACGCTAGAGAGAGAGAGAGAGAGAGAGAGAAGAAGCGAACGAAGAACCGAACGAAGAAGCTGAAGACGAAGACGAAGACGAAATCGATAACTCTGGAATCGAAACTTCGGCCGATTTTTGAAGGTTTCTCTCTCTCTCTCTCTCTCTCTCTCTCTCTCTCTCTCTCTCTCGTTCTCTGGTTCGATCTGGGTTTGTTTCGAACTTGACAGACCTAGGGTTTCGATTTTGGATTTCAATCTTTGAGTTTGCATCTCGAATTTAGGGCTGCGGTTTGGATATTCGCTGTGATGATCGGGTATGGAGGATCTTCCATGGAACTGTGCTCTCTCACTCCCACCGATCGTCGATTCACCTCTGCAGCGGTTCCTCCCTCTCACTAGGCGTCGAATTGAAACTGCTCAAGCACAGGTTTGACCTTTTTGATGCCTTAATAGTGAAATTTGTAACCAAGTTTGATTGTTTATGCCTTTCTGGTGCATGGGTTTCTTTATTTTACTTCAAAATACTCGTGGGCGTACCGTGTATCCAGTTTCCATTGCGATTTTTTCTTGAATGTGTATGTTGTATATTTCTTTTAGCTTATGGTAAAGGGTTGATAAAAAAAAGCATCAACATAGGTTTTGTTGTTGATTTTCACATAGGTTTATGCTTTTCTGCTATATGGGTTTCGTTAGTTTGCTTAAAAATTATATTTGGGTTTAAGGGAATACAGTTTTGGTGGCCAATTATTGTGTGTATGTAAGTTATATTTGTTTTAGCATATGGTAAAAGCTTGTTAGAAAGTAAAAGAGCATCAACATAGAGCTTATGGTTCCTCCATTTTGCTAGGCTTCGAATTGAAACTGCTCAAGCACAGCTTAGAAATTTTGGTGCCGTAATTGTGGAATTGCAACTGTGGAATTGCAACGAAGTTTGTTTTTTTTATTTTCACATAGGTTCATACTTTATATGGGTTTACTTATTCTACTTCAAAATTGTGTGTGGCTTTAAGTGATTGTGGTTTAGGTTGCAAATTATTGTTGCCATAAAAGGTGTATTCATTTCAGCTTATGGTAAATGCTTGTTGTTTGAAGTAAAAATACATCAAAGTAGAGTCTAGCTCAAATTAATTTCTTTCCCCCAGTTCTTTAAGCCATTTTTGGCCCATAATTCTTGACGGGAGAAATCATAAGCTTTATACTCTACTGCACATACTACTCCCAATTGGACAAATTAAAAACAAACCCAAACCAGTGGAACAATAGCAGTAGTTGCTCTGATTCCATGTTTCCAAAGCTACTTGGACCCAAAAATCTCATAGTTTCTCTAACGAAGGAACTAACCATTTAGGGTCATCCGAAACGCAAAGCTATTCCAACTACCATGAACTTATGAATGGGCAGCAGAGAATTGTAGAGGCTTTTACCGTTCTGGAATTTTAGAAACGCTCAGGTAAAAAGAAGTCATTGATAAAAGCATACAAGAGTTATAAGTTTGGAATCAGATTATGCCATATGTACCTCAATTGTGTACTTATGGTAGCATGAAATGATTCCAAACTTGAAATTTGGTATTCAACATGTTTTAGGAACGAGAAAGGCCTACAAGAGTTACTAGAGTTGCTCTTAGGCCTATTGTCGATTTCTCACTTCTGATGACTCGATATCGAACAATAATTGGAGCAATCGGAGACATGATGCTTAGATACAGGGCTCGCAATTGACGAGTTGCCTTGTAGCTGCATTAAGCCTAAAAAAAAACTCAGCCCAAGTTTTGTTAGATTTTTTGGCTTATTGTATGCAAATTGTTTGTCTAATATCATGCAAGAACTATACTAATCTCAACGATAAACTATCCAATTGCAAACAACCATTCTTGATTATCCATTTGATTCAGGTCTATAGTTTTTGATAATATTTGCTGATTGCTTTGGCGTGCAAAATTAACATGATGGACAGTACCTTCGACCATCCGACCCTGCCTATGAACAAGTATTGAACTCCTTAGCTATGGTGGCACGACATACACCTGTACCACATTTGGAAGCGCTCTTCTCAGATGGCGAGAAAGGTGGGATCTTTGTACATTGTGATTTTATATTTCAAGGTTTATTTTTCCATTATGTCTTTTTTTCTATGGTATTTCACTATTTCTCATCCGAAAGATCGAAGTCTTTCTTGCTCACTTCATTTTATTTATCCATATTCATGAGGTTGCATATTAGGAATCTAATGTGATTTGACCACTTGTCAGTCATTAGCACTTTACCTCATTCGTATTCGTGAGGTTGAATCTTGTAACAGGCTGTAGCAACTACTGCTGCTTTGGCAACAAAGTATGGGGCTGATATTACTGTTGTAGGTATGTTCTAATAACATTTGTGTTCTGATTTTGGCAATTCCATAAACTTAATGGTAGAACCAATGTTGACCAAGAAGCTTTTTCTTGCTATATCTCAAGGAATGTACTACGTTTTGTTATCTGCAGTTATTGATGAAAAGCACAAAGACTCATTGCCTGAGCATGATAGCCAACTCTCTAGCATACGATGGCATTTGTCTTAAGGTGGGTGTACGGCGTACGCTGTCATATTTATGTGTAGATTAGTTTCATTGATTTTGCACACCAAGCTCACTTAAATTTTTACACTTGATAGACTACTGCCTAACCCAAACCCATTGTTCTTAAGAGCAGGAGTTTTCAGTTTAGAGAAGCGATTGAAGGATGAAAAACTATTTGTTTAAACAGAAAGACAAAACTATATGGAAAAGTGAATGCCTTTTTTTTTTTCCTTTTTAAACTATTTTCCTATATGTAATTTTTAATAAGAATTTATAGAATTTAAGTTACTCAACTATGACCACCCTAAAGAAAATTTCTGGAGCCTTCATCGTGTGTATCGTGTGAGTATTCTTCCTGAGGCATATGGTTACCTTTAAATTAGGAAACTTGGGATCATGGTATTTCCCCATTCCGGTCAAGTTTTTATGGTCAAATTCCTATCAATTCTTAATTTTCTTGCTGGTTCCCAAATTTATAGGTCGGTTTCAGGAATTCAACTTGTTAGAGCGGCTTGGGGAAGGGAACAAGCCAACAGCCATCATCAGTGAGATTGCTGAGGATATGAGTTTGGATTTAGTCGTTATGAGCATGGAAGCAATCCATTCCAAGCATGTGGATGCTAACCTTTTGGCGGAATTCATCCCTTTCCCCGTCTTACTTTTGCCTCTGTAGAGTATTCCCTATGCCCTGTTTCAGTTTTTAATCAATTCCCTATGCCCAGGTTGGTTGCAGTTCGCGGAACATTTTTTTCCCTGGTATCATTTTCTGAGGACTGTACAAAACTGTGTGTGTGTGATTACAACACAGAGAGCCGAAACTTTTGTTTTGCAATAGAAGTAAAAATCATGTTCACAACAAGGTTCTGATTTCATTTATATTAGTATTCCAGGGGACCATAATTTTTTAATATTCTTCATGTTTAGTCGAAACAAGAACCAAAAACAGTTTCTCCCATGTTTTAAATTACTGTATTTAATTAGGAGTATTATTTTGTAGGACAGATGGTTCTGTTTTGAAAGCCAATTGTTCTTTGCTTTCTTGTACAAGCATGGAAAACAACGTGTAGCCCGTTGGTCACGTATCGGTATGTTGGTGATAGAGGGTTCTGGGTTCTAGCTGATGATAGAATTGCATTGATATCTCATATGACGGCTTTAGGTTTTAAAAATCTCATATATAAATACTTTGATTCTTATTACCATTTCCTCTTCTATTCACCAATTAAATCACCCAAACCTATAATACAAAACAAAAAAACACACGGGCATCACACTCGTGCAACGCACGATGCCTTGAACCTAGTATCAACATAACATAGCTCCAACAAATAATTTATAGATTCAATGAACATAGCTCAAAATGATAGAGAGTAGGGCCACAAAGAAATATTCTGGAGATTTAGAACGTATATCATATACTTCCGGTACCTCGTTGCAAGATGATGACTGTGGCTATATTACTGTGGTTGATCCCAATCAGACACCAATATCCCTCATGTGCCTCTTCTTTGCTCTCGGCTCCCTCATTGATTCCCTCTAATTTTTTCTCTAATTGCTTCTTCTGAGCTACGGAAGGTTCACCTTATTCGGTTTGGGTTTCAAGACCCACCCTGCACGGTCCCTAATAAAATTTTCTTTCTATCTCTCTCTACTCATTACCTCCAAATAAGTCCCTCAAAATCCAAATTAACCGACTGTTATGTCGGCAACTTTGGTTCGTATCTACTTATGAGGTGGCAAAGCATTAGTCACTAACACAGGCATCCGTCCACATTTATATTTCAAACTACCATGTAAATCCAATCGGCAAATAACCCAACATATTATTCAATTACTCCTCATAAAACTCATTATTCAATTACTAACTTACGTAAAAAGTCTTCTTCTATTTTTTTTTATCGAAAATATGGATGTTACAGATGAATTTCATATACTAATTCGAGTGAATACCACTGAACCCCCTTCTAGAGGGGGGTCCCTGCAATATAAGCGTTTCGATCAAGAGGCTTCTCAGCTGGATCAGCCCCACTGGCATTAGGCAGGTAATTAACACAGTTGAATTTTATATACTGATTCGAGTGAATACCACTGAACCCCCTTCTAGCCTGCAATACTAAATGTTGCTCTCTCTGACGCGCAAAAATGTAATCATTAAAAAAAATGTAATTTTAAAAAAATAAAATAAAAATAAGGATTAATTATGTTGGGATCTTGATTTTGACAGAAGACCTCGATCAATCTTGTCATTAGAGTAAAGTTACAAATAGCTATTATTTTAACCTGAATAAACAATAAATGCACACGTACATTAAAGAAGAGAGATTTTAAAAATTAATTTCTCTCTGGCTTTTCAAATTAGTCATCTTTGGATGGGTAAATTTGTGATTTTAATTAAATAGAGTTATAATGATGCAAATATATTTCCTGTGATATATATATATATATATATATATATATATATATATATATATATATATATATATATATATATATATATATCAATTTGAACATACCGGTAAAAGTGCTAAAATTAAAGTTGGTTATTTCAGAGAAAACTTGAGTTTCGTTCATAGTTTTATGCTTTTTCGATTTCTCTCGTCGAGACAAACCAATAATTTACAAAAAAAATTGACTCAAAACTAAAAAATGCGAAAAAATTAGAAGAAATTGAGCTGATTAACTTTTTGATTAAGAGTCCACATAGGCAAGCAGATGTGAGGATGGAAAGATCTGTTACAAAGGTAAGCTTTTTCTTTTTGTGAAGTAATACCGAGGAGTTAAAATTGTAGGGATGCAATTGAAATAATTAAATTTGTGTGGATGAGATTGAAACATGGACATTTTATAGGGACTAAAAATGGAGATAAGAGCATCCATTATGGAGATGTTAATTTTTTGCATGTTAAATCTTTGTTTGTGTAGTTACCGATTGACAAAAAATAAAATATCTGTGTAGCTAAATTTTAGAGATTATAAATTAGATAACAAACTCATGTGAAGTATTATAGACTACCTAAATAGTTCATTAGTTAAAATAACTATCTCAACTCATAATGCCAAATAGTTTTTTTTTTCCCGATTAATTCCCAACGATTTTTTTTTTTAATCTACATATAGATATATCAATTTGAAATTCCAGAAGTATGTTTTTCCCAGCTCTCCATTTTTCCCTTCTTTTAGGGAAATGCTAACAGGTGCAACATTGCACTCAGGGTACAAAAAAGCACACTTGTGAGTTCTACTTATACTTTTAAGTAACGTACAAGTGTACTTAAAAGTATAAATGGGGCTCAATAAGTGTCTTTTTTATTTTTTACCTTTAAGCGGTGAAATGATGCACTTGTTAGCAAGACTATTTCCTTTAGGAGAGTGATTTCCACACCCCAAAATTGTTATCCCACCCCCTTTTTTGTCTTCTAGTAAAATTTTCATGTGTAAAAAATTTTACTAACAAATAAAAGGAGGTGTGAACAACAATTTTGGAGATGTGAATATCAATTACCTTCTTTTTATTCCCAAAGGCTATTGCCTACTTCATGGAGTAAAGTGGAGCAAATTAACCCTTTTTGAACAAAATTATTTCGTTGCACTTTTCTTATTACCAGCTTTGATTTTTTAATGTGCTAGCTAATTAGTTATTCTATCGTATCTTTTTCATTTGTTGTTCTTTTTGTTGTTCCCTTTCTAGGAAATATCTAATTTTTTTTTTTTTTTTTTAGAATAGAGAGAAAATATTATTGATCACTGAGCATTGCTGTTACAGTAGGAGTTAAATGATGCAACCGATCACAGACGCAGGGAGACCTGGAAGGCCATTACATCTATCCTACACAACAAAATACAGTGATAAAAACCTATACAACAAATCGAAGTGAGAAGACAAAACACAATAAAAACACAAATAAACTACATGCAACCTAAATCCACCTCCAAATTATCGCCGCGGTGAGAAACCAACCATCAAAACCTGCAAAACAAATAATTTCCCTACCAAAACGAGCTTCGGACAAGCTTTAACGGGGGCAAGCTTCAGACCAGCAGCATGAGACGCCCTATGGACCTGCCAGCTCAACCATCTAGCTTTATGGACTGGCCCAGAAAAGGCAAACGATAAACGGGCTTCGGACAAGCTGAAACGGAGGATAGAAAAACTTATAAATTTTTGATAAAAACAAGAAAATAAACCCGTCTGTTTTTTTTAGCCAAAGCAGCGTGATTGGAGTTGATAAAGCTGAAGTGCTGAACCCCTTTTTAGAAAGGGTTCTGCGGGAACCAAAATGTGAAGAGGAAAGGGCCAAAAGAAAAAGGCTCTCCCCTGAACAAACATAGTACTATATAAGGTCCACCATACGGAAAACCCCAATCAGAGTACTTTAATCAAACTTCTTCGGAAAGAGTCAAGAAAAATGAAGCGAACTAAATCCGATCAAAAATAGCAGGGGATAGGAGAGCCGTCCGGTGGTGCGAATACCAGTCCGGTGGCTGTCCAGCAATCCCTAGCGAAGACGGTTCACCTTCGACGCCGTTGACCTCTATTTCCCCCCTAATCTGGAAATGGCGGAAACACTACCGTACAACGGCATGGCGGAGATTCTCGACGACGTCTTTGGAAATTGCGAGGACCCGGACTCGAACGAAAATGAGGAAAACGGCAAGGCGGTGAAGTACTGTAGAAAACGGGAGAAGTCCGACTCTGAGATCAGCTCTCACGTGAGGTCGAAGAAACGATTAAAGGACAAAGCGATACCCGATATTCCCAAGCCCCCACTCCGTGAAATGAATTTCAGGGGCGTACTGAATAAAAATCCGGAGATCAAGAAGGGGAACAGCTCGGATTCCAGCTCGGATTTCATCTTGAAGATGGACGATTCGAATCTGAATACTGCGTTAGCGAACATTATTTCCATTAAGGTTAGCTATTTGTTTTTTCTCGACCTCCGTTAAAGAAAGTTGGGTTAAATCCACTTTTAGTGATCTTTCCTTTAGTTTTGGTCAAAACATTTTGAATTAACGATTCCTACTAAAAAAAACTCACAGGTTCACATATCGTAAACCATTCCTACTAATGAGAGAAATTAAAAAATCCGCTTTAAAACTAACTAGCAAAAACCCGTACTATGCACGGATGAGGAAACATTTGTCATGATTTATGGAACTACATTGATAGAACAAATAGAATAAAACTACAAATAACCGTGCTTGTTAGAGCTAAATTAATATTTATTTCTACTAAAACTAAAAAGAATCAAAGTTCATAAGAATTTTATTCAAATTTATGCAATACATGCAACTAAATATTTAAACTAAAGTGCTTTTTACGGAAATATTTAAACTAAAGTAGAAAACCTGAAATACAAACCGAAAGCGAAAAAAAAGTATAGTTAAGATGACAAATTCCGCTTTAAAACTAAGGACGACATGGTTGAATGTTATTATTAAGTATATAATACGCGGAATGTGTTTATTGGGCCACATTGATGGCGGTATGCAATTGCTTGTTTTTTGACGGCGGCGAAAATGAATCCAAATTTGTCAAAAAAGGCTCTTTGCCGTGTAGAGATAGGGTATCCAAGAAAATCGTAAAAACTGATAAATCGAGCCAACCTCGGTATAATTGGATTAGTTCTGTGGTTCAATTTATTGGTTCTGGTTCTAAAATAAAAGAATTCGATATTTTGGTTCGGTCCCTAATTCTATAATTGGGAACCGTGCTTCGATCAGGGATATACATAGAATTGGATATATGTATATATATACGGAAAATTTCCAATCCACACCTCCCGGAAATAAGAAAAACATGCACTTTGTTTGGTTTAGAGTTTTGAGAAGAAATTTTTTGAGATAGTGTTTGGATGAGTTTTTGGAAAAAGTAATAATTAGAGAGATGTGTAATGATTGGAGAGAGATAGAGAGAAAAATGAAAATAATGATTGGATGGAAGGATATGAGTAGAGAGAGAAAAGTGATTAATGATTGGAGAGATGAGAGAGGGGGAAGGAATCTTTTTGGAAAAATTTTTAGAAATGTGAACCAAACACAGCCATGGCTTTTTTTGTGTTGCAAATTATTTTTGGAAAATCCTATCCGTCCAATGTGTTCAGAATGTGTTTTCAAGGGCCCATGCGAGAAATCTTCAAAAAAAAAATACCGGGAAGGGCTTGATCTAAGCAGTTTTCGCAAAAAATGTAAATATATATTTTTTGCAAAAACTGCTTGAATCAAGCCCTTCCCAGTATTTTTTTTTTGAAGATTTCTCGCGTGGACTCTTGAAAACACCTTCTGAACACATTGGACGGATCGGGATCGTCAAAAAAATGTTTGGATCATAAGGTTCAGAAATAAAAAGTCCGGATGTGATCCTTTCCCTATATATATATATATATATATATATATATATATATATATATATCTGATGGGCTTCCATCAGGGACTCCAATTTTCAATCAAATTTTGACGATCTGAACCGTCCAATGTGTTTAAAAGGTGTTTTTAGGATCCCGGCGAGAAATCAGTGAGAAAAAAACCGGGAAGGGCTTGATCCGATCAGTTTAAGATAAAAATTTATATATAAATTGATCGGATCAAGCCCTTCCCGGTGTGTTTGTGTGTATAACAGAGGAATTATCTAGTCCGGGATTCCTAAGTCTGGGACTCATAGTTCCGGATCAAATTTTCATGATCCAAACCGTCCAATGTGTTTAAAACGTGTTTTCAAGGGTCCCAATGAGAAATCATCCAAAAAAATACCGGAAAGGGCTTAATCTAAGCAGTTTTCCATAAAACTGTATCAGTACAGTTTTTGTGAAAAACTGCTCCGATCAAGCCCTTCCCGGTATTTGTTTTTGACGATTTCTCTTTGTGGACCCTTAAAAATACTTTTTAAACACATTAGACGGTTTGGATCATGCAAAAACATGTTTTCAAACCTTTAAAACATGTTTTAAAACCTCCAGTCCGGGATCTTAGACTGGATAATTGGCGCGCGTGTGTGTGTATATATATATATATATATATATATATATATATATATATATATATATATATATATATATCGGAACGGATCCAGTGAGGGCTCCCTCACCTAGTTAGGTGAGGGAAGCCAATCACAATGCTTCCCGCCGAACACTGTAGCGGAAATCATGCATTGTGATTGGCTTCCCTCACCTAACTAGGTGAGGGAGCCCTCACTGGATCCGCTCCATATATATATATATATATATATATATATATATATATATATATATATATATATATATATATATATATATATATCCAGCAAGAGCTCTTTTAGGCCTTGTTCGGTTACAGCGTTGAAAAATTCTTTCCAAAACTCAATTTGAAATTTTAAAATCATTGACATTTCCCATCCCACCCGGGCCCCACTCCACCCTTTCCTCTCTGTCTACCCACTTCACTTTTAACCGGCAAAAATTGAGCTAGTGGGGCCCCTCACCCCAAGACCCAACGTGTAATGCAATTGTCCATTTGTTCTCTCTCCCTCACTCTCTCTCCCAAAACCCGACAGGTAATCAGATGTTTTAGTACAATGCACGAGTACAACTCCAGGCTTTGACTTTTTATAAGCAAACCACAATTTTTAACTTTAACCAAAAAAATCTGGCCTAAACAGCCAACCGAACAAGGCCTCAAACTCTACGGTGCGGGATTTTTCGTTTGGTATCGAAATTTGAGGATCCAAACCGTTAGATGTGTTTAAAACGTGTTTTTAAGGTCCAACGCGAGGATTTGTAAAAAAATAAAAATAAAAAAATACCCGGAAGGTTTTGATCCGAGTCGTTTTCGATAAAATATGTGGTTCGGATTGTTGAAATTCGACTCCGAATGAAAAATCCCGCACCATAGCTTTTATAAGAGAGCCCTTACTAGAAATGCCTATATATATATACATATACATATAGGGGGCGGATCCGGAAACACTACTTTAGACACAAATTTGGACACTCCATCTCAACCCTTGAAATCAAGAGCTGAGATTAAAACATTCACTCTCCTCCCTCTCCATCCTTACACGGTTTCCCACTTTTGCGTTAACAGTGAACAGAGAACCCATCCCTCGCAATTTCGCAAACAGGTCTCCGGCGAGGTTCTCTCCGACAAATCCATCTCCGGAGATCCCATCTCTCTCTCTCTCTGGTTTTGAAAGTTCTAGTTGGTTAATGATGTGGCATCCAACTGCAAATTCTATTGAAAGATAATTGGACGGACATGTGGATTCCAGTTTGTAAATTCCATCATTCAAGTGCCTTTCTTTATTTAGTTGCATTTACCATCATGAATCACAAGAACAGATGCACAAGATCCGAGCACGAATACATATGCGAAATCAACGAAGGAGAGAGAAGATTTTGAGACAGAGATGGAGAAAATAAAAATCGAGTCTCTTGGATTGGTACAATACTACAATTGATCGGAACTTTTGAAAGATAAAAATCTGTATGGTCGAAGTGGGTGCAAAATTGAGTTCCCCATGGCCTTTTTGCATATGGGTAAATTAGGGGAGGTCAAGAGATGGGTCAGCCGGAGAAGGTTGCCGTCACTGCAGATGGGTCCGCCGGAGAAGGGTCGCCGTTTTCGGTCACTTGAGATAGGGAGGGAAGAGAGAATCTGTTTGCAGTTCTTTCACTCTTAACGCAAGAGGGGGAATAGGGGAGACCGTGTAACTGTGTAAGGATGGAGAGGGAGGAGGGAGAATATTTAAATTTGTGTCTAAAGTTGTGTCTCCGGATCCGCCCCTATATATATATATATATATATATATATATATATATATATATATATATATATATATATATATATATCAATGATATGTTATATCTGTGTCAATAAAGAGTATACGATATACATCCAGCTACCCACCAAAGTTTCCCCGAAACTTTTCCTCCTACATTTTAATAGGTGTTTTAGTTATTTTATTGGGCTTCAAGATCTATTTTGTGGACAAATTAAAGTTTTCAAGATTAATAACATGTTGCTATTATTTTAGCTGTTTTGAAAAGCTAATGGTATGTTATTCATGTTTTCTTTGGCAATTTTTTGATGCTAATGTGGTTTAGAACCAGAAATCGAACCAAACCAAAGCAGTCTAATGGTTTGGTTGTGATTTGATTCTATATGTGTAACGGTTTGATTATGATTATCAATTCCCGTTACATATGATTCAGTTACTGAAGTTTACTCCTATATAGAACAGGTCCAATCCTGACTATGGACAGTTGTACACCCCAATGTAAACATACAAATAAGACCCCGTATTCTAGTTCTAGTGAACACACATAAATAATAGTCCCCAGTTCTATTCAACCGTTAACGGAAAACCCCTATCAGAATCAATCGATTTCAAACCCAAAGCCGAATGTTGAATCAAACCTTTTCAATAAAATAAAAAAATATATATGAAGCATATCAAAGCCAAACAAAATTAGCAGGGGATAGGAGAGGAGTCCGGTGGCCATCCAACAATATAACCAACGAGGACCCTTACGTAGAGATAAAACCAAAAGCTTTAATAAAAGGCAAAAGCTAGAAACCACCCAATAGGTGGTCGACCGTGTGTAGCACTCGCGCATTGTTTTTCATCTAAAGTGCCCTGCTGACAAGTTGTACATATAAACATGCCAAGACATAAATCAGTGAGAGCAATTTTGTTCACTCTCTTTTGAAAAGGGTGAACAAAACCCTCTCTCTTATTGGTTAAAACATGTGGGTCCTACTACAAAGTGATGGCATGCTTACTTCAAAGTGATGACATGCTTACCAAAAAGTGCATTGCAGAGGTAAGCATGACATCACTTTGTAGTGGGACCCACACCAATTCAACCAATAGGGGAGAGGGTTTTGTTAACCCTCTTTTAAGGAGGGTAAACAAAGTTGCACTCTAAATCAGTACCCGAAAATGACCATATCACCCCTTATCAAGACTAATAATGCATCTCTCCTCTCTTTCTTCTTTCATTCACTTTATTCATTTGTTTTTTTCCCCTTATACTCGGGGCATTTCCCTCTTTATTTTTTACATTTCACTTTAATATTTTATTCTTCTTATTCTTCACTTTATTTTTCCATTTCCTTCAAACAATTTGCTCTTCCTTAATTCTTCACTTTTTTCTTTCTTTACAAATTGCTCTTTCTTTTTTGGGAACTGCGTATCTTGCGGTCAAAAATATTATTTTCATGAGAATTTTTTTTTTCAAAAAATGTACTCCAATTTTTCCTTTTGAAATGAGATCTTTAAATTAGTGCCAAAAAACACGCTAATACATTATTTTTCCTTGAAAAATGCATGGTTCCAAAAAAGACAAGTAATTTAGGACGGATTGAGTAAAATAATCTTTCTAAATTTTCTGCGCTCCGTCTTTCAATCCCCATTCTCGTCAATTTTATAGTAGTTTCAAATGTATTTCAAAAGATGCTCTCACACACCCGCATACGAATTATGTGAATTAGCTCCAAAATCCGGACCACTAGGGGCGAAGTTGTATAAGGGCCAGGGTTCCCAACCCCAGCCCCAACCCCAACCCCAACCCAAAAAGAAAAAGAAAAAATAAAATAAAATAAATAAAAAACAAATTATATACTAATATATATATATATATATATAGGAACCCCTTCACATCCAAATCCCTTTTTACGGACCTAACGTCCGGACCTCCACCTTCCCAACTTTTTTTTGAAAATCCGAACCGTTAGATGTGTTTAAAACGTGATTTTAAGGTCCAACGCGAAGATTTGGCAAAAACAAATACCCGGAAGGGCTTGATCGGGGCAGTTTTTCACAAAAACGCTATAAAAACAGTTTTATGAAAAACTGCCCCGATCAAGCCCTTCCGGGTATTTTTTTTTGCCAAATCTTCGCGTTGGACCTTAAAATCACGTTTTAAACACATCTAACGGTTCGGATTTTCAAAAAAAAGTTGGGAAGGTGGAGGTCCGGACGTTATAAAATCCGGGAGTTTGGATTGGAAGTTTTTTGTATATATATATATATATATATATATATATATATATATATATATATATATATATATATATATAAAATTTCCTCATTTTTTTCATAGATGCAATTAAGTACAGATTTGTGTTGTAATTATCGACCAAAAAACAAAACAATGTCATATACATTATAGTAATACATTAAACAATTTAGATGGCACACTAAGCACATTTGTATAAAATCTTGATTTTATCGTATGTCGGGACATACGTGGCATTCATTTGGATGGGAACAGAAATTTTTTTTATGAAGGAAAGCGTAGCTTCAGACAACTGTTTGCCGATAGGAAAATTGTTAACGACAAAATAGACATTTAAGTTGAGCAACTACACTGCAGAAAAGAGATTAAATTAGAAAAATAATTCAAATAAATTATTAAGCCAAAAGGGGCATTAGAGTTGAAGAAAAACTACTATTAAATGAAAAAAAGGAAGTTGGATATGGAAAGTGGGGTGGCTGCCAGGTAGAGAGAAATTGTAAGCAAATGGGGTAAACCTAGAAATGCAGAAAGGTTAAACTCATCATTCTACAAGAAATAGGGGGAACTTTTGTAGATTGTTGGAAAATGAACCGCAAGAAACCATTGCAGGGACACTTGTAACCCCGTCATTAAAAGCTGAATTTCCTTTTATTTCTACCGGACCACCCAATGGGTGTGAACTAGCAAAACCCTTAATAAAACCCACAACATTTGTATACAGTGTTTTATTTACAATCTATACTCAAACCATTAACCATATGTATGAAAGTTCTTGGTTTTTTAGGAACATTAAGGTTGATTCTGTGATTGTAGGTTCCATGTTACCATGTTTATCCCCTCTACTTGAGTCATTCGGTTTGGCCTATAAATAAGATGGATGTTGGGCTGTTTGGGTTACCTGGTTCAAGATTATGGGAGTTTTTGCTAATCATTTAGTTGTTGGGTTTTGAGGGTACTGAAACGGGTTTACCTTGTTTAATTTGGGGAGTCATAGGAAGTTTTTATTGACTTGTTATAATTACTGGGTTGTTGGGTTTTGATGGTACTGAAACGACCTTTTAGTGATAAGGAGAAACGACGAAACGACCTTTTAGTGGTTGGATGTTCCAGATGTCAGGAGTCCAAACGACGAAATCCGTTTGCAACGTGAGCGTATATTATTAGTTGTTTGTTTGTTTGTTTTTTTTTTTTTTTTTGGGTCGATGTGGGACTGGTGTTGAAGCAGTATTGTTAGGGACGCGATCATAGAAGATTCACTGCATGAATTTGTGACACAATCGGAACTTTTTCTGCGAAGTGTGGTGGGTTGAATCTCCCTCCTCTTGGTGTCCAAATTTATTTGACTTTAGTAACTTTGAAAGAGGTTTCTCCTTTGTCCTGTTTTTACCCGATTCGCAAGTGACAACTAACCAATTAATAGCTTTTTCAGCTCATTATTTTGTTGTTTTAAGCTCAGAGATCTTGGAACTGAACTTGCTGATTTTTTTATGTCCATTTCGATTGGTTTTACTTATTCGGTTTACTGGTTATTATTAGTTTGAATAAACTACAATTAACAAGTATTCAATGTTTTGACTGGTTGCAAAATTTTCTTCGCCCCACACATGGCAAGTAGCAAACCTTCTAGTTTGAAAATTGTAACT